>CM069908.1:13127962-13392050 GCA_036172215.1 Camellia granthamiana | reverse complement strand
CACTAAGTGGGTAGAGGCCGAGCCGTTGGCAACCATCAAGGAAAAAGATGTAAAAAAGTTCGTTTGGCAGAATGTCATTACTCGCTTCAGTATCTCAAAGGCCCTCATTTCGGATAATGGCACTCAGTTCGATGGAAAACTCTTTCGCGGATTTTGCGAAGAGTTAAAGATTGAGTTTTACAACTCCACACCGGCCTACCCTCAGTCAAATGGTCAAGCAGAAACTTCAAACAAGATCATCCTGGACGGGCTAAAGAAGCGATTGGAGAAGGCCAAAGGAAAGTGGGCTGAAGAACTCCCCAATGTACTCTGGGCATACTACATTATACTAAGGTGCTCAATCGGGGAAACTCCATTTGCCTTGGTCTACGACATGGAGGCGGTCATGCCATTGGAAATCAGCATGCCAACCATCCGATCTGAAAGTTTTCAGCCAGACTTGAACGATGAAGCCGTGGCCTTGGAACTTGACCTAACTGAAGAAAGAAGAGAACAGACTCTAATCCACATAGCAACTTACCAGCAAGAGCTCTCCAGCAAATACAACAAGACCATGCATCCTAGGCTATTTAAGATCGGGGACTGGGTCTTGAGGAAGGTAATGGGCAACACAGTGATCCATGGCGAAGGAAATTAGGAGCAAATTGGGAGGGACCATACAAGATAACTGGCCCTGCAGGCAAAGGGGCATACCACCTGGAATACTTAGATGGTAAAGCTGTCCCCAAACCGTGGAATGCAGCCAATCTCAAGATATTTTACTTTTGAAATGTAATCTTTTCTATTCCTTTGTTTTTTGTAACTTAGCCTTTCGGCATTGGGTGTAAATCAGTGACGTGTAATGGAAGATAGCCCCGCATTTTTCTTATACTATACGTTTCTGTACAAAGATATTACAAGGATATTGAGCTACTATGAATGCCAGGGGCAAGTAGTCAACAACGGCTTGACTTTGGCCGTGCAAACAGTTGGTGTTTTGCCTAGCTTGTGTTAGGGCCGAGCTGATATTGCTCGCACGTGCCAACAGTTGGCGTTGTGCCCAACAAGTGTTAGGGCCGAGCTGACATTGCTCGCCCGTGCAAACAGTTGCTTTGCCCAATTTGTAAGTGAGGCGAGCCAATTTTGCTCGGATTGTGAGGCTGATTTGGCTTATCATTGACCGAGCTGGTTTTGGCTCGCCAAATGAAGAGCAGATTTCGCTCAGGATCACCCGAGCTGTTTCTTGCTCACCAATGTGGAGCTGATTTTGCTCACTCACCGAGCTGACATTGTTCACCTGCTTAAAATGTTGGTGTTTTTGCCTAGTTCTTAATAGAGTTGGTGTTATGTTCAACAAATATTTTAAACAATGTGAGTTTGCTCGTTAGACCCGAGACAATTTTATCTCGGACAAACTAAAGAAAATGACAACCACACAAGGCAAATGAAAAATTCACATAATATGGCGAGCAGAAAGTTAAACTTTTCATTCATCATAAAGTGTGAATACAAAAGTGGGGCGTAGCTCGGTTACATCAAAACCAAAAAGTAAAAAAAAGAAAAAAAAAAAAAGAAGAGAAAGTTCAATCAAGGTTAACGGTGTTCGCTTGGTCGGTCGCCCCCATCTCGGCATCTTCCACTTGGGTGCCGACCATTGCATCCGCTTATTGTTCGGGCTCCTCGTTCTCTTGGGCCCCTTCCTCGGACACCTCAGAAGGAGGATTTTGCTCGGTTGGTTGCACAATAGAAGCTTTCGCCGCAGCTGCCAGCTTCGCCTATTCAATCAGCTTCTTCTGCACAGTGTTAGCGTAAGCTTGCATGTGACCAGAAATGAAGGTAGCAGGGGGATTTTGGAACAGGTCAGAGTCTTGACCCAGGCCAAGTTTTTCCACGACTGCTTTCCAACAGCACTGGAAAAAAATGTCCTTCGTCCCCTGTACATGCCGTTCATAAGCTTTTTCGCCCTCCGCATAGCCACGGTCTTCTGTATCGTCAATCTGCTTATCCATTTCAGCCTTGTGGGCTTTGCAGAGTTTACGTAGCTCGGCGATGTATCTGGCCTTGGTCACTTGGAGGGCATTTTGCTTATTCTCGTCCGCCCTAGCCAGCCGTTCAGCGAGCCGGTCACGCTCGGTTATTGTCTCTTCTTGAGCGGTCTTTAACTTTTCTAGCTCGGCCGTTTTTATTTTATTGTCTGCAATGGCCTCGCACAGACTTTTCTGAACAGAAATAATTCACTCATGAGCGAGATAGTTCTTCTGCTCGGCCTACGGATGGAAAGCAGTCAGTACGGGGAGCCGATCAATAACTTGCAGAAAAACAACACAAATAGAGACTTGGCTACTTATCAGCACAATCGACTTTGCCGCCGAGCGGAGAACTTTCAGATCGACTTTGCCGCCAAGCGGAGAACTTTTAGATCGGACAGTTCATCGTGCTTCTTCATGTCCTTAGGGAGTAGTAAGCCCTTGGTCATGTTAAAGCCAAGTGAATAATCCTTGTCGGCGTAAACTGAATCAGCCACCGACACTGCTCGGCCTTTGTACGTCAGCTCGGACGACCAGACTGAAGGGACGGTTGATCGAATGGATTGCTCGGCAAGAGATTCAGTCTAGTCTCCCTGATCAGACGACGACAACTCGGTTGAATCCCTCATCGACTAGATTTTGCTTGGTTTGTGCCGACCTCGGTCTCTTCTTGGATCGGCCAGTAGCTCGCTCGCTGGCGAGAGCTAGCATCGGTCTCTTATCTGGCACGTTTGGCATGGAGGATTGACCCCTTGCAGCTTCCACGGGCTAGGAGTCGCTCGGTTCGCCTGTAATCATCAATTTGATAGCGTGAATTTTTGCCATCTCCTGTTCGGGCCGTAAGGGGAACTAGCCTGATCAGTGGGAGAGTGGGATCTAGTTCTGGAGAAGGAGCGCGAAGAAAATCGGTGACTCGGCTCTTGCGCGGTGCAGTATATCGGTAGCTCGATTTGAATCCGAGTAGTTTCTAGGCTTCTCTTTCTTCCGCCGGGTGCCGAAGAGCAACCCTTATAGCCTCCTGGTTGGCGTTAGAATAATTATCCGCCAAAAGTTTGTAATCTGCAAAAATAAAATCAAGTGTTAGGTCGAGTAGAACAAATCGAATCCGAAGAGTTCAACCGTGCTATGATGCTCACTAGCACTCCCAAAATTTTTATGAATGTACCAACCCGGTATGGGCACTTCAGTGTCTTCGTAATTCCCAGACACCCACAGGAAATCGTCATCATTCACCTCTTTGTCTGGATTACCTTCAATAAGCTTTGCTTGGCCTTTTCTGACCTTGAGGTACTAGCAGAAGTCGTCTGTATTTTTACTAAGGGTATATTGGTGGAATATCTCGACAAGACTGAGATTTAAGCCGAGCATTCGGTTCAGCGCGGCCACTCCATTTATTATTTTGTACGTGTTGTTTGAAACTTGGGTGGGACACAACCTAGTCTGCCTAAAAAACTCGCAGATCAGGGGTTGAACCGGGAAGCGTAAGCCGCTTTCCACAATAGACACGACCGTGAAGGGGCATTTGTCCAGCTCGCCCCAGGAGGGTGTCTCATTTCTTGGCCAGCTCCAAGTGGACATCGTCTGGGATGTTGAACTCTTTATGGAATTCAGCCATTGCCTTAGGAGAGCTGACCATAAAACGGTACTTCCCCATCTATCCCGGTTTTATTTAGTTGGTTAGTTTTTGTAGTAGCTTGGTCAAAATTTAGTGATTGTTTGCTCGGACTTTGAGCCTCACCGATAGTAATGCTGAATGGGCCTGGTCGGTCCTAGTTTGTTCTGCATTATTAAAAAATAAGTCAAAGTATTAGTGCAACATAATTTGCACGGCTTTTATGAGGAAGTGTTTAGCTTGGTAAAGGATCATGGGGCGTTTGCACCGGTTCGATCTTCCTATCTCGGTTCAACTATCTACGTCAGTGCAATCTTCCTAGCTCGGTTCTAGCTCTCCTACAATTTACAGCTCGGTCTCAGCCTCAAGGGAGGACCACAAACCAATTTTTGCTCGGCTAAATCCTATTTTTGGATCTAAAAGTGGGATTTTGCTCTGTCTTATCTAGGGTTTATGCTATTCATCCTAAATATGAAGTTCATGCATTGAAACTAAGGGAAACGAGGGGCACGGTGGCCCCATCCGTCTTTTCGATTCCAATTCTGCCTAATGTCTACTTCTCTACCAGTTTTACCTCAAAGAAGGGGCACTGGCAGGGTATTAACAGTCCCAGACAGAAACATGAAGAACAACAATGAAAGGGGAGTTTGAAGCAAGCGGAACTTACATGCTTGGAAGACAAGTTGAGATGCAAACCACTGGTGCGATGTCCTAGGCGATAAAAACACTAGGGGCGGCATGAACGAAAGCGACAGCGACGGCAGTGATGGAAAGGGCTCTGAGGAGGCTAGGGTTTGGCTTGATAGAGAAGATGAATAGTGGTGGCGTGTTTGGCCCCTCAAGTATGTATAAAAAGGGTGGAAACCAAAGGGTTTTGAATTTTGCTCGTGATGAAGACAGCTGTGGGGTTGCACGGAACCAATGGGGTGAAGCCACATGGCATCGAAAAGATGGTTTGTCAATACGACTGAATGATCGATGACAAGACTACTGGCGCAATCCTCAATGACCGACCAAATCAGGTAGCTCGGTGAGAATAATAATCCCAATCACGCTCAACTCGGATGGGATTAAGGGGCAATTGAGAGGGGGATTTGCGTCGAACAATAGGGCCGAGCTATGGTAGCGCGGGGTATGGTGTTGGGCCTTGCGAGGGCCAGACCCTGTGTCTGATCGAACTAAACTAACGCGACTCCTCGGCCCATTACGTTAGGCCGAGCAAATCGTCGACCAAAATGCGGAGACATGCAGGTGCTCAATCGAGCTATGATTCGGCCTGATATTCGGTTAGATCCGCAGTGATGTGTTGGGCCGAGCCACGGACAATCCAGATTGAATCTGGGCCCAGATGTTTTATAAGGTAACAGGGCGAGACCGAGATGTCAAACCGGGCACCTCACGACTGGTCAGTTCAGATGGATCGATTTATTATAGTTCGGTCGTCCCATTCATTGTGGTGTTTCTCCCCAAGTGATAGGTTGGTCGTGATAGCTCGGTTGTGTGAGCCACCTAGACCAATGATATGAAGAAGGGAAAATCCACTCCTGGTATGCGTCAATACTGTTTGGCGGTTCGACAAACACTGTTTGAAGGTTTTGGTCTCTACACGTGTAAGGAAGGTAGATGGGAGCACAGCCGTCTATCCAGGGAAGGACAGCAGAGGTAATGCGCCCACAATCTCTGAAGCTGTGTAGCCAGCCTAGAAAATGAGGAATGGGAGAACGTTAGAGGTAAGCAACTTGAAGGAATTCACAACACACACACTCTCTCTCTCTAAAGTGTTCTATTTCCATTCTTCTTCTTCTTCTTCTCCTCCTCCTCTAAGTGTGCTAACTTGATCGTCGGAGAGTTTATCCGGCAGCACACCGCCGGGCAGCTCACCATCTTTCTATTTTCAGATCAAGCAACGTTACGTGAAGTTAGGTTCAAGAAGTATGGAGAGCTAAAGATATTTCACCCGTACATAAGTACTAAGAGAAACGGACTTAAATTGAAGTGGATAAATATAATCAATAGATATATGAATCAAATTAAATTTAACTAATTAAATGACAGTTAAAGTATAGTAGAGAAGAGAATTTATGTAAGCGAGCCATTTGATGGGACTTAAAAGGCTCGGTTTGGTTTGGGTTTGGTCATCAAATGGTATTAAAAGCTGGCGAGCGAGAGAGAGAGAGAGAGAGAGAGAGAGGGAGACAGAGAAACGAAGACGGAAGATGAAGGGTTTCCTGAGCTACATTGTTGATTTAGGTTTTTATTTGGTGAATTGCATCTATGGCACGTTTTGATTTGGTTTGATTTGATTCGATTTTTTTTTTTTTTTTTTTTGATTGTGCTGATTATGGATTGTGGGTTGTGTTGTGGTGTCTTTGTTTGATACTGGGTGTCAATTGGTTCGATTAGATTTTTGTGGGTTAGTTGGATTTTTGTTTTGTTGCTTCGTATGATTGTTAAATAAATATTTAAATGACGACCTCTGTTGTACGCTAGTGTTTGTTAATAACCTATCTCTATGTGGATTTTGTGTTATTGTTTGGTACTTTGGAATGATTTGAGGAGTGTTGTTGCTCTCTATGCTCAATTACAGTGAATTTTTGCTCATCATAATGTTATGCAGTTTACATTCATCTGAAAATCACAATGTTATGTAATTGTGAACTTATGTTGGTTGAGCTGATAAAAGGAATTGTTTCTACTGAACTTTTGTGTTATTCACTTTTGATTGTTATATTCCAATCTTTTTACGGCAAGGATGGAAACACTTGTAACAAACAATGTCAATTGAGTTGCATAATTCATTCCTTCCCCTGTTACTAATTGGTGATAGGAAACAAAGAAAGAGAAAGACATTATGTGAGGTGAGGAGTCCTCGCATAGGCTTGGGACCAAGGTTTTGAAAAGCTGTTGCGGTGACGCAGTAGCGATTGTGGGGGTGTAAAGGTCGTTGCGTAACGGTTGCGGTAACCGGAACCGTGATTTTTTTTTTTATTTTTCACACAATTTAAAAAAAAACTTACCGATTTAGTGAGGTTTAAAATAAATTTTGATCAATTTTGTTAATTTTTAAGTATAATCTAATACATTTCATATTTTCAATTCACTATAAAAATGAGTTTTTTACATTTTATTTCAATAGTTAATGATTTTAAGAATAATTGATTTTAAATGTCTACAAATTATTTTTTACTAATGCCTTAACTAACTGAATAGAATACAAAATATTTATAATTATTAAATGAAAGTATTATAAAATAAAATTTGTGCCATAAATTTTTAAAAAAAATTATAAAGAAAAAAAATTCATATAAGATTTTTTCTTTGGATTTGGATCACTTGACTATTTTTTTTTTTTTTTTTTGTAAACTTTTATTATTTTTGTAGAAAAAAAAAGCTATTCAGAATATTGTAAAATAGTGTAACGGTGTCTAATGGCCGTAATGGATGGCAGTAATCACCACAATCGTTACGTAACGGCGTTAAGTAACGGTTGCGACCTGCTTTTTAAAATCTTGCTTGGGACACTGGGATGAGTAGAGAAGTGGGTCTTACTTCAGGACTCAGTTACTTTTGAGTGGGTCACTGAAATGGGAATTGTTTCCAAATGCATGTTTTGGTGTCAAATTGGGTTTTTTGGATTGTCTCATATCAATAATAATGTTATAATCTCTAGGTCTCTAGTTCAACTCTTGGTGAAACCAAGGCTCTTCTTGCTTTTCACCTGGTGATGAGGAATGGTGCATCTCATTACCTTCAGATTTGGGTGTCTAATCTTAACTAGGCAGGGATCCTATTGGTGTCAAATCTAACTTGAAAGTGGGTCGTGTCCTGGGTTATCCAAAACAAAAGAAGAAGTTATAATGATCACATTTTCCTTACTATTTTGTTTTTAATAATCTCATGTGTTAACCTTGTATTAGTTCTACCAGCTATGCTTGTTACCAATGTAGTGTTAGCAAATGAGATGGTAAACATAACACGGTAAGTAAATGTGATCATCATTGCATTATTGGTCTCATATCAGTAAAATCTCTATGCTATGTGGTTGATTTTTTGTCACACTAGTGGATGTAGGCATGTTTGTGCTGAACCAAGTAATTATGTGTCCACCTCCCCCCTTTTTCACTTTAGATTGCGTGTGTGATTGTGTGCTTCAGTTTGCATGGCCCCAGTGTATGGAACAATATTTCATCCACTTAAATTGAAAAGGAATTGCAAAAAAGGTTAGAAGAACAATTTTGTTCTTATATTGGAGAAGAAACTTACTTCCCCAGCAATTATAGCCACAAATCTAGTTATTTTCTAATGCAGATGGCGGTGCATTTTGCACTAGTATCTTCATGACCTTAGCAGGTTAGCCATTTACCTCATAATAATAATTTATCACAAAAGCAATTTAGAATTGATGCTCTTTCGATATGCTAGTCGACTATGTAACACAAACTTGTTCAAAAAAAAAAAAAAAAACTATGTAAGACAAACTCTTCTCAATTTGTGAAGTACCTGTATCAAAGGCGAGGTTGCTCCATTGCAACATGGATGTCACAGGTTCAAACCATGAAAAGAGCCTCTCCGCATGTGGAGGTATAGCTGTGTACATTTGTCCCTCCTTAGATCCTGCAATGGCATTGTGCAGTTTTTCAAACTCTTCCCTTATGTTGCTTGTTAAAAACGTCGAAGTTAGTCCTACTCGGTCCCACCCTCTGTGAGGCAGGCCATGGAAACCTTTGAAGAATCTAATTTTGTATTTGATGTGCCATTCTTGAACAATCTTGCAACACTGTTTTCCAAGTATGAAAATTTGTAGATTATTGAGTTCTTTATTTGGTTTTGTACTTTATGACTTCAATGTCTGTTTGATATCCCATGACAGCTGTTGTAATGCAAAAAGGGAGAGATCAGAATTATATGATCACATTTATATTGCAGGGCCTTTATGTAGCCTTGAAGTTCAAAATTTAATTTTCTCTAATATGTCCTTTTATAGATCTTCTATTATATTCATATCATCAATCCTGCATGTGAGATTTGTCATCAACTCACTCTAATAACCTTAGTGCCCTACTAAACCTATCATTGGGAATTGGAAACCATAGTATGTATGCATAGTTTTGTATGTGCCTTTATGTGATGTCTTGTTAGAGAAATTGATGCATAGAAAAGAAACATTGAACTATGGATAGCTGGATGGTTGTATTGCAGCCCTAGGTCTCAATACACGATGGGGAATTATAGATAGCGCTGTAAATGATGACTTTCTAATTGTTGTGGGGTTGCAGTCATCCTAAATATTTGTGATCAGTGGTGGAGCCATGTTCGGACCAGGAGGGGATGTGCCATTTTTTGAAAATCACAGTTTTAACTCTAGTTAAAAAATGTTTTCAATTTGTTCCATTGAAGTTTCACCTCCTCTCTTCTTTACTTGTTTTCAACAAAATCCTTGCAATTTATCACTTTGAATGTTTAATTTTGCTAAAATCTTCTCTTACAAATTTTATATTATTTCTCTCTTCTCTCTCTCTTCTTTCTCTACTGCTCTCTTTCCCATTTTGTGTGTGTGTGAGCATCTTGATATAATTCCGTTTTCATCTTTTATGGAGGCGTGTGATTGCATTTTAAATTATGATGATGATCATGTTAAAAAACTAAAATAGGAAATCAAATTAATTAAAAAAAATAAAATAAAAATCACCAAAAATAAAAATGATTGGTTAACTCAAGCATAGCTCTAAATATAACTTTGGTATCATGCTGATTTTTAGTCATCTTACCACCAAATGAAAATTGAGTTTTGTTGGATTTTGTGATAGATCTTGCTAAGGCTTCAACTCAATGTTGCCTCACTGTGTGTGTAATGCTGATTGATTATTCATTGTACTGGGATCTTCATTTGTTGGTCCAAGTCTTCCTGCACTGCCAATGCAAATCACTATGCTGTTTATTTTCAATTTCCTCTTGATATTGTCCCCAGTCCGCCTAAGAAATATAGTACTAGTTCCTGGAAATGCACAATGGTGTTACAGTTCAAATGGGAAAGATAAGCCGGATAGGCAATTCACTTATGCTTATATACGAGCTGGGCAAAGTCAAGTGCTTGGCTGCTTAATCAAGGTTAAAAGAAAAGGCAAGTTTTAAGGTAGGGATTGGGTTCGACACATACATGTTGTTACTGATCTGGAACATGCTTCATGTTGCAAGCTTAAGCTGCTTATGAGCTGGCTGATTGAGTTTGAGCTCAATTTAGAACATTGATGAGCTCAAAACTAGGATTGTGCTTGGTTTGTTTTACAATTTATGGGCAATATGAAATAAGCCTCTGATCAGGCATATCTCAAGTAGCTTGATTTTTCCTAGGGTACTTTTGAAAGACTTTGAGAAGAGACTATTGAAGCAATCAGGAAAATGATATGAATTGCACTTTCAGATGCCTCTGCAGGAAAATGTTAAATTGAAGAATGTGTTTGGTGTAATTTCTTGAATTCCTGAAATAACAGTAGAATTCAGAAGAACTTAGTTCTGATGCCGTATAAATCATAAAGAACCACAACATACTTAAAAATCATATTCTCAAATGCTGTAGAGAGACAAGTTCAATTTAATCAGAACTTTGAACACCTTTTCAAGTAAGTTGCCACATACATTTTTTTGATAGTGTTGATTGGTGTGATAAAGATTGGTATACAACACTGTGTCATTGACTATAGATTCACAGATAAAAGAAGCTCGTTGTTTGACTGAAATATGAGCGTTATGACTTATTTGTTTATGTTTTTGTATAAATTATTTATTTCTTTTGTTGCAACTTGCAAGTCCAGACAGATTTGTTTGTTTTTCTGTGAAAAGATCCCTAGTGACAATTGGTGTAGAATCTCTCTCTCTCTCTCTTGCTGGGATGACTGGGTAAGCCATGATGAACTGTCCTTAAATTTATATACCGAGTAGTTTCTATTTTTGATCAGTGGACAACTGTTTACTTCAAACCATGTTTGATGTTAAGGAATTTAGTACTTGATCTTTTATGAATGTATTTTTGCTTTTGGTTTTATTTTTATGCATTCTATATTATTAAAAATTATATAAATAAATTTTGTACAAGCATATACATGTAGTAACCATATTCAAGTTTCTTAGGTTTTGTTGTATTGCCGTATTTGTACTGTATCATATTCATGTCCGTGCTTCTTAGACTACAATTAACTACTATGATAGTAGTTGCATTGGGCATGTCTCCAACTACCATATGACAATGATCCTTCACTGTTGCATTGCTGTTATAAATGCTTTGATTAGTACTTCATTTGGCATTTCATTATATTATACTATTTGTTTCATTCTACCTACAATGAGGACAACTTTGAATATGCGGCATCACAAAAAAATATTCATAACTCTGCACTTAATTTTGCTCTATGGTTGGTGGACTGTCTTCTACATTTAGGGCAAATTGGAATTGGACAAATTCAGAATTCTTTGCTGTGTATTTGGATGCTACTTTGCAGAAGAATCATTTGATCCAATTTCATAGGAAATCTTCTAATTCCATGCTAGGTTGTTTACTGTAGCTTTTGCTTACAATTTGTGCAGTGAAAATAGGAAATAGCTCACAGTGTAAAATGAACTTAAATTGCATCTTAAGATGATGGGTGAGTTGGTACCTACCTATTTTATAGTGCTGTCAAGTCTTGTATTTTTATTGTTCACTCAGATTTACTGGAACTTGTAAGGGACCTTTAGGCCAAAGTTTGGAAGTAATTATTGTATTTTTCAGCTAGGGTTTCAGTGAGAGATTGTGTCAGCATTGTGGAGTGGTTGAGCTGAGAGATTCAGAGTTCTGTAATCCTTTCTCTGTGGACATAAGCACATAGCCAAACCAGTTATATTTTGTGTTTTGTGTGTTTGATTGTTTCTCTTTACTTTTTTTTTTTTTTTTAATATTTTTTTTGTTGGAACCATTGGATTTCTGCTCAACATATAGACTGAAAGGATTGATATCAATAGAATTCATGGTCTTTGTTGTATTAAAGACATGGTAAAGTTGAAATTTTCATCCTCAAAGCTCCAACAACCACTCTCTATTTTCTAATAACTAAATTGGTCCATCATTGTATTTCATGGTATCTAAATGCATTGTTTATTTGGAACTTCTCTTGTCATCTTTTATTATGTATTTTGCCCACTCATTTTGATACTCTTTTTGGTTAAAATTTCATTTTACAGGCTTCTAGAGAGCAATAGAAGATTGAGAGCAGGCCAACAGACACACTTTGAGTTTGATGGGAATGTGACACACAGTGTACACCCTTCACTTTCAGGTTACTTAAAGTAGTTTCCGTCTAATTAGAATAAGAGGGACAAATTATGTGAAATTCGGGCCTGTTTTTTTTTATTTTTTTCAGAAAACAAAGCCAATGAAAAATTTGAAAACACCCAGGCTCTGTTTCTTAAAAAGTGAGTTGTTTTAAGAAAACTTTACCGAAATTAGTTTTCTGAATCAGTTTGCCAAACAAAGTTTTTTTTATTATTTTATTATGTTTTTTCAAAAAATGAACACAGAAAGCAGAAAACGAAAACGATACCTATTACATTAATAGAAACATGTTCTAATCTTTTTGGGATTGCTTTGGATTGTTAAATTCACAGTTTCGGAACAAAAGTATACCACATTTCGAAATGTGCTTTCTGAAGCATAAATCGCTAAGGTAGTAGTGTTTTCTTGTAATATTAGTACCTACCTATTTTATAGACTGAAAATATCGATATCAAAAGAATTCACGGTTTTTGTGGTATTAAGGCACGGTAAAGTTGGAAAATTGAATTTGCTTGTCTCAATCATTTTATTTCATGTTATGCAAATACTTTATTAATTTGGAACTGTTCTTGTCATCTTCTATTATGCATTTTGCCCATTAATTTTGATACCCCTTTTGGTTAAAAATTCATTTTATAGGGTTCTAATGAGCAATAGAAGATTGAGAGCAGGCCCCCTGGAGAGCACAAAAGGACACTCTTTGAGTTTGATGGGAATGTGACACACAGTTTACACCCTTCACTTTCAGGTCACTTCAAGCTCTTTCCATCTAATTAGAACATCAAGGAGAAATTATGTAGGATTATCATATATGTGTATAACGACCATGGTGTGAAATTCTGGCATGTTTGGTATTGTTTTTTTTTTTTTTCTCTCTTCATATTTATGGAAATAAAGACAATGAAAAATTCAAAAACAACCATGATTTTCATTTTGCTTTTATTTTTTCTGCGAAAAATAATTTTCAGAAATTCAAAATAACTTTTTGGGTTTTCTTTGTTTGTTTCTGTTAATATATATATTATTTTTTTTTTGAAAACTGAAAGTGGAAACTCGTTTAGTGTATTTTTGTTTTTCTTTCATTAAAGCGGAATTGATTCCAAACTTTTCAAATTTTTTGAAAATGAAAAAGATGTTTTATTTTGTTTTCAAAACAAGTTTTGCCTTTCTCCCTCTTCAACCACAATCGGTCACTACCCAACACTGGCCACCACTACCATTCAATTCACCACCTCTCGCCGATTGATGTCTGACTACCCTCTGATCATGTTATTTGACCAGCCTTCGGCCGCCACCCTTTGATCTCCAGTGACACTTCAACCATCAACTTTAGCGGCCACCCTTCACTGCTAGTCAGCACCACAGGCTACTCACCAAGCATGTTTAAAATATAGAAGAATAGTAAAAAACACAGAATTTCTTTCCTGTATTATGTACATACAGAAAATAAGAAACTGATAATGTCAGTAAACTACTAGTTAAAAAGTGGGTCTTTTTGAAAAAAATAATTCCTAAAATAGTTTTTTAATAAGTTTGCCATACAAATTTATTATATATACATATATATATATATTCCAAAAAATAAAAATGAAAAATAAGAAACAAAAATGATACAAAATAGGCTTATATGTCACATATGGAAACATGTTCTAATCTTTGGTGTAAGATTAGGTCATGAGAATTAGGGTACCATGACAAAAGCTAGCTAACTGTTGGGGTTACAAAATGTCAAAAAAATCCAGAGCAAGCACATAGGACACTTACCACCAGGGGTGGTGGTCTAGTAGAGAAGGCTTTTCTCTCCACAAACGTGACCTAGGTTTTATTCTTCGGAGGGGTAAATTCTGCTGCTTTACAGTTGGCTCTCTTCGGAGACCTCGCCTATACTTCTCTTGAAATCTGGGCTCATCTGTAACGTGTGGTTGAACTCCATTAGCGTTTCGGTGGTGGGTCCCTTCATTTGGGTTGTATTAAATCAGGCCGTCAGCTGGTTATTCCGGAGCCTGAACTTACGAATGCAGTGATAACACCTCATGGCATTCTTTTATCTAGTTAAAAAAAAAAAACAAACAAACAAACAAAACAAAAGAAGCACATAGGACACTTTATTGATATGCCAAACTGTTAACCAACAAAGGCACACCATTGGCTATTTTTAACCACTGGTTTGTGATGAGGACAGTGATCAAGTCAATTTCTTTTTTAACAATGATATCATCGAAAGTGTGAAAGATATCATGTGCTAAACAACACTTATTTACAGACAAAAATGCAAAATGGTTGCAAATGTTAAAAAATTAACCCAAAATATGGGATTGGCCAAGGTTGTTGCCTCATTCTACGCATGCCCCCCTTGCATGCTATTTTGAATGGTTGTGATTCTTTTTGGAACTTTTAACCACCACAATGATTGAGCAAGTCATGTAGTTCTCCAGTAATGTTAGGAATTTAGAAAATTTATTCCAAAAAAAAAAAAAAAAAACTCAAAAACAACTTTAGGTTGAGATTTATTTCTAGTATTGAGTTCAGACAATCAATCAATATTTTGGGTAATTTTTTATTTTTATTTCTATCTTTTCTGAATAATTTAGAGCTTGTTTGGGAAAAAAATATTTGAGTTAAAATAGTCATATAAGACAAAATAGACTATTTTAATCAAATAGGACAAAATGTCATAGTCAACCCATAATCATTTTGGTTGCGTTTGGTAGAGCTTTTTAAATATGATTTGAGAGTAGGAGTTGTATTTTGACTTTGTGAGTTTTGGAATTATATTTGAGTGTGGAAAATTTGTTTGGTGAAAAAGTTATGAAAAGAGTTTTGAATTGAGTGGGAAATTTTTGATGTGACATATGATATTTGATACAAAAACTTACAACTCATAACCAAACATACAATTCAAAATTCTATTAAAGCACAAAATTTTTTTTAAAAAATTCAGAAAATATTTTTTTCGAATATATAAAAATTAACATATGTCAATTGTAAAAAAAAAAAAAAAATTGCACTATTCTGGTCAACCGGCCGGACGTCCAATGGAACGACCGATTAGGCCAAAATTCAAAAAAATAAAAATGAAAATCGCGCTTCACACAGAGTTTTCTGTAGAGTTTTCTAAATGTTGTGGAAATATAGTTTGAACATCCTATCTAAACATCATATTAGAATGTAGGGGTAGAATTATAGTTTGGAAATCGTTTCAAACACAGTCTTTATTTTTTCTCTCACAAAAGTCAAAAAAGTCAAAAATCCTATTCCAAATGAGACTTTTAGCCTCAGACTAAAATAGGCAAAAAGTCAACTCACATTTCAAACGAGCTCTTAGTGGTTAATAACTTGTAAGTAGGGGCAGGGGCGGAGGGATGTGGGGGCCAGGGGTCACGTGCCCTCCTGACTTTTGAAATTTATTTATTTTTGTTTATTTATATTTTTAAAAGATTTATTTGTACCTATATATACTTACACAACAGCCCAGCCCACTTTAACTAAAAAAACTGACACGCACACAAAGGCACAATTTTCAAACACACTAATGCTAACACACACCCAAACACACTGACACAACTCTAATCTAATTATTTATTTATTTTTTTTATTCACGAAAAATGGTAGCAAGGTTTTTCTTTTTCTGTTTTTCTCTTTATCTATCATTGTTGCTTTGTAATTTATCAATTCATGATTCACTAGATTAAAATTACACAACACAACACAAATTTGGAATCACATTACAATCTTGATATCTTCTTTTCATTGTTTACAGATAACTTTATTTATGATTTTTTAAAAATAAAAATTATGAGTATCAATTTATAGTTATTTGCTAAGTTTTGATTTGTAAAAATTTTTTATTTGTTATTATTTACGTTAAAATAAGAGATTTTGATATGCTAAAATTATGAATCTTAATTGGTGGTGATTTATATTAAAAGTAGGCATTTTGGTTTGTTGTTGTTTGTGCTGAAATTAGGGATTTGATTTGTGCTACAATTAAAAATATTAATTTATAGTATTTGTTATTTAAATTAGGGACTTTCATTTGTTATAATATAGGTATATTAGAAATTTTATTTGTTATGATTCGTGCTAAATTTAAATTTTTTGATTTGTATTAAAATTAGAAATTTTGATTTACGGGGGTTTGTGATTTTGATTATGAATTTTTATTTTGATTTTTATTTTTTAAAATAGTCATGGAGAAATATTTCAAAAGAAAATCAAAATTGAAATCATCTCTTCCTTAAGAAGAAGATTATAATTATTCTTCTGCAAAACAACTTGATACATATATTATCGACCTGCTATCCAGTAGTGAGTTATCAAGGTCGAATGGAATTGCCGATCTTGCTAAGAAAATGGTAGAGACTGGAAGAGACAAAATATATCCATTGGTGTATTTGCTCTTGACTTTAACATTAATCTTGCATGTTGCAACTGGTACTGTTGAGAGGTTATTTTTAGCTATGAATATTGTAAAGAATCAGTTGCGGAACCGAATGGGTGATGAATGGATGAATGATAGCTTGGTTGTCTACATTGAGAGAGATTTTTGATGGCATTAACAACGATACTATTATGGAAAGAATTCAAAAGATGAAAACTCATTAGGGTCAATTGTAAAAGTTTAAAATTAAAAACTTTTTGTAATGAATATTAATTTTTAATATTTAATATTAGCTTGAAAAATTATTATTATATTATTGTTATTGATTGGGAAAGAAAAATTTTGAGATTATAATTAATAAGTGTCCCTCTACATTAAATTCCTGACTCCGCCACTGAGTAGGGGTGCAGCGGATATTCCGATTCGTTCAAGCTAACCGAATCAAACTGATCTACCTCATTTTGGACGAATGCGTGATGATGAGCGGACAATTATAGATTGATTTTTTTCCAATTCGTCTAGTTTTGGACGGATGACGGATTTGAAATTCCTTTGATTGTAACTGAATTGCCAAACCGCGAGCAACCCTAATAATTTGTAAGACTTTATTTTTTCAATTTGTTTAGATATTCTATTTGTGTTTTTAATTGAAAAAGAATTTAGATATTTTGTGTGTTTGAATTTATTTTCAATTTGAAAAATCCTTCTATCAAATGACAAGTGTTGATATTTGGTATTTTTGTGTGAAAAATATAAAGTTTAATTTTGTCATTTAAAAAAAAAAATCAAATTAAATAGTTTTTGAATTAAAAAAAAGGTAATGAAATAGTTTTGATAATGCATAGTTTTCTTATATGTATTTATTATTAGTATTTAACAATTTACTTGATAATATTTTGATTATGTTGAATTAGATTGTTATCTAAAAAAAAAAAAAATTTGACAAGTTGTTGTATTATATTCAAAATTTATAAAAGTTTAAACCGCCAAACCGATTCGCATCTATCTATCAATATATATCCGCCAATCTAACGGACGATTGTGGATTACTTTTTTCAATCCGCTACTTCGGCAGATGGATGGCGGATTGAAGGTTTCTCAACTACAACCACACCACGAACACCCCTACCTGTAAGGATGTTCATTTGATTAGGGTTAAATCCTCATCCCCTTCCCTACCTGAGATTAGATAATATAAATTATTTTTACGTCGTTAGAGATTATGCAAAATGGGTAACTAATCGCTCAAAGAATTTTAGTATGTAGCCACACACACAAAAAAGAAGAAGAAGAAAAGAATAGTTTAGTGATGATTACAATAACGATGAATTGTTTCCATTGATTGAATCATCACAAGCATTTTTCTTGGATTATTTTCTAGTGTGTGAATATGAATGCACATTTCAATTGTAAAAAATAAAATAAAATTAACAAGCATTAGTTAATGACCAAATCAAGTCACTTGACATGTGCCATCTGTCATTCCGCGTGTAATAAACCTTAAAATACACATTGCTAGGCAACAAAATCTCTCGTTTCCACCATTAGGATAATAAAAATGTAGGGAATTAAAGGTAGCACCTGAAAAATTAAGTGTTAATCCAAGCGCATTGCATCCGATAATAAGATGAATTTAATATCCTAAATAACCCTCTAATGTGTGATTAAACCAACCTATAATCATGAACCAATATTGAATTCAAATTCATTCTTGTTGTGATGCACTTAAATTTAGAATAAATTTAATCTACATATTTTAAATTAGGTATATTATACTGATTTGGTAAAAATATAGTAAATTTTAGAAGTTTGGCATAATGACATTAATTTTTTTTTTTAGTAAAGTTAAAATGGCTGGATCTAATGTAGGAATCCAAATTTGCTAAAGTTGAAAATCTCAAATTCATGGTAAAGTTGATCCATTATTGGAGTAATTTAGACCTATTTTAGTGATCTAAACTAATCATCTCATATAACTAATTGAGAAAATTATCTATGCAAAAAATCAACTTGATTCAATATCAATTGCTATAATATTATATTATTTTTATCTATACACATACATGTTTTTAAGAATAAATTATCTATTTATTATAATATATATATATTATTTGATCATGAGATTACTTATGTCTGATCAATCTAATTTTTTACATGCATATTTTTCTTAACTTGTCTTATAAGTTGAACGGTTTAGATCACTGAGGTAGATACAAATTGGTTTCATTTTTTTTTTTTTTTTTTTTGATCGGCAAATGTTAGTTGTTAGTTGTTAGATTAGCACCTATGGGAGCAAAGCTCCCCACCCTTGGCAAAGCACATAAGTGCTTGCCCTCCCTTAATTCAACCCCCCTAAGGGGAGTTGAACCCATGACCTCCTTGGGACTAAGCCCTAAGGAAGGCATGGTGGCCAACTAGGCTAAGCCTAGTTGGTTATACAAATTGGTTTCATAATGCACCAACTTCTTCACCAATGAAGTTGAGAACTTTCACTTTAGCAAATATGAGCTCCGAATGCAAATGGTGTCACTACAAGAAAAAAACACCTTTGGCGACTAAATTTTTAGTCGCCAAAGGTCCTACTTTAGTCGCCCATATAACTGTCTTCAGCGACTAAATATGTCGTCGCCAATAGTCAATTTCTTTTTGGAAGTTATACCATTGCCGACTAAACTTTTAGTCGCCAATAGTTTATTTTTATTTTATTATTAATACCTTTGGCGACCATTCCCTTTAGTCGCCGAAAGTATTTTCAAAAAATTTTTTTTTTTTGCCTCCGCTGCTCTCCAGCAGGTTTCGAACTTGTGACCTGCCACTCCCATACACCAAACCCTGCGCCGCACAACACTCCATCCACCATGCCAGCACATCATCACATGCACATATATACAATATATATTATTTATATAGTATGTTAACCGCAATTAATACAAAATAATATTTATAAATATAATTTTTTTTAATTCAAATATAATTTATGTGAAAAATAAATTATTTACTAAAAAAAAAATAGGCAACTTTTGGCGACTAAAACCAAATTTTAGTCGCTAATTGTATTATTTTGGGCTACTAAATATTTATTTGTCGCTAAAAAAACAAGTTCTCAATTAAAAATCAGCACTTTTGGCGACTAAACAGAAATTTCGTCGCCAAAACCCCCGCTTTCAGCGACTAAATTGTTTTTAGTCGGCAAAACTGCTATAATCAGCGACTAAACCTGTTTTTAGTCGCCAAAACCATACCTTTTCGCTACTAAATAATTTTAGTCGCTAAAAACCGTGACTTTTGGCTACTAAACAAACTTTAGTCGCTGAAAACCCTATATTAGGTGACGAAACTTCCTTTTAGTCGCTAAAACGCTGCTGTTCGGCGACTAAGCTCTTTTAGTCGCTAAAAACCTGCTTTTCGGCGACAAAGTCCAATTTAGTCGCCATTTCTTGAACTTTCAGCGACGAAATCTCATTTTTTGGTCGCCAATTGTGCTTTTTCTTGTAGTGTGTGTATGTGCAAAATACCACCAAATTCGCTAAAATCGCTCCGATTCACATCAATCTACTCTATTCGTTAACCACGGTTTAAACTTTAAAATTTATAATTTGCTTTCGAAACTGCTCCGCTCCACTATAGTTAATATATATATATATTTTAACCTATAATGAAATATATCAAAGTAAAAATGAGTATGAGAGATTTAAGATGTGGAGTTTATTACAAATTAGTAGTTATATGTATGAAAAATATTATGTAAAATTAATTTGTATTATATATATGAAAAATATTATGTAAATTTGTGTTATATATTATGCAAATGCTTGATAATTGGTTAGAATATTCTTCAATTCGCCAATTCGTCCAAAAACGCTCAAATCCCAATTTGTCAATCTGTCAATCTGCTAATCCACTATTCAATTTATAATTTTACTCTCAAATCGCTCGAACTGTACTACACACACCCCTAATTAAGGATAAAATAGATGCTTTAGTGTAAAACAGATGAAAGCATAATTTTTTTATCAATATGACTAACGGATGATTGATAAAAATGAGACAAATAATTATATAAATTAAAATTTTAAAAGAACTGTCAAATTTGTAAGGTGAATTTATTTTTATTCTCGCAAATTTTACCCACTTTAGTGAGCACATTACATCTTTTGATTGGATCAACCGTTCATGATTGAGGGCATTTTAGGGAGTGAAATACAAACAACACAAAGGACATGGGAAGTGGATTGGGGCTCCACTGATCATTCAATCACCAACCAAGTACTAAAATCCAATGGTTTAACTTTAACCGCACATAGTTAACAATAGTATTAAATTAACCTTTTCCGCCGGATTTTAAAATTCTGAAATCCAACGTTCCAAATTGAATCTTCATTTACAAGCCGACAAATTCAGACCGTCTTTCTTTTTGTCGGCTTCTCTCTGATTTTATCATTAACAAATTATGTGCAGCTTAGCTCCGTTGAGCTGCGGCTTCCAAGCTGACATATGGTTGATTTGGAACCCTAATACCAAACCATGGTTAAGGCCATTCCTTCATCCTATTCTTCAATAATTGAGGGTGTTAGAAGGGATTTGAAAGTGTGGGATCATCGTTTTAGATTTTGTTCTCAAATTAGAAAATACTTTTCTAATGTGAGTAGAATCTAATCATAGAAATGGATATATATGGGTCTCATCTCATTCAATGTAAGATGGTTGTATTTGGTTCTATAATCCAATATTATACACTTAGAATTTGTAACACTCAAAAGGAATGATAAGATTAAAAAAACCAGATACAAATAAAAAATAATTGCAGATCACATGCATATACAAAAATACAAGATTTACGTAATTCACTATAATTTCACTATGATAATATATATATGAAATATAACGATAGTCAATCTGTTCAAATATGTATTATAGACTAGGAGAATAGGTCATATGTATGAAAATTTTAAAAATACTCTTACTCAACATTAACATCCAATACTTTCACACTACTCAATAGATATAATTTTCAGAATTTAATACTCAAATTTAATCACTTTAAAATCAATTTATTAAATAAGGCATAGAGATAGGGAATGGGAGAGGATGAACTTAGCTTAAGCTCAAGTTTCCCCAAGCCAAGCTTTTGCAAATCAAGACAAAGCTAAGAGAGTTTGCAAATTTTTTATATGAAAAATAATAACAATAATAATAATTGAGAAAGAGCATATGCTATTCCTTAACCCCATCTTAGGAATGGCCTTATTGATAGTGCCACAACAAGCTCACCTATATAATTATGTGTTACTCCACATGCAACCATAGAAATACTTAATTACAACTCAACAAAAAATTCCTTGCCACCTTAGTGTCCATGGCAGGTTCTGAAACCACCAAAACCACCAGCATCATCACCACCACCGCCGCCGCTACCAACATGGTCCAACCGACCAAGTCAACCGTTCGTAGATTTGTTGGTGTTCGACAACGACCATCGGGGAGATGGGTGGCTGAGATCAAGGACTCATCGCAACGTGTAAGACTATGGCTCGGAACCTATGATACCCCTGAAGAGGCCGCTCGAGCCTATGATGAGGCTGCTCGAGCCCTACGTGGAGAAAATGCTCGAACCAACTTTGCAACAACGAATCATAGCCCGGTTCAATCGGATTCATCTGAATCCGATGTCCGCGCTGGGCTTTCCTTCTCTTCCTTGAAAGCCAAGCTAAGCAAGAATTTGCAAAGTATCATGGCTAGGCCAACAGACAATACCAAGTCATCATCTAAGAGTACTAGGGTTAGTGATCACTTCACTTTTGCTAGTATATTTCATTTTAGGAGCTACCATTACCAAAGCCCTGTTGACATGAAGGGTATTGAGAAGGTGGTGCAACCAAGCATCATTGTGCCTCATGTGGTTGCGGATGAGGTGGAGCCGCCCTCGTGGGAGAGCTCGAATGTGTCAGATGGCAGCAATGAGTGGGTCAGATTCCGGCAACACGGGTTGGACTCAGATGGGTCAGATGTTGGGGAGGTTTTTTTAGGTGATCAACAAGGATATGGTGATCAAATGATGGGGTATTGGATGGATAGTCCGGAGATTGATGGCAGTGAAGTGTCGAGGAGTAAGAGGTTTAAGGTTTCTTCTTCGGTGGTGGTTCCTCCAACCTTCAGTGAATCGCCCTACAATGGTGAGAAGTAATTAATGGGATGTATGGTTATATGTAGCGGGATTTTGGACTTTCGATATTGTTATTTATTGGTATACATCTCATATTGTTCAATATCGATCGACATATGAGCTTATCATTGATACCGCTATTTAAAACCTAGGATGATGTGTGCCATGGGAAGTGTTTGTGGTGGGTTGAGAAGCCATGCAAACTGTTACTGTTTTAGAGGGTAGGATTTAGGGTTACAAAAAAAAAAAGTTGTCACTTTTTTGAGTGATGATGAAGTTGATTAAAGTCCTTCAAAGAATGTACAGAGAGAGTGAGACAGAGGTTATGGGACTAGTGAAGTATCAAAGACTTAGCTGGTAAAGGCTTGTTTTTTTGTAATGGTAATCACTAATAGTTTGGTTCCAGTAATAAGCCTTTTTTTAAGTTTCTATGATACTGAAACAAACTACCAATTTATTTATAAAAAAAAAAAAAATTCTCAGTTGAGGTTTTTGTTGTAGGCTTCAGAGTTGTTTGATAAAAAAACAAGATGTGGCACATTAAATGAGTTGAGACACCTTAGTGGGAAATCTCTATTCCAGTACATGGTTGGAATGGAAATTTTTATTCCAATGTATACAAACAAATATTTTGCACAAAGAGTTCATACAATAATGATGTCCATTCATTTCAAGACAAATTAGTTATCATTGTAAATTATAAAAAAATTAAAAAATAGATAAAATTTAAGATATCGAATTTGAGTCACTTTAAAAGGTTATTAGAGATATATCTAGTCGTTAATTTTAAGGTCTGTGATTACTATTATTATTTCAAATGACATTACCATAATATTTTAGACGAATTTTTTCTTTTTTTTGTGTGTAAAATTTTTATTTATAGAAATTTTTATATATTAGGTCCCTTTGGAATCCTCAGTCAAGTTAGCATCAACCTCAATAATAATGGTAAGTTGGTGAATCTACTCCATATTAGCTACCAAATTCAATGGAAACAATTATTTATTTTAGTGGGCAACACTATAGTTCGTTGCCGGTAGATTCCACAAACAATTGATTCAGTAAACGCAAATAGAATTATTATACATCATGATCAGCATGTTATGTACTTTTTATGGTGTATATTATATATTTTTTTGTTAAAAATTATGTAATTTTTTTTTATAGAGTTATGATAATTTATAATTTAAAAATCAAATTACTCATATTGTGGTAATTTTATATATTTTTATGGTAATATTATATATTTTTTGTCCAAATATTTTCTAATACGTAATCTTTTTTTTTTTCTTCTTCTGAACAATAAATTATCATAATTCTAATAAAAAGAATATGTAACATGTATCACAAAATAACGTAACGGAAATATGCTTATAAAATGGAAAATATTATAGTACACATATTTTGAGGGGTGTGTATCATATTACTTTATAACTAAAAAAAAAAATGATATAATTTTATATTTTCTGAGTTAAAACTTAAAAAAAAAAAAAAAGTCATAACTAAACAATACATGAGGTATAACTAAAACTCTCATCAGTTACAACTAAACTAAGGTCATAATTAAAGAAGAAATTAGTTATAGGGCAAATTACACTAACGGTCCCTATAGTTTGGGACTTGTGTCACTTTGGTCATTGACTTTTCAATTGTGACACATTTAACCCAGAATTTTGAATCTTATTTTAAATAAGGACAATTGAATATACTATTGCTTAATTTCAAGGACAAAATCGTCAATTTGACAAAATATAAACTAATTTGATAAAAATAAACGTCAAAAAAATATTTTTGAATATTTAAAAATTATTTCTACCCACTAAAGATAAAATTACGTAAAATTGATAAATCTTTTAGACATTTATATATTTATCTATATCAAATTAATTTTTACTATGTGTTTGGATGATGATCATGTAATGGGTAGTTTTTATTTTCATTAAATTAGTTTTCATTTTTTCAAAAGTCAAATATGGCGACAACTTTAATATCATTATTAAACCAATCCATTAAATTAAAAATCCAAAACTAAAAACGTTTCATGTATTAAATATATCGATTACACATTATAATTCTAACAACCACCCATTACATGGTCATCATCCAAACACATAATAAAAATTAATTTTGTAAAATAAATAAATAAATAAATGTGTAAAAAATTTATCAATTTTACATGATTTTATCTTTGATGGGTAGAAATAATTTTTAAAAATTAAAAAATATTTTTTTGGCATTTATTTTTGTCAAATTAGTTTATATTTTATTAAATTGACGATTTTGACCTTGAAATTAAGTAATGGTATCTTCAATTGTCCTTATTTGAAACAAGATTCAAAATTCAAAATCAAATGTATCACAATTGAAAAGTCAAAGACCAAACTAACATGAATCCCAAACTATAGGAACTGTTAGTGTGATTTACCCTTAGTTATAATAAAGAAAAAAATTACATAACTTAAAAGTGTATATGGTATGAGATGTGCCTATAGTATTATTCTCCTCACAAAATACAATAGGAAGAGAAAATATAGTGACAATTTTTTGTCCTAAAAAAAAGTGCATAATGTGAATGTCACATGACAATTTTCATTAGTGAATTTTAACACTACTATTACTGGAGGTGGCAGCCTCGTGGATAATGCATTCTATTTCACAAGGGTGAGTCAGGATCAAATCCTCGGGGACGTGCTCCCTTTGAGGAGACTTTATTCTGTATTTCGATTGATACTTAGCCTTTTCTGTGGCGTGTTGATGAGATTTATTATGTCACGCCCTCAAAATTAAACCCATAATAAATAACATTAACATGCATCATTATATTAAAGCAAGAATATAATTCCATTCATCAGAGTATTACGAAAATAAAACATCAGAATAAATGCCCTACGGGCTTACATCTTGCCAAGCCAACACTTGGACACAAATCCATGAGTTCTAACTCAAAACAAATAAAGCCCTAGGCTTGAGTGTTTACATATAAAAGCAAATAAACTAAAAACAAATCTTCGAGTTCCAATTCCTCACAAGCTAAGTCCTTGGAGGTAGTGAACCATCTGCACCTGAAAAATGAAGTTCCCATATAGGGTGAGCCACAGCCCAATAGAGAAATACTAAACCAAGCATAAGAATTAACTAAAGTATTAGCATCCGATACATGGTTAACACACTATATTCCAATTACAATTTTCATGACACGAATATCTATATTGCCTATAACACATTGCCTATGGCACATCTTACCTTCCCCTTATGGCTCAGAACCTGGCCAAATAACTCAACGGGAATTTCATCTCTCATTAACAATAATTTAACAGGGATAACAAATTAAGTTAAACCTCTCTATAACATAACAAATACACATGCTGGTATTGTTTCAATCATAACCACAGTCACTTCCATACTTCCCAACTGATACACATGGTAGTAATGTATCATATCAACAATAAATAGAAATACTTCTATTAACAATAAGCACACATGTATGTGATGCTAGTGGAGTCCATCCCCTTTCTCCTCCCAACAAATCTGGTTTAGAGGTCCATCCCCTTTCTTCCCCTAAACCCCCCCCAACAAACTCGGTTTAGAAGTCCATCCCCTTTCTTCCCCTAAACCGGGAGTTCATCCCCTATCTCCTCCAAAACCAAATGCATATGCAACATAATCAATGCTTGCCATATACAACACATAATCAATACAAGTAATGTTCTGTATTAATTCAACAGTCAAATAGATGACTCAATTCCAGTTATACCTAAGCCACATGCAAGGTCTACAACAATCAATGGCTATCCTCCACCGATAGCCCAAAACAATTATTTCTAAACAGAAATAAATATACAATACATATAATCCCAATTCCACAGATGAGTAATTAAATATCCAACTACATCAATTTATCTCATAATCCCCCAATTTCATGAATTAAACTCAATTCCACATACTTCCCTTAAATTAATTACACAAATTAATCTAAGTCAAAACCTAGGGTTTCACCCAAAATTACCAAACTACCCCCATATACCAAAATACCAACACTTATGATTAAAGCGTATAAATGGAGTAAGAAATCCCTACCTCAAAGCAAATACTCAAAAGAAGAAAACCGGGATGAAGCCCAAACTCCAAAGTGCTCCAAATCAATAATTGCTCAGATTAAATGGAAGCCCTCACTCTCCTCTACCTTTTTAATGAAGCAACTATGGTAGGAAATCACTCTAACTAGATCAAACCTAGGAGAGAATGTGTTTAGAGAAGAAGAGAACTCGGAAATTAGGGTTTTTGGATCAAAAGATGTGTAAAAAATGTTTTAAAAACCGTAACTGCGAATATATACTGGACAGGCTCGCTCGAGCGAAGACATGGTCGCTCGAGCGACCAGACACAAGGAAAGCTCGCTCGAGCGAAGAGAATCTCGCTCGAGCGAAGAATGTAATGCTTCAGGCCTGCAACCCAGAAGCATGCTCGAGCGACAGAATGCTCGCTCGAGCGAAGGAATCGAAAACATACACCTCGCTCGCTCGAGCGAAGGAAGCTCGCTCGAGCCAAAGACAACCAGTTCGCTCGAGCGAAGAAAAGCTCGCTCGAGCCAACAAACACTGCGTTCAGGTCTAGTACTGGACGCAATCCTCGCTCGAGCCAAGAAAGGCTCGCTCGAGCGACGGACCAAAAAGGAAGACCTCGCTCGAGCGAAGAGAAGCTCGCTCGAGCGACCAAGCCAAAAACTGAACATCAACACTTGGTTTCTAAGCCCAACCAACCTGCAATCAACCTGCCCAAAACATCCTATAACCCAAGAATAAGGAATCAAGGGACAACAACAACAATAATATGACAACGGAACCCACGGAACATAAGTCCGAATACAATAATCAAATGGGAAAAGACCGGGATCACTACATATTAAGTGTCTCAATAGTGGGTCTCTTTTTATAAATTGGGTTAAATCTGACCGACAACTAATTAGCTTACGATTAGGTGAATATCATGATATCCCTACAAAATATCTTTTTTCCTACTTTAAAAAAAATAATTTAACACTACATTAATGAATGGACCACAGTATTAATATTTGATTCTGACGGTGATGAATTAACTGTTATAATTAAAAAATAAAAAGTTAAAATTAAAATAAAATTTGGCGTGAAAATGTAATTTTATTTTAAAGGATGATTCAGCAAAACCGAGGAGGGTGCTGGTATCCCTGTGGGAATGCATGCACATTGTCCAAAATCAGAAAAATGAAAACGATTGAACTGGACTGGCACTGCATTTATTTTTAATTTTTGTTATATATTAGTTAAACTTTTTTACTACTTAAATATATTTAAAAAATAAAAAAAATTTAACTAAAATAAAAAATTTAATAAAAACAAATAAAAATCTATTTAAAAATAACTGAGAATTATAACCCAACAAAAGGCACTTTGTTAACATGATGAACCAAACCAAAGGCCAAAAAAGTGAGAATTGGGCAGCAATTGCAAGAAACGGCGTACCGTCCTGACCACGCAGTACCAAATCCCCACACAACACGCGTCTTGGTTAACTCGCTCCACTGTACTGGTCCGCACCTATTTTTCAACTAGTATTAGAGGAAAAAATTTTAGGTTTATGTTAAGTTTACAGTTTATTGTATTTTGTTTATAAAAAATATTAAATAAAATTTTGTTTATCTTTGATGAAAATAAAAATAAGAAAACCTATCTAATAGTGTTTTAAAATAATTTATTTTAAAAACGTGTGAAAAGGCTGAGTAGTGACATTGTGATTGGAGGTGATTGCCAACAATTAATAATGATGGTCGAAAGTGATTGTTGGTTGTTGCAAGTGATTTTTTATAAGACGTGGCGATCAAAGATAGTTACCACGGGTGATTAGTAAAAATGTTAGTCGGCTATTGGGGATAGTAGTTGAAATTAGCTGCCGAAAGAGGTCACCGTCAACGGTGGCCAGTGGTGGTAATGAACCGTGAACAGTGCAACTTTCTATGTAAAAGATACAATAGAACAAGTATGACTTTGGAAATAATTAACTCAAATTCCTAGATTTAAATTGGTTCAAGTTTCACTCAAAATATTAACCAAATAAATGGTTAAACTTTAATTTTAATAAATAATTACTTAAACAAATTCTATCCGAAAAGATAATATACTCTTAGGCCTCGTATGGGAACATGTTAATTTAGTAATTTTTTTGGCTATTTAGCTAAAATATGAGCTAAAAAAAACTAATATGTTTGGGATGACTTTTTAACTTTTTACGAAAAGATGTGCAAAAAGTAGAGAGAAAAGAGAATCTTTAACTTTTTTGTATGAATTTTTAACTTTTTGACTTTTTTAATAACTTTTTGACTTTTTAATTAAATGGGACGGTTCCCAAACGAGGCCTTATTAGGATCGTCTCAACTTACACCCACTTGGGTTTTTCTAAATCGCACGTAAATATTAGTTCAAAATTTACACCAAAAAATAAAAACAAATAAAAAAACTCTTAGTTTCAAAATTATTTTACAACAGCTAATTAAAGCCTGTTTTGAGAATATCAAATTATAATTAAAAAGTCAAAAAACCAATATAAAAAAAATTAACTATGCTCTTTACATTTTTACACTTTTTTTTAATTAAAAATAAAAAACACTATTAAAAAGATCCATTTCCAAATCAGCCCTGAGTGAGTTCTACACACTTTGGAGACATATTTTTGTCATCATGCAATTCTTCCAATTTATGAGGGCTAAGTTATCATTATCTAAATTCAGCTCATTATCATGAGATGAATATTAATTAAAGAATCCGTTTTTATTCACATACTCGACAAGATTAGCAAAATTAATATATATTGAGTATTTTCAAATCGTAACATTTACAAAGTTAGGTAAGCGAAAACATTATTCAAAAACCATTTTTTTAAAATACATTTTTTGAAGTTTTTTTCCCTACGCATGAAAACAAATGGAGCAATAGTATGAGAAATTATCCGTCCAAAGCAAAAACAAATTTTTTTAGTAGGGTAAGTAATGCATAAAAAATGATTGATTGAAAATATGAATTCTATATTAAAAAATATGATAATCCCACTCAAATTAAAAAGTCTTATTATTTTAAACCAATCAAATTTTTTTTTTTTTTTTTAATTCATAAAATGAATATGCAGACTATTCCATATATCTGTTAAAGAATTTGTGATGTTGTTAGTCATTAATATCATTTTTTTTCTTCCATCATTAGTCATTATACAGTCCTTATCCAAAACTCATAACTCAACCACTAATAATTATTATATTTTGTAATTTTTAAATTAAGTTTTAAATACTAACTGAATGAAGAAAGTATTTAGAGAAGATCCTATTTTGCTAAGGGAAATTGTTTTTAAGGTTTTTGATATAAAATTTTATAAAATAAAGGATATATAATATATTTATAATAATTAAAGTCCCTCAACATTTCTATAGAGAAAATTTGATTAAGAGAAATTTCTCCCCAATTTAGAGAAATTTCAATTTTTGCTTTCGAAATTTCTGTAATGTGATCATACCAAAGAAATTTCGAAATTTGTTTGAGTTGGGGCCAAAATTTGTTTGAGTCAGGTGAAATTTCTTTGATTTGGACAAAATTTTTTTGAGTCGAATTTTTTTTGTTGAAACGTTGAGGATCTTAGCTAATAAAAAAATATGTCGAATCTCTCTTATTACACAAAGTTAGAAAGAGATGTTTCACTAATTTTTTCTTTTGTTAACAAAGTGGGCCATTATGCCACCTCATCCAATTATCAAAATACATACAGTGGTCCATTCCATTTTGATCTGGTGTGGTATGCATCATAGGATAATTTCCTAATGTAAGCAAAACGTACAAGCGTGACACTGCAAACTTTTTTAAAAGTAAACTTAACCACTTCACATTTGAAAAGTAAACTTAAACCACTTCACACGTGGCCAGATCAGCCACGTCATCACTTTCGTATTCGTAACGTAAAAAAAATAAATTAATAAAAAACAATCCCAAATCAGGCACTCTTACCCGTCCGATCTATAGTTACACCTAATTATCGCCGTTGGATCTTGTCTCTTTGCTCAACCCCAAATCTCTCTACCATCACATCTCTCTTTGCTCATTTTTAATATTAGGGAACGTGAGTGAGCCGTACAGCTCGTTGTAAATTGGGTAAATTACACATCATCCCTGAAATTTTTATTTGATAAATGCATAGGCTTATTTTATGATTTCAATAATTACAATAATCTTTTTTATTTTATGAAAAATAGTTGAAACTTCTTTTTTTTTGGAGACTACCATAACCCCCTTTGCATATTAACCATTGATGAATATGTGGGACCCACTTATGTATGTGTGGGACTCACACCATCAAAGATAAGATCAGCCACACCATCAAAGGGGTTGTGAGGGTCTCCAATTAAAGGGAGTCTCAATCATTATTGTTATTTTATTTGACATTCTCTAGATTTTCTCAATCCATTAATTTTGCACAAACAACTTTACTTGATTATACGAAATGACTATATTATCCTTTCATTTGAACACAAAAAGATCAAAATACCCTTTAATTCCTATATCTCTCGTACGTACCTCACCATGTTCTGCCTCTCATATCTCTCTCTCTCTCTCTCTCTCTCCTCTTGCATCCTCTCTCCTACGTATAATCTCTCCAGCCACCACTAATACAACTGCCTCCGATGATCCCAAAGCCGACCGGCGATTATTCTCCTCAACTCCATTCCTTCAATTGCGACCTCTCTTCTTCATCGCTCTCTGTCCCATCTCCTTTGCCTTTGCTCATTCATCGCTATGGCCAGATTTGGAAAAATAGAAGGCGCGAAGGTGAGAAGGATGAGGGTTATACTTCTTCAACAAATTTTATGCACTATTGACTACAAAAAAGCAAAACCCAAATCCATGGGTTCACTGTGTAGCCTCGTAATCTTCATTGAAAAGGAGATGTACCTTTTTTCATGAATTACAAACTTACATCTATTAATGTTGTTGAAGATTGTAGCTTGATTTGCGTAATTTCTTTATGATTTTTGGTTGGGGGAGCACATTCAAGCAAGATTGAAGCTTGATCTACTTCTGGGTGTAATGAAATAACAATAATGAAGCTCGATTTTGCAAGAATTGAGGGCTTGGGTGTTTGAATTTGTAGATTGATCACTTCAATAACCAATTTAATCAACCTCCATTTCATTCTCTGGTTCTTTTGCCCTCCTTCCTCTATTCTCTCTTCTTCTCTCTATTTTTTATGCTTTGCAAATCATCATTGTACTGCATCATATTTATTGATATTTTTTTCTTGCATAAAATCAAGAAATGACTTTTCATATCTACAGTGATAAAATTGCTAGAATATGAATGAAATCTGTTCCTTTTTGGAGGAGGTTATGAAGTTGATTCATTTGAGCTGAATTGACATTTTGATCCTGTCCAGCAATGAATGCATGTGAAAAATTGAGCTCGAAAATTTATTACAGTTCATGCTGAGGAAAATGTAAATGCTTGGTGTAGGAATAAGCTCAATCAATTATGACAGTCACTTTGTCTTAATAATACTCCAAAACTAGGAAATGGGTATTTGAATTATGACCAGCATATGTTGTTCAATGTCTGGAACCTTCAGTATAGGCCTTCCTTCCAAAGCCGAGTGGTTCACTTGGACCAATATGATTGCAATTGAAAGAAAAAAAAAAAAAAAAAACAACAACAACAACATTGTTCCAAATGTCCGGGTGGATAACCAGCTAACATTTGGTATTGGTATATATAGATGGGTTGAGGACTTGAGGGCATTTTAGTATTTAGCATTGATAACATCAGTTTTTTCTGTGAAACAAGTAAACAGAAGTCAACAAAAGGGGAAATCTGGAGAATGTCAAGTAAAATAAGGGATGTTACTGCAATTATTGAAACTATAAAGGAGGTCCCTGTATTTGTCAGAACCTCAGGAGAGGTGAGTGTAATTTACCCTTATAAGTTTTATTTTGATAAATTATAAATACATTTTTTGAGATTTGTTTAAAATATATATTGTCTTTTGTGATTTGAAAAATTATAAATACCCTTTGTTAGAATTTTTTATTTAATAGAATTAATTAAAAAAATAAAATTCATAATTGTTCTTGTTAGACTTATTTATTTTGATAATTTATTTAATTATATTTTAATTTATTTGAAAAAGAAAAATAGAATCCAAAATTTATTCTGATGATTTATTTAATTATGTTTTAATTTATTTGAAAGAGAAAAATAGAACCAAAATTTATTTTGTCCCATTATTTCTCACCTAAACCTTTATCCTAAATGTTGTTAGAATGTATTTAATATTTAATTAAATCAAGAGTTCAAATAGCCCAAAACAGAAATTCAAACAGCTCAGCATAGAAGCAGTTCAAAAGGTTTAAGTGGAAGGTATTCAAATTTATAATGATGAAGTGGAAGATATTCAAATTAGTAATGATGGAGTGGAAGATATTTAAATTAGTAATGATGGAGTACAACGGCTATAAATTCAAATGAATACAACGGCTATAAAATGGCTATAAGTTTCATTATATATACCAAAGCCTCTAATGTAAACAAGTAACAAAAAAATTAGAAAATATTCTTTAATCTATAATCACTCACATCTATTCTCTAAAAAATTCTCTAAGAAGTGTTCTTCAATTTTTGTTTACATCCTCTCTCAGAAATTATACACTGAGCCTTATAGCATTAAGCTCATCTTTCTTGTGTGAGATTTACAGAAAAATCAAAACTTCATTTTATATATCTATCTTTGAGAGATAATTCTTGTAGCCTTCTGTGAAAGTAAAAACACATTCTTTTCAATCTTGTAAGAGTGTAATACACTCAGTGTTCTTGACTTGGAAAGTCTTTGTAAAATTTGTGGAGGATTGCTCCATTTGTAAAGAGGATGCTAGCACCCCCGTGAAATTAGAGTATAATGGAAAATCTCAAGTAAAGTTTGAGGAATGGACGTAGGCCGAGTTGAAACTGAACTACTATAAATTTGTTTGCCTCTCTTTCCCTTATATCTTTATTTTATTTAAATTGTTGTAGCTATATTTCACATTTTCACAATGTTAAAATCATTAACTGATATAGTTATTAGAATACTTGTTTTAATTATTTTTATTTCATTAATTATATTTATCTGTTGTGATAGTCATAATTTTTATTAGGGTATTATTAATTTTTAATTGTAAAAACCTAATTCACCCCCCCTCTTAGGTTGTCTTTTGAGTAGCAATTGGTATCAGAGCATGGGGCTCTTGTTTAGATTTAACAATCTTGAGTTTTTGATCCATAACAACCATGTATTCTACTTACTCTACTGTAGGACAAGCTAGCAATATGCCACCTCTCTTTGATGGTAGTAATTACATTCATTGGAAAGAAAAAATGATTTTGTATCTTCAAGTTACCAATTATGCTTTATAGCTCATTATCACTAAAGGTTCTAAAATCCCTATCAAGGTAGTAGACCATATCAGTGCGCCTAAACTTGAGGATGAATTTGATGAGTGTGATTATAAACTCCTTCAATCTAATGCTAAAGCCATGCTTATTCTTGTGTGTGGACTATATGCAAATGAGTACAATAGAATTTTTGGGTGTATTACTGCTAAAGAGATTTGGGATAAACTTGAAATCACATATGAAGGAACTAGCTAAATAAAAGAGTCTCAGATTGACATGCTTATTCATGATTATGAACTCTTTACTATGAAATCACTTGAATCTATTTCTGAGATGTTTTATAAATTTACCAATATTATTAATGCTCTAAAATCTCTTGGTAAATCTCTTGGTAAATCTTATACTAATTGTGAGCTTGTAAGAAAAATACTTAGGTTTTTTCCAAATGAATGGGAAGCTAAGGTTACAGCTATTCAAGAAGCAAAAGACCTAACAAAATTAGGCATTGAAGAACTCCTAGGCTCACTCATAGCTCATGAACTTTCAATGATGGATGGCAGCAAAAAGGAAGCCATTTGGAGAGAAAATGATGAAGTAGCCAACCTGTGTATCATGGCTTTTGGAAAAGAAGAATCCACTCAAGATGAGGTAATTTCTAATTATGTAAAACTTGAAAATGCTTTCAATGAATTACATGACGTATTTAGAAATGTTTGTGTAAAGAATTCTAAATTAAAGAAATTAGTTACTTCTCTTTCAAATGATGTGGGTGTTTTAAAAATGGAAAATACTACTTTGAAAAATGACTTTACGTTTATTGCCAATGAGAAAAACATTTTGAAAAATAATGTTGAGGATTTAAACAAAACTCTTAAAATTTTTGTAAAAAGAAAAGAAAACCTTAACAAGTTTCTTGGAAATAAAAGATGCGTTTTTGACAAAGTATGCATTGGTTTTGATCCTTCTAAACCGTTTATGAGATTAAATGTTCTTGAGACTAATCCCCATGGACCCAAGAAAGTATGGGTACCAAGAAAGAAATCAAGATATTTTGTAGGTGGAATCTCAAAGAACACCAAGGACTTCGAGCGGAAATGCACAACAACAGTGTTCAATCTAAAGAGTAAAATCAGCTCCTACAAGAAGAAGAATGATAAAATAAAAATCACCAATATGAACAAAAGAGGTAAATGAAGGTATAACTTCTAACACACTTTTAAGCTTAAAGTTCTATATTCTTTAAGGTGTGATTTGTATACAATAGGTTGTGTCTAATCATTACTTCCATGTAACCTAATTGTACTAAGTTTACTAAGTCATGTTCTGCTAGTTTCTTTTAAACATTCATTGAACTTAAAAATGAGAATTATATTATTTTGATGAATGCCTATTAAAATATGAATGATTCATGTATTCATTAATATTTTATATCATGTCATCCATTGCTATGAAAAAGAGATAATAAGTGATAAATTTTTTTGTGAGCATACTGTAGACGTCCTCGAATGTCCCGGGAGGGAAATCCCATTTTGTTCATTTGGGCTCACTATAGTTCAGGACTCAAAGTCACGGTCCTGTATCTAATCTCACAGAGTGCAATGCAAGACCGATGAATCATCAAAGAGTCCAAATCCGGCAAATCGTTTTGAAAACATATTTTTTTGAAAGAAGTGCCAAACATGGACTGCTTTGCCAGATACAGAGTCGCCACCTAAATATTTTATTTTGGGGGGAATTTAGGAAACCCTGACTCGTTGCCTAAGGCCACGTGTCCGTCATCACCAAAGTTGCCTCGGCTCGGGAACTTGGGTACGATTGGGGAAGGTCACTTTGTGAGCACCCCCGCTCGCCCGATCAAAGATCGGCCTCTACTAACCATGATATCGAGTTTTGAAAACATTATGCGTCCTTATTCCGGTTATTAGCCTAGAATTACTATGTGATGCACACAGCATACAAGTATAGACTGGATCGCTTGAATTGGAACGAAACATCTCATGTTTGTTTTGAAAACGGTTTGCTACTCGCAAGTAGGCTAAAATGTGGATTTGCCACCCTCAGGTAGGCTTAGAAAACAAGATGATTTGTCACTCTCAAGTGGACTTAAAACTCACAGTCGATGAATTGTTCCAATCCAAATAACCCAACCTTCACCCACAGGCATTTAGGCAGGTATATCATATAAGCAGTTAGCCTCATGGTAAACATGCCATCATGGCAGTCACTCAAACACATGCAAGGATGCTAAAGCATAAACACTTACCGAGTACTCTAAGCCAAAACAGAAGCTATGTTAGAAATCCATGCATGATCCTAACTATGCTGAAATGCCTAATGCAACACATGCAAAAATGCAACTAAAATAGGCTCGGCTATTCTAAGATGGCATATGATGATGCTACAGCTAACACGTATTCAACTTGAAATTGAAATACAATGCAATTAGTATGATGCGCCGAGCCCGGTGCATGCAAGACAAATGAATGGATGCAAACATGCAAGCATAAGTATGCTAATTGAAACATGCCCTAATCTAACCATCATAAGCTGGTAAATAAAAGGGAGAAAGACGTGGGGCTGGAAGACATGCATCACACACACGCACACTTATTACAATTGTGCCCTCGCTCGGAGGGTCCGAATAAATAATACAGTCCGAATAAATACAAAACCCTAATTAATTAACAAATTAATCTAGGAAAGCAGGTAAATTAGCACGCAAATCCATGGACCGCCTCAGCTCTGTTCCGAATGATGAATGATGCATGCTTGAGTTGCCTGGCGCGGAAATCCATTGCGATGCCCCGATTCGCCTCTGTTTGCAATTGTTCTCGGAATATTGTGCAAAGCTCCAGAAGGCTGCTGATTTCTGATTTGCTGCAACAGAGAGCAACAAAGGGGCATGACAAAGTATTTTCACATATGTATGCACACCTCGATCCTCGTGCCACCAACCACGCATCTCGATGCATGATGGCCGAGGAGTCGAATTGCATGACTCAATGTGAAATGAATGCACATATAAACAAAACAAGGCCTAGACTCCATCATGGGTAATCCGGAGTGTCGGCGACCGGGAATTGAGACACGTTCCGTCACTCGGAGTACGACACGTCCCTCGTTTCCCGTGCTTGGGCTAACTCCTATCCCAAACACGATGCAAATGGGATGGCATACACAATGCGACTAACATACAACCTAGCATACGCAATGCTATGAAATGGCATACACAATGCTCGATGTAACATGGCATACACAATGCTTTAAAATGCAACCTAGCATACGCAATGCTATGGACCGAAATGACATACACAATGCACGATGGACTTATACCAACATGAGTGGACCTCAGCCACACTCACATTAGTGGCCATTAGATGAAAATGAGACAACCGAAATGCGTGCACACATGCACGAATACCAAGGACCGAACCTAAGGCATCAAATGCCACTCTACCAAAGCATGGAAAAGGATGCAATATGGCATACAAGCATGTGATTTTCAGCACTAAAACATGATGCTAAATGGTCCCGAAACATGGAAATATGGCAACCGATGCATGAAATAAGCCCCGAAACTCAAAACTAGGCACATGAATTGAATTATAACTATGCAAAGCAAGCATTATTTGACCATGAAGCACAAAGACAGAGCTAAGGCAATCCCAAAACATGCATATTTCTAGTTTAAAGCATGACCAAAAAATGTTAACATGATGGACAAAAATAGCATGCAAATTTGGCTAGCAAGCATGGTTTACATGGCATGTATATGAAGCGTATGAGCACTCATCAAACCAGCCAAAAACAGTGAATAAAACATGTCAAAATATGCCCAAATAACCACTGAAATGCAGCCAACATGTGCAAAAATGATGAGCTCCTTTGAAAGGGCATGCAATGGGTTACTCAACACATATATGATGGACACTTAGCATAGCAAAACCAACTCTGGAAATCAAATATGACAGCCCTAAAACTCACCAAAAAGGGTCTGAAATTGATCAATAAAGTATACAATGGAAGGTCCTCTTGAAAGGCCTTAAGGAAGGTTGTTCCACACATGCATGAAGGACATAAAATATGGCCAAAAGGGCCTTGGACAGAGCTAAGGAAGACCTCAAAATCCTCAGAATGAGGCCTGAAACATGACTTCAAAGCGTGCAAAAAGGGGTCCATTTGGAAGGCCAACAAGACCACCAAACAAGACAAGGAGAGAGGGGGTCACCCCCCTCTGATTTTGGCTTTCAAAAATGCATCTAAGCCACTGAAAATCCATTGGATTTCAGTGGCTAAGAGGCCAAACCATGGCCAATGCAAGTGCTCTAATGCATAGCCCTAATCATGAAGAGATGAAGCATGCACAGGGGGAAGATGACCCCAAACAGAAAAGAGACCTTAACCAAACTTGAAAAGGAGATTAAAACAAGATCTTTTTCAGTTTATGACAAATCTCGAAAATGTTCACAAGTAAGGCTAAAATATGATGCAAAAATAGCCCTAAAAGAGAGATAGAGGGTAAGGGGAAGTAGATGACCTCAAACAGCAAAGTGCCCTTAAACAAAGTTGAAGAGGAGCTCAAAATAAGACACTTTACAGTTTAGGTCAAGGCCCAGAAATGCTTGCAAATGGGGCTAAGTAATGAAGCAAAATAAGGCTAGAAAAGGGGAAATGAAGACTTACCCTTGTAGAGCCGACCTCCAGCAGCTTCTGGACCAAGTTGGTGAGCTTTCAACCTCTGCAAATGACCTCCAAGGTACTGGAATGGATGAGGGAGGTGGTAGGCTAAGAGGTGTAGGGTAAAATGGCCAAGAATATGAGTGTTTGGAGGCTTGAAGTATAGAGATAGAGGGTTGTATGTATATTTCCAGCCAAAAGCTTCTAACCCTTTAAAATGGAGGTGAAGGGTTGATTATATAGAGGGAGGAGGCCATGGCTTCTTGGAGGAGCCAAGAGAGAGGCTCAAAGCTTCTAAAGGAAGCTTGACCAAATGGGTCAAGCTTCCTCAAGAAGCTTGACCAAAGGGGCCAATTCCTCTTTTAAGCCAAGCAAATGGGTGAGAACCACCTTAAAAGGGGCCAAAACAAGGACAAAACCCTCGGACAGTTGGTCAAGTGTAAAACAGCTGGCACAGCTGGAACACACTCAGAGAGACAAAACTGGCCGACTAGCTCAAAAGGGTCAGGGTGGTCGGCCGACCACCTCCCCTGGTCAGCCGACCAGGGGTCAAAAGGTTCAAGCAAAATTGCTGGTCGGCCTACCCAGAAAGGTGGCCTCCCAGATGAGTAGAACACAGCCCTGTGGTGAAAAACCAGAAAATATGACCCAAGAGAGAGAAAAATCAGCTTGTTAGAGGGGTTCAAAAGGGTCAAGAGGAATTACTGGTCGGCCTACCCATATTGGTGGCCTCCCAGATGAGTAGAACACAGTGGTGGTGTGAAAAACCAGAAATTGTGGCTCAAAAGTAAGAAAAACCAGCTTTCTGTCAGAAAAACTGGCTTTAGGAGAGAGAAAATGAGAAAACTGGTTTTTCAGGGGAAAAGGTGGCCTCCCACCATCCTACCACTTCCCTAACAATGAAAATAGGGTCCCTACCAAAAATGAACCCTAACCGATGCAAAACGAAGGTTTGGGGGCCAAAACGCGCGGTCCGAGGCCCCGAAAACAGGCTGTTAGGCACCGGAAGTGGCGTATGACCACGAAGGTGGTCTCCCGGGCGACAGTGTCCCTCTAATGGAAGGAAATAAGGTGTGTGCCAAAAATCGGAGCAAACGGAGGTAGTCAGGCGGTCCCGAACCGAGGCACACGGCCGACGGCTCCAAAAACCGAAAACTGGTCTCAAAACGGGATGAATGGCCTACGACCACGAAACGTAGCCTACAGCCACTGAGAGATGGCCTACGAGACCTCTCCCTCCCTTTGGGAAGAGAAAACAAAAAACACCAGGACCTGGTTCGCAAACTGAGACAAAGCGCAAAAGAGCCCCGAAGTCTAGAGGCAAGGCTCGCAGCCGAGACTCTGAAACCCCAGAACGAGCACAATATGCATCATCACCGAGCGCTCAATTTGTGACGTTTGAGTCTTAAGGTCCGTCAAAAATGGGGTGTCTACATACTTTTCACATCTTATATATGACTTCATACTAATGTGTTAATTCCTTTTTGAGTCATATCTTTGTAGAATCAATTTTGATGTCATAGCATGTTTTTGAGATGTATACTATTTATATTTTGAATTCTACATTTGTGATCTCAAGAATATGCTCAATATGAAAACTTCATACTTATATGCTTTACATTGGAATATTTGAATGAGTTATGAAATTCCTTGATTATGATCCATCAACAATGTCTAAATGAAAAGAAGTATCATACGTTTGTAGAGACATTGCATCTATCCTATTGAATATGGATTATATTGGCATACATCTCATGAAATGCTTTTGATTGATAAATTATTGAATTAATTGTTTATAACATTCATGTTGTGTTCCACATTAAGTAAAATGTTTTATCACACTTGAGTATGTGGATTGAATTGATGAAAATACCTCTTGATAATGTTATGTGATTAAATGAGATTGTTGCATCATTTCTTAATAAAATAAAGAGCATAACACTATTTTTTTATGCATATTATGTTATGTGCTACAACTTGAAAATTCTGAAAAATAGCATTCCAAACTATTGTTTGATCATTGAATTATTTTTCACCTTTTGAGTTTGTGATAAGAAGTGATTTGTACTGTATTTTTATTGAGTAATAGTGACTGTTCTATGAATGCTATATTTACACAAAATCATATTAGAAAAGGGTAACACCAACTTAAGGGGAGAAATCATTTTGCTAACATACTTGTTAAACCCTTTTGAGATGAACTTCTCATAAAAGAAAATTGAAGATTGAAAAGCTTCAAACTCATGAATCAAAGGTATGCCTCCTACACTCTCTTAAGCTTTTGAGGTAAAAATTCTATCTTATATCGTTTGAGCTAATAATGTTATTACTTTGATATGAAAAAGATTGATTATGCTTCACATGATTTACAATATATACTCTTTGATGATGCTCTTGCCTAAGAATCATGCTTATGCTTAAATGTGTGCTATATATTGAAATTCATGATTTTTCTTAACATATGGATTGCTATACCTTGAACATGCTTCATTTTTTGGAATTACATTAGCGCTATGAGATTATATTGAGTTTAACCTATTATGAGCAATATTTGGTATTCTACATAATGCTTGAACTATAATTGTTAAATCTTCTAGATTGCATATTGGTATCCTTAGTAGATTGCATGTTGGTATCATTTTAGCATCCTTATTGGTAATATTTAGCATCTTATTTGATATTATTGAGGAGAACATTTCAATTATGAGCTTTCATTTATCATATCTCCTATTGATTTTGCCAAATGAAACAAGAGGAATAATTTAAACTAGATTATTTTTATAAAAAAAAAATCCCTTCAAATTCTATTCTATTTTTTATATCATACTTATGAGCTTGAACCTCACATATTTTTTTTAATTATCTTGTATAAAATCTATACGCTCTTGCTAGAAATTGATTGTTAGATCATGCTCAACTACTTCACATATACTTTTAACAATTTGGTATCTCCTTGACTCTTGCTTGAAAATAGATTGAAATAATATGAATTCTTCATAATGAATAAGCTCATTAATTTATTATTGCCATATTATCTTGCTACAACAGCATATGTGTCTCATTTTTGACCTTTGGAACTTCTCCTTATTACACCCATGGCATTTATCTAAACTTGATGTTACATTGTGAAAATACTAATGCCATCAATTTAAGCAAAAATCCGGTTCAACACTCACAAACAAAATATATTGAAATTCGATATTATTTTTTAAGAGATCATGCTCAAAAATGGGATATTGTACTTGAATTTGTAAACACCGACAAGTAATTGACGGATATTTTCACAAAACCTCTAAGCGAGGATCGCTTCAATTTTATTCGTGACGAGCTTAGAATGTCGATTTCTCCTTAAAAAGTTTTGATATGAGTGTGAAACTTGAATTTCTATTAAAATGGTATATGTGTATTACTACATTGATATGGAAACATTTATATCAGTTGAATGCTCACAAGTCCTTCATACATTTATTCTCCTTAACAGTTTGCCATTCTGCATCTTGAGGTAAAATTAACTTTGCGTACATTGATTTTTTTTTAAATCCTCATGGTATTTTTTTTGCATTACCATTCCAGCAACACCAACGTCCCATTTAGTTTAATTTTTGTTGGTATTATTTTATTTTTTTTATTTTGCTATTAGGCTTAATTTCTTTTATTTTTATTTTTTTTCTCATTATTATTTTTTGTTTGGGCTTAATTTTCTTATTTTTTTCTCGACTTTTTAATTTCATTTTTCAGTCCTTCAACATAAACACAACAACAAATCAAAATACAAATATTTACATTAAAAAAAAATACCATTCATTTTTTTACGGCCATACGCCGATCAAAATAAACATATTTACATTAAAAAAAAAAAAAAAACCTCTTCATTTTTTTTACGACCATGCGCTGATTTTACTTACTCGTATCTTCCATCGTTTTCTTCTTCTTTTTATCACCTTGGGCGACCCTTGACGCCCCTGCCCCCGTGCTTTTGTCAAGAGCGACGACTCCCCGCTGACTATCAAAGGTCAAGAACGACATTGCTCCAAATTGGGCCATGAAGGTGGTTTTCCGTTTAAGCTCTTTATTTTCGACCTTCAGTGCGCTTATTTTTGCTCCCGCATTCTTGTACATGCGCTGGAGTAGAGAGAGTTGGGCGTTGACTTGATGGAGCTCACTCGTCCTGTTCTGTAATCGGTGAACCAATTTTGTGACTGCAGTCACCGTTTTCATATAAGACGTCAGTGTGAAATGATTGGCTTCTATGTCAGATTGAGCTGCCATGATTTGCTCAATCGACATCATAGGAAGGTTAGGAAGAGGAATGACAGGAAGAGTAGAAGTAGGGACACTCGGTCTAGCAGAGCTTATGGGATCGTTCAAGTCCGGAAAGAGAGTAAGGGGACGGGACGAGGCCATGTAGTAGGAGAGAGAGATGTAATCGAAAGGAGGGTCGTTTTTGGTAGCCTTTCTGCTCTGCTCAGTCTCTCTGTTCTGTCTCTCGAGGAAGAATAAGATCGAAGAGAACAATGAAGAAGAGATAAAAGAGAGTGAGGTGAAGAAGAAGAAGCAGACGAGTGTGATTAAGAAGAAGGTTGAAGAAAAGAGGCTGAAGAGAAGAAGACAAGGAATGAGAGATAGCCGAAGCGAGCGGCAATCGAGGAGAGCTTCTTTTGTCGGCCAATGAAGCAAAAGACAGGCCGCGTGGCAACCGTGTTTTGCGAAAAAAGATAGAAACGCGAGAGAGTTGTATGTGTATGCATATATGTATATATATGTTTTGATTATTTATTTTTTGATGCCATTTATCCATATCATTTTCCTCCTCTTCCTTTAGATTCTGACCCATGATTTCCTTTTGATAATGTCACAAGGGGAGAAAACTTATAATGTTATGATGTTATGTATTATGGTATTGTTTTTCAAACTAATATGATGTTATGTATTTATAGTTTGATATCTTAGTCTCATATCATGTCTCTAATTAAAGCTTATTTATTAGACATGTGCTAACCTATGTATTTATAAATGAATTCAGGGAGAATGATTTAAGGGGGAGCTTTTCTTACTTCCAAATCAAATCAAAACATCATTGTGTGCCATCATCAAAAGGGAAAGATTGTTAGACTTATTTATGTTGATGATTTATTTAATTATATTTTAATTTATTTGAAAAAGAAAAATAGAATCTAAAATTTATTTTGATGATTTATTTAATTATGTTTTAAATCCAAAATTTATTTTGATGATTTATTTAATTATGTTTTAATTTATTTGAAAGAGAAAAATAGAATCAAAATTTATTTTGTCCCATTATTTCTCACCTAAACCTTTATCCTAAATGTTATTAGAATGTATTTAATATTTGATTAAATCAGGAGTTCAAATAGCCCAAAACAGAGGTTCAAACAGCCTAGCACAGAAGCAGTTCAAAAGGTTCAAGTGGAAGATATTCAAATTTGTAATGATGGAGTGGAAGATATTCAAATTAGTAATGATGGAGTACAACGGGTATAAACGGTTATAAATTCAAATGAATACAACGGCTATAAAACGGCTATAAGTTTCATTATATATACCAAAGTCTCTAATGTAAACAAGTAACAAAAAAATCAAAAAATATTCTTTGATTTATAATTACTCACATTTATTCTCTGAAAAATTCTCTGAGAAGTGTTCTTCAATTTTTGTTTACATCCTCTTTCAGAAATTATACACTAGGCCTTATAGCATTAAGCTCATCTTTCTTATATGAGATTTACAGAAAAATCAAAGCTTCATTTTATATATCTATCTTTGAGAGATAATTCTTGTAACTTTCTGTGAAAGCAAAAACACATTTTTTTCAATCTTGTAAGAGCGTAATACACTCAGTGTTCTTGACTTAGAAAGTCTGTGTAAAATCCGTGGAGGATTGCTCCATTTGTAAAGAGGTTGCTAGCACCCCCGTGAAACTAAAGTATAGTGGAAAATCTCAAGTGAAAATTGAGGAGTGGACGTAGACCGAGTTGAAGCTGAACCACTATAAATTTGTTTGTCTCTCTCTCCCTTATCTCTTTATTTTATTTAAATTGCCATAACTATATTTTACATTTTCACTGTGCTAAAATCATTAACTAACATAGTTGTTACAATATTTGTTTTAATTATTTTTATTTCATTAACTATATGTATCTATTGTACTAGTCATAATTTTTATTAGGGTATTATTAATTTTTAATTGTAAAAACCTAATTCACCCCCCTCTTAAGTTGTCTTTTGGGTAACAGTTCTCTTATAAAATAATAAAATAATCTAAATTATTAATTAAAACATAGTAATTTTCAGAACCACAAAGAGTGATTCATATTTTAATTAAACATGAGGGGATATATTTGTAATTTATCCATTTTATTTTAATAATATAAACATTATAAGACTCTCAATATATATTATTTATAAAAAAATATTATATTAATTCAATAATTATAATAATTTTATTTTATTGTATTTGTTTTTTTAAAAATAAATGATATATTTTTTAAAATATATTTATCATTTATTTTTTGAAGACAACTATTATAAAATGAAAATATTACGATTATCAGATCAAATTAATTTTTGTCATGAATGATATATATTGAGAACTTTACAAAATAAATGATTCAAATTATTGAAACGGAATTCACATTCCCTGATGATGAGATGTGAAAAATGAAAGAAGCCCAACCAATTACCCATATACATATATTATGGTGGTGGATTCTCTCTAGTTCGAAATTAGATTGGAGCGTGTTGTTCCTATATCGATAATCTGAACAGTTCAATGTGTAGGACTCGTCGATTATTTCATTTGTGCAAAAAAATAAATTGATTAGATATTGATAACCACTTGATCACATCAAATTTGTATCAATAGTAACTATGATTTTAAAAATAAATTGTTGATACAAATGTGATTTAATTAAATGGCTATTGATATTCGATCAATGTAATGTTTTATAAAGATAAAATACTTGATGAGCTCTATACATTGAACAATTTAGATCATTAAGACAAATCTAAAATGGATCCAAAATAGGCTGAACTAGATCGAATACCTAGCTAAAGACGGCTCAAACACTATCTATATATTGGGAAAGAAAACATGTGTACCATATTCACTTTAGAATAAAAATGATATAATTTTATACTTTCTGAGTCATAACTAAAAAAGAAAAATCATAATTAAACACTACATGAGGCATAATAAAAAATCTTATGAGTTATAACTAAAACAATATCATAATAAAATAAGAAAATTAGTCCTGACTAAAAAAATAAAAATAAAATGATATAACTAAAGGAGTGTTTGCTTGGTGGGATATAAGCATGGGATTGGATTCCATGTCCAATAGAATAATTAGTCCAACGTTTTGATAAAAAAATGAAGGTCGGACTAATAATTTCCCATATGTGGAATAACTCTATCCCATGGGAGGGTGTGGGATAGAAATAGACAGATTGAACCAACCTCCGAATTAACTAGTTAAATGACGAAATTGACCCTTAAAGGATACGACATTTCTTTCATTTATTTTTTAAACATGTTAATTTTTTTTAAAACATTTATAAATTAATCCCGTGATATATAATTGTTTTCTTTTAATTTTTTTGGTATTAACAAAATAACAAAAGGAAATATACTTCCAATATTTAAAAAGAAAAGAATATATAACATGTTTTTTTAAAAAAATATTTTCTTAAATATGTTGATTTTTTTTTTAACATGTATAAATTAATCTTGTGATATATAATAATCTTCTCTTTTATTTCTTTTTTTATATTAACAAAAATATAAATGAAAATATACTTCTAATGTTGCATTTAATTAATAATGGTCTTACTAAAATAAAATAAAATATACTTTAAATTTAACATTGCCATTGTAAACAATTCAAAAAGACAAAAGAATCTTATGAGAAGTTAACATTTTTTATAATTTTTTAACAGAAATGATACATATCCTTTTTTTGACCCCCCACAACTTTTTATAGACACATGTCAATCAGAGATAAGAGAAAAAAAAAAAATAAAAAAATTAGTCAATGACAATGCATCGAGGGGGTAGGGGTTCCCCAAAAAGGGGGTCCCAAATTTTTTGTAATTTTCTAATTAAATATGAGATTCAGTGCAATAGTTATTTTCAAATATCTAATTTTATGACAAAATAAATATTAGATACACATCATTTTCAGGTAAAAGTCTCGAGACTATCTATTCAAGACTAACAATTCGTTGGATTCTAATTCTTTTTTATTTAATCTGTCCAAACAAATATAATCTAAGTCACCATTTGGCATTGATTTTTTTAGTTGATTTTTTTAAGTCGATACTTTTTTAACTTGGGACTAAAAAATTTATTTAGTTTGATTTTTTTGATTTTTATAAAAGAAAAAATAAAATAATTATGATTTAAATGTAATATTTTATCTTATTAATTTTTTTTAATTTATTTCATCTTTCGTATTTTTTTTTAGCCCAACTAGGCAACGGCTAAGAATTCATATGGTCACCATTTTACGAGTGTGCATAATATAATTTTCCCCTACATCTATAGTTACACGCACGCATATATATTTTGTAGAGAAGGAATCCGGGGTAGACAGGGAGCAGCAGCCTCTGACATTGCGTTATCTCTGTATCTGCGCTCCAGAGAGAGAGAGAAAGAGAGTCGCAGAAGAAGGGGTGGGGTTTGATTTTTGAATTGGATTAGTTCTCTTCTTCCTTTTTGAAGTTCAATTTCTTTCTTTCTTTCCTTCTTTGGTCATTTTTCAAACTCACCATCTTCTTCCTCTGTTCTCCTCATTTAATATTTATTCTTGTCATTAATTTTCTTCGTTTAAAAAAAAAAAAAAGATTTCGACCGTTAGATATCCTCTTTCCCATCAGGAATCAAATTAGCTTTCTGGGTGTCTCCCATTTATCAGTATTATTTCTGATTTTCAGTCTTTAAAGAGAGAGAGAGAGAGAGCTTTGAAGCTCAAGTTTTGCAGGTATTTATGTTTCTTAAGCATTCATGGTTTCATTTTCTTGAGAGAGATTTGAAAATCACTTCCAGTGGGTGTCAATCTTGTATCAGAGAGAGACAGAGAGAGATTTGAGTATCAATCTTGTATCTGAGTCTTAAAGGTTGTTCCATGAGTTTTTGCTTTGTTTGCTTTCTCTGATTACTTGCTTGAAGGGAAAAAAAGGACTTTTTTTTCTTCTCTATAAGCCTTTTTTTTTTTCCCCTTCTGTTAAATAAATACTTGGGTTTTGTTTGTTTATTTCTAAAGTAAATAACACTTGATCTACATTTGTTTTTTTGTTTTTGTTTTTATTTTTGTGGCTTGTGACTGTTTTCTTTGTCTACAGAAGCAGTGGAGAGTGCTTTATTGTTTTGGTGGCTGTTAAAGGTTGTGTGCTGTGAATGATAGTGAAAGAAGCCCTAGCAATTTGAGGTACTTTTATTGTTGTATTTATTGCACCAAGTATTAATTGTTGAGAATTTTTTGGATTTAATTTTTTTAAAATTTAATTTTTTATTTTTCATATTCTTTTATTTTTAGTGAATATTTTTAAAATTTTAAATAATATTTTACTTTCTTATATGAACTTTACTATTTAAATAAAATATTTGTAAAAAATATTTTAAAAATTAATAAATATACAACAATACGAAAAATATATTAAAATTTTCATTTTTTTAATATTTTTGGTATTTAGTAAGTTTTTTAAAGATTTTTTTCACAAATATTATACTTTTTAAGTGTATTTATATTAGGTGTGTTTAAAAATTAAAAAAATTATTTAAAATATTTTAAAAAATTCAGGGAAAATAAAAAAAATATGAAAAACAAAAAATTTAATTTTCTAAAAAGTGAATTCAGAAAACTCAAACCAACCAACCTATCACTTAATTTCATTTTACACATCAACTATCACTTAATATCATTTTAATTCTTCAATTTTAATACTGTACATTATTTAGACTTTTATACTATCAAAATTGCTTTAATTTTCACCCTTCAAAAAGAGGGTCTTTGCATTTTTAATTTTAATTTTTTTAATTTTCATTCTCGTTAGAAAATTGGTCTTTATACTGTTTTTTATAGTTAAAGGGTTTAGACATATAATTTTGAAGTTCAGAGAATAACTTGATATTTAATAACAATTGAAGGGATAAAGTGTAATTAACCCTTCTATATATATTTTTCGATTTTGGTCTCTTACCTATTAAAAAAGATATAATTTTTTATAAAAATATAATTTTTTTTATAAAAAAATTTAAAATATGTTAACCAAATTTATCTTGTATAACACTATGCTTAAATTTATATATTTAGACACTAAATATTTTTGAAGAAAAATATCAATTCAATGTATGTTTAAAAAAAAAAAAAAAAATCTAAAATTAGTGATGAACTTTATGAACATACCCACCCAAAAAAAAAAAAAAAAACCTTATGAACATTAATAAATAAAATTATAATTTTTTTGTAAATTTGTAATTATTTTGTAAAACTACCCTTAATTATAATTTTTTCATGGGTACATTTCAAAGATTTTTAATATACTCTCTCTATATAGTTTATATTTTGGCAGTTGGTTCCATTTCAAGAATTTAAATACACTCTATACTATGCATATAATTTTATACCAGACTAGAATTTCATTGTTAGGAGGTCAGTTAAGTGTTTTTTTTTTTTTTTTTTTTTGATAACTCAGGTATCCCCAACCCGCTGATTTTAAGGGAAGCCAGGACTAATCCTGAGGGCCCTGAAGTTAACGACCGGGCAAACCTCCAGTGGCCCCAAGGGGTGACTCGAACTCGAGACCTGTGGATTTTATCCTCCAGACTTTACCATTCGGCCACTTGCCTTGGGGTTGAGGTCAGTTAAGTGTTAGGATGGTTTCCTGGGACATATTTAAAAATAAATTTTTTCCTATATTTTAAAATAATTAATCATAATTGTTCATACAATTTTATTTGATATTACACGAGTAATGCTAAAGACTCTCAAAATATCACTTCTAAATTTACCTATATTAATGTGGCAGGAAGTTGGGTTTTAGTTTTAGTTGTTTGATTTCTAAACAAATTAACAACTAACGTGCAACAGTTTATGTCATTATGAATAAATTTAAGAATAATATTTTAAGAGTTTAAGCATTTTTTGATTGAAAAATAGCGTAAGATGATTACTATTAAAGTTGTGTTTGGATTATGAATTTTAATAGAGATTTAAAAGTGAAAGGAAAATGTGAGAAAAATGGAGAAAAAAATTAACTTATTGTTCCTTTATATTTCTCTAACTTTTTCCTTTCTTTATCCAAATTTTAGATCCAAACATAACTTAAAAGAAAAAATAGAAAAATGAATGGAAATATAAACAATAACAGAGAAAGGAATGAAAATATAAGAAAAAGCATGAAATAAGAGGGGGGCCACGTATTGCACTGTCTCTATCTATAAGCCGCAGTTTTGCAATGGGCGGAGGGGCCACGCACCCCTTAGCTTATGAGTAGTTCCGGCCCTGGTTTTATATACAACTGTGCATATAATTTTAATATAGTCTCTCTATTACCTTCTCTTCAAAGCAAAGTCTCTCTCCCCATACTTGTCCTCTCCCTGATCTAGACCGTTGGATCACAGATCAAACCCAAGTTATCAAAGAAAATTTGGAATATTATACAATTCCATAGTTGATTTGAGAAGTAGAGTTGTAGCTCTGTTCTTCTGAATTTACCAATACAGCCTTTACATTCACAATATTGGCTCTGTTTGGTAGAGTTTTTTTAAGTTAAAAAGTTGATAATCAAAAAGTAGAAGCTAAAAATACTCTTACTCCAGTTTTCAAATAATCATCTTATTTAAACTATTTCTCTCTAATAAAGTATAAGTAGAAGTTGCACTAAATAGTCTGACACAGACTCCAAAATCAAAATAAATTATAATCACCCAAAACCTGTAACAAACATGTTGAAAAGGTCATTTGGTGCGGACAACCTTAATTGGATGCTAGTGAGTTAGCCATTGAAAAGGGTTATACACATATACATAATAGAAAGAGACTTGTTTCAAGTCCATGTTTAGTTTTGGTGATCTAAATTGTTTAATTTGATTGCGTAAAAAAAAAAAAATGTTTAATTTATAAGACTCGTCGAGCAGATGATTCATGTCAAAAATTCAATTGGCTGCACATCAAAAGTTATGTAATTGAATCACATTTACTTGAATGAAAAAAATTTAGTATGGTGTAAAAAATACACCATCGATTTTTTTAATTTTGTACGGATAATCTGCTTAACATGTCTTACAAATTGAACAGCTAGAATCGTCAAAGCTGACTTGGGATAGGCCCACATCTATGAAAACTAGACCCTCAAATGTAAAACATGAACCAAAGATAAGCTTAGTTCTACCTCATATATGTATTGTCATTCTTAGCGTACAAGATTCACGTTGCTATAAAGCTTAAACTATATGATGCACTAAATTTCACATCAAAAAAATTGTTTTCGTAAATTAAACCCATGCTCAAATCGCAATGGATCAACATTATTACTTGGTCATTTTTTAGAGAAATTTATTTGATGTGGGTCTGCATTGAATGATGATTTGATAAAAGTTTATAGAAGCCCTTGTGGGGGGACTTCATTATTAGGTACTTAGTTTTTGTTTTGTCGGCCTTGTTTTCACCAAACTAAGCAATCTGTTATCCACCCAAAAAAAGCAAACCAATCTGAGGTCATGAAAAAGATTACCGAACCTCCTAATCTTTGGCCCCATCGCTCTCTCATGTCTGATGATTACAACTGCTCAACTTTTCAATTTTGAATAAATCCACAAATTGATAAGATTTTCTTATATCCATTTATGCGTTTTTTTTTATTCAACTTTATTATTGATTTTTGTGTTCGTAATAAAAATAATTAATTTTCTATAACATAAATGATAGCTGTCCTATTTTTTTTTTTTTCTCATTTGGGTCACTTCTTTAATGGTTTGGTTTCTCTAAAATTGTAATCTTTCCCTCTGTAGCAATCAGGAATGGAATTAGGAGAAAATTATTATTTTCCATAGTACTTTAAAAATATATATACTATTTTAGAGAAATTATTTAATAATTCTGGAACACCACGTGACCATACTCCAAGCCAATCATTAATTACTTAGCTCCCATGTTGTTCCTTCATCTCAACATAAATTGTGGGGCTCTACCTCCCTCTACCAATCAAAACTTTGTAGAGTACCACGTGTTCATATTTCGGGAATACTATCACCCACTATTTTATACATAAAATAACCCTCTAGTATAAAAAATATATATCTAATTATTTTTTCATCTTGTATCCTCTTTCTATTTTGCACCAAAAAAACTTCTCTATCCTATTAGAGATTTGCTTATATGGTATATAATTTTTTTTTCTATTTAGATATACAATTTATATATCATAATTTACATATATGTGTATTTGTATATATGATAAAAAAAAAATTATTGTTATTTTGACCCTCCGATATACTTGCCCATTCACAGTTCATATTGTTAATAAAAAATCACATCTTTTATCACTTTTAAGCAATATGATTCATACTCATTTCGTGTTGAAAAAAAAAAAAAAACCATCATCTTATAAATTTCTCATCTGGGTCATTGCTCAATGCTCTGAGGATTGATTTTTCACCAAAGTATCAATTTTTTTGCAGCACTACTAATCAATATGGTAGAACATGGTGGAAGTGAGATTTTATCTGATTCCCAATCCGCCGCAGAGCGGTTATCGCGTGCCCAAGAGCTTGTTCCGATGGCACTCGCGAAGGCAAGGGAGGTTAAGGGGTTTGCAGGGAGGTGGAAGATGATAATTTCAAAGCTGGAGCAAATCCCGGCTCGCTTATCGGATTTGTCGAGCCATCCTTGTTTTTCAAAGAATCTACTCTGTGAAGAACAGTTACAAGCAGTGTCAAAGACATTGAATGAATCAGTTGAATTGGCAGAGTTATGTTTAGTGGAAAACCATGTAGGGAAACTTCAGATGCAGAGTGATCTCGACGCGTTGTCTGCGAAATTGGATTTGAATTTGCGAGATTGCGCGCTTCTGATCAAAACCGGGGTGCTCGGGGAGGTCACTTTGCCTTCTTCAGAGACTGCAAGTGCTAACAGTGTTAGGGAATTGCTTGCTCGGCTTCAGATTGGCCACTTGGACGCGAAACACCGAGCTCTTGACAGCCTTGTTGAGGTCATGAAAGATGATGAAAAAAATGTCATAGATGTTCTTGGAAGAAGCAACATTACTGCTTTAGTACAATTGCTCACTGCAACTACTTCGCCTCGGATCCGGGAAAAGGCTGTAACGGTCATCTGCTCGCTTGCTGAATCCGGGAACACGGAGAATTGGCTTGTTTCGGAAGGTGTTCTTCCTCCTCTTATAAGGCTTGTTGAGTCTGGCACTGCGATGGGGAAAGAAAAGGCAACAATCTCACTACAGAGATTGTCTATGTCACCAGAAACCGCCCGGTCAATCGTCGGACACGGCGGGGTGCGGCCGCTGATCGAGATATGCCAAACTGGTGACTCCGTTTGGCAGGCTGCGGGTGCTTGTACTTTGAAAAACATTTCGGTTATTCCAGAATTGCGCCAAAGTCTCGCTGAAGAAGGAATTGTGAAGGTTATGATCGATCTTCTTGATTCTGGAATATTATTGGGGTCTAAAGAATACGCGGCTGAGTGCTTGCAAAATCTCACTTGCACAAATGAATCGCTCCGGAGGTCTGTCATGTCAGAAGGCGGAATTCAAAGCCTGCTGGCTTATCTTGATGGTCCATTGCCCCAAGAATCTGCGGTTGGGGCGTTAAGGAATTTAATTAGTTCGGTTTCTGTCGATGAATTGGTTTCTCTAGGCATTCTTCCTCGATTAGTCCACGTGCTACAATACGGGTCATTGGGCGCGCAACATGCTGCTGCATCAGCAATTTGTCGGCTATGCAGCTTGGGGGAGGTGAAGAAACTGTTGGGGGAAGCCGGGTGTGTTCCTCTGCTTGTTAAAATGCTCGAAGCGAAGTCAAACAATGCTAGAGAGGCTGCTGCACAGGCAGTTTCGAGTTTGGTGACGCTTCCACAGAACTGCAGAGAAGTCAAGAGGTATGAAAAAAGTGTGCCGAGTTTGGTCCATTTGCTCGACCCAAGTCCTCAAAACACTGCGAAAAAATATGCTGTTTTGTGCCTTGGATTGCTTGCCTCGAGCAAGAAGTGTAAGAAACTGATGATTTCATATGGCGCGATTGGGTATTTGAAGAAGCTATCGGAGATGGATGTCCCGGGTGCAAAGAAGTTGCTTGAGAGGGTGGAAAGACGGAAGTTGAGAACATTGTTCAGCAGGAAATAGAAGGGAGGAACCGAGTGTTTTTTGTATAATGAAAGTGTTTTCATTTACTAAATATGGTTGTTGTTTCATTGTCTGTATGAAACAAGGTAGCTTTAGTAGATAAATATGAACTGGAAAATGTTCTTTCATCTATATAAAATGTACTATATTCCTGTATCTGTGCTCTGTCATTCTTTCATAGTCCCATGGAGTGTTTCTTTTTAGTTTGCTGGAAGTTCATCAGATATGCAGAGTTCTAAGTCACTAGATAGGTCTATTTGTGTTGTGGGTGTGTCTCCAATTTGACTCAAATAATGATTATTACCTATTGACGACAACCGATTAATGGACAAATGGCCGACTTGATATTTGTATCTGGGTCTAATTTGACTCAGTTTGATACTTGTGAATTCTTATATATATTAAGTTAATACGAGGTTTTAGAATTATTATGATCTTTATGAGTTTTAGAAAGAGGATTATGAGAGAGAGTGCTAACTGGTTCATTATAATTTTTACATTTATAATGAGAAATTTAGAAACAACTAGTATCATTTTTTCAAAACAATGTGTCAATTTTTTTTTTCCTTCTCTGTTTTTAAAAATAAGAAATAAAAAACAAAAACAACACCAATACCAAAATTTCACAATACCCATATCATCCTCATCTGTCTCTCATTGTGGTTTGGGAACAATCAATAAACTTTTAGGTCAAACATATTGTAAACTTCTTTTGTGTGGAAAATCTTAGAAAAGTTGGTGGATTTTTTTTGGATGTTATGTGGAAAGCTTTAGAATAACATTGTCCTTTATTTAAAATTTTCAAAAGAGTCCCACATTGTCAATGAATCTTGTTTCTTTTTTTTAGATGGCTAATTTGAAAGTTCCCAAGATTCTAACAGGTGATAAAGTATCTTCAACTCAATTTTATGACTATCATTGTCATCACTCAAGTGATCAAGGTGTTCTTGACTTTACCACCTGGGTGGTGGTAGCATGGATTGTGCACTTGCCTTCCATGCTTGTGATCCAGGGTCGATTCCTTGGGGGAGCACTTGCTGGCTCTGCTTGTTTTGCCTGCAGTTTTGTGTGCTTAATTTTTTTTGAACCTTGGGCATGGGTTGTGATTAGAGGTGAGGTCTATTGTTATTCAGGTGATGGGTCCCTTTTTATGGATTCAGTTAAATTAGGTTGACAATCGGTTATCCCCAAATCTAAACTCAAGGATGTCATAATGACACATCAGAATATATTTTTTCTTCAAAAAAAGAAAAAGACAAAAGGTGTTCTTGACTTTATTTTGCTCACAAACTTAGCAACTTCTCTAATGTACCACAATAGCCCAAATGGAAACACTAATGCTGTGTTTGGTTGGGGGATTTAAGAAGGGATTTGAAAAAAGAAATGAAAAAGGTATGTGAAATTAAGTAAAATATAGGTATATTTTATTCACATTTCACCTAACTTTTTCCTTTTCTTTTCTAATTTCCTCCCTAAATCTTCCAACCAAATACAGCGTAAGCAATTTTGAAGACTGATATAGATTTGAGTACACTAGGCATTTTTTATTATATTAATCAAGGGCAAATATCGGGTTACACTATAAAAATGGTGTCAAGTCTTTGGACTATTTTTTTTGTACCGACTGAGCCGGTCCGAGAAAAAAAAGCCCTTAAGCCCAAGCATTAGCCATCGAGCCAGCGTGTAGGCTAAAAGCTCAATCAACCGAGATTTGAACTTATGTTTTTTCTATTTTTATTTTTTTAAATTTGGCTTGGCATGCAAGTTGATGGATTGTCGCTCACAAACTAACGAACCTATGTACAGGCGTCAATACCTAGGCGTAGGCCCACTCAAGCCGGCCTAATTTAATTTAATTTTTTTTCTTGCGTTACTGAAACACTTGTTAGCATTCCTAATTTTGTCAATGTCATTATTTTAAAATAACAAAATTAATCTACTCTTACACCATTCCTAATTCTACATCCATCAAAACACAGTCTTATTTTGGGGAGTAAGTTGAAAATTAATTTTTTTGATTTTAAAAAAAAAAACATGTACTCCCTCCGTCCCAGAATTAGAGATTATTTCATTTTTGCTCCTATACTTTGTCACGATTTTCAATGATCCCCCAGACTACTCTTATTTTCACGCGTACTCCTATACTATTTAAGTTACTATTAATTTTGCCCCTGCCGTCAGATTTGAAATGGAAAAAGTTAAAAAAATTATATTTTGGCTCCAAATTTCAAAAGAAAGATGCAGACCCACCCAGCAAATTACCACCAGCAACTACCATTTCAAACCCTTCTATCTCCTTCGTCATAACTCCGTTTCGCCTCATTTTTACGTCGTTGGATTCACCTCACAGTCTAGTTTTCATATCACATTTCACATGTCTCATTCTTCCTCTTTTTGCATGCTATCGGAGCCCGAAAGTTGATTAAAAAAAATAAGACTTTTCTTTTCGTTTTCGACTTTTCTTCGAGCCATTTTTCGGACTTTATGTCTTTCTCGATTCTTGACAATTCTACTTCATTCTTTCGCTATTCTCTTCACCTCACTTTTTACTTTGCCGTATACTACCTCGCTTTCTCACTTTTTCGTGTAATGGGCGATTTTGGTATGCCGAAAGTTATTCAAAAACTAATTTCAAAAATTTCAAAACATTCATATTTTGTTTTGTTCTTCTCCATCTTTCTCATTCTTCTTCTTCTTCTTCTTCTTCTTTTTCTTCACTTATAACATGATGTGGAACATGGTTTTAGGTGGTAACGGAATTGGTGATGGTGATGGTGGTGGTGGTGGTGGCGGCAGTTCGACAATGGCAGTGGGATTGGTGTTGTAAGGTGGTGGTGGTGGTGATGGTAATGCTCATGGTGGTTGTAATGGAACTTTGTTGTGAAAAAGGTGGGTTTCGTGTTGTAAGGTGGTAGTGGTGGTAATGCTCATGGTGGCGGTAATGGAGTTTAGTGGTAGTGAAGTTGGTAGTTCGGGTGGTGATATTGGTGAAGTTGATAGTTGAGATTGCATATGCCTCGAAGAATATCACTTTCAACAATATCATTCGAGTACTTTGTGTCGTGGGAAAAGTGGAGGAGGCATTGTCGGTATTAGTCCTTATGTGTCGAGGAAGTTCAGTCCCCACAAAGATTTCTTTCAATATTTTGATTAGTGAGTTTAATCAACAAGGCAGGGGGTTAAGTGTTTGTAATGTGTATTGTGCTGAGAAAATTCCATTAGGAAAGATAATATGTATGTATATAATTGAAGAAGAAGAAGAAGATCACTACTTGAACCACCAACTTCACCGCCATTGCTGGATCGCCGCCACCACCACCATCACCAGTTTCGTTACCACCTAGAACCATGTTCCACATCATGTTATAAGTGAAGAAGAAGAAAAAGAAGAAGAAGAAGAATGAGGAAGATGAAGAGGAAAGAAACAAAAGATGAATGTTTTGAAATTTTCTAAATTAGTTTTCGGACAACTTTCGGCATACCAAAGCCGCCCATTACACGACGAAGTGAGAGAGCGATGTAGTATAGGGCGAAGTAGGAAGTGAGGTGAAAAGAATAGCGAAAGAATGAAGTAGAACTGTCAAGAATCGATAAAGATATGAAGTCCGAAAGATGGCTCGAAGAAAAGTCAAAAACGAGAAGAGAAGTCTTTTTTTTTTTTTTTTTTATCAACTTTCGGAGCTCCGATAGTATGCAAAAAGAGGAAGAACGAGACATGTGAGATGTGATACGAAAACTAGACCGTGAGTTGAATCCAACAATGTAAAAATGAGGCGAAACGGAGTTATGACGAAAGAGATAAAAGGGCTTGAGATAGTGGTTACTGGTGGCAGTTTGCTGGGTGAGTCTGCATCTTTCTTTTGAAATTTGGGGCCAAAATATATATTTTTTTAACTTTTTCCGTTTCAAATCTGATGACAGGGGCAAAATTGATAGTAACTTAAATAGTATAGGGGTACGCGTGAAAATAAGAATAGTCTAGGGGGCCACTGAAAATCGTGACAAAGTATAGGGGTAAAAATGAAATAATCTCTCCAAAATAATAGTCCTTTTTGAAAATATCAATTGTCATGATTGTACTCTTTTTTTTTTTTTGGTAGAAGAAAAGAACTTCATTCCATAATATTGCATAAAAGATATTACATTAAAAGCATTAACAAAGTCTGCTAAACACTAAACAATACAAAAAGGCCAATAATGAAAATCCCTAGCAGACACCTAGTAACACAAAAGATTAGGACAAAGAGATGAAAAAACTACTCAAACCTGCAAAATTATCACCTACAAATATTAGAAGGACAAATAAATGAAATAAACTACTCAAACCCTAACATTTTGTCTTTGTGTTGCTCTGAAGAGAGTTGGGTCGCTAAAACTATTCTCGATGATATGTTGCCTTCTCCTCTTTCTACCCATATTAAAACCGTTACATTCCGTCGTTGTGTGGCTCTAAAGAGAGTTGGATAAACTATTCTTGATGATATGTTGCCTTCTCCGCTTTCTACCTACAAGGCTTTGTAACAACGAACTGATAACCTTAATTTGGCCCATAGCTTTGATAGGATGTTGCTTAAAATCGACATCACTAACTTAAGTCTTTTTCCTAGTGGCCTTAGCTATTTAGTTCGGAGTCTTAACAAAGTTGTTTGGGACATTCATGTGATTTTCAATCTGGAAAATGTCAGTATTGGTTGATTGGGGGCTAGAATATGAGTATTGAAGTCCATACTTGGAATTTGAAGATTGTCAAGCTTATCACTTACATCATCCATCACCTTGTCCACTTGCATGTACATTCGACTTGTAATCTGGAATATCTAGCGATGACAGAACTGGCTTCTCTTCCGAATGAGGAGGAATTGTAACTAAGTCTTGAATTTTCACAATCACCATGGCAAATCCAGATTTATGAAAGGACTGAAACCTATGCCCTTTTGCAATTCGAGAGGAGGTATCTCGATATAATAGCAAATAGTCCTTACCTAAACGAACTGGTTTGGAGAGTTGTGAATAAGATCTCTTACAATATTGTACCTTCTTATTGTGTTGTTAATAAATTTAAAACAACAGTAAAATAAAAAATTCATATTATTTTTATTTTTGATTTTTGAAAAATAATTAATATTTTAAGATAATAAAAAATAATTAAGGGACTAATATTTTGAGATGAAGGAAGTAAAAAAATAAAAAAGTAATGTGACCTAAAATAGATTAAAGGTCAAAAAGTGACTTTTAACAAAATTTCCAAAATAGGCCACAATAACAAAAAATCATTGGTCTAATATTATAGACTGTTTGGTAACACTTACTCACAAAAAAATTTAACTTTTATTAAAAAGTCAAAAAAAAAAAAATATCACATTAACATTTTTTTCTTTCACAAAAAAATATTTTTTTTAACTACTTTGAGGTTGTTTGGGATGACCCAAACAAGTACAATTTGATCTTTTTACGAAAAGATGTGCAGAAAAGTAGAGAGGTGATGTGATAAAAAAAAGATAAAAAGATAAAAAGATAGATTATTTTTGAATTGCCAAACTTAGCCTTAAATTCACTAACTAAAAAAAATTAGGAGAAAGCACCAATAAATCTCAAATTTGGGAATGTTAACCCATTTAGTCCCAAAGGTTTTTTGTTGGACTAATAGGTCCTATTTCCCAAGAAACTTACTATAGGCCTTTTTATGATTTCCCTTCTTTTCAAGCATCAAACATTATTCATCAAGCATCAAACATTAGCAACGTCAAGATTATTCATCACACATCAAACATCACAACGTCATCATCAAAACAACATCAAAAATAACGATTAAACATCAAAATAATGATTAAAATTACGTCAAACATCAAAATAACGATTAAATAATTATTTCTGATCAAACATCATTATCATAACAATTTTTTTTATCAAACATCATCACAACAATTTTTTTGTTCAAACATCATCATAACATCAAAAACATCACCAACATTGAACATTGATCATACATCATACATCATCGCCTCTGGATTCTTCAAGAACAAACGTTTCTCCGCTGTTCTACGGTTTTTCAAACAGATGCGAACCGAAGGTTGTTCCGTTGATAGTTTCAACTTGGCATTCGCAATCAAATCTTGTATTGGGTTGCCGATTTTGTAAGATGGGAAGTTGGTTCATTGTTTGGCAATCAAATCGGGATTCGATAGAGATCCTTATCTTGTTCCTGCTCTCATAGATGTGTACTCTGATTTGGGTTCTTTGAAAGATACCCAGAAATTGTTTGAAGAAATTCCTGAGTGGAATACAGTTATTTGGGGTTCTATGATGAAAGGCTATCTCAAGTCTTCAAAGCAAACCAAAGTTTTTGAAAGATATCAAACATCATCACAACATTTTTTTTGATCAAACATCATCTTAACATCAAAAACATCACCAACATTGAACATTGATCATACATCATACATCATCGCCTCTGGATTCTTTAAGAACAAACTTTTCTCCGCTGTTCTACGGTTTTTCAAACAGATGCGAACCGAAGGTTGTTCCGTTGATAGTTTCAACTTGGCATTCGCAATCAAATCTTGTATTGGATTGTCGATTTTGCAAGATGGGAAGTTGGTTCATTGTTTGGCAATCAAATCGGGATACGATAGAGATCCTTATCTTGTCCCTGCTCTCATAGATGTGTACTCTGATTTGGGTTCTTTGAAAGATACCCAGAAATTGTTTGAAAAAATTCTTGAGTGGAATACAGTTATTTGGGGTTCTATGATGAAAGGCTATCTCAAGTCTTCAAAGCAAACCAAAGTTTTTGAAAGATACCCAGAAATTGTTTGATTATTGAAGAGAAAATTGGAGATAAGACATTGGTTGATATGATAAAGAGGTTGTTGGAATGCAAATCAGTTTTGCATCCGCCAACGTTTGGTGAATAATGTTGTGATGTTTGATGTTGTTTTGATGATGATATTTGATGTTGTTTTGAAGATGATGTTGTAATGTAAAAAAAGGACTAAATGATTTATAAAAAAATACTCCGGAGTAGATAGAATAATATTTTCTAATATGGGACTTATAAGTAATTTTTCCAAAAAATTAACCCCAAAAGAAGAATATCATCCCGAAGAAAATAAGCTCCACCGCGAGGAAATTATCGTAAGTGTAGGAGATCCATTATCCAAACACAGAAGAAACTAGTGAGAGAGAGAGAGAGAGAGAGAGAGAGGGAGGACGGCGTTGCCGTCTTTATTCTTTTGTTAGGTTCCTCGGATCTGTGCTGACAGTGTAATTCAATACTGAAGGAGTGTTTGACAAAGTCTATTTTTTGAATTTTTGAATTAAAATTTATAAAAAAAAATAAATTAAATTAAAATAATTAATAAAATAAAATATCATATCAAATCGAGAAAAGAGTGAGACCCCTACTGCCCACCACCCCCAGCGAAATCTAATTGGTTCAATTTATTTTTATTTTTTGGTCCTCCGCTCCTTGCCCCCACCTGTATGTGGGGGTCAAGATCATCTCTGTATAAAATTCATAATCATTTCATTTTTTCTCTCACAAACATCACATTTAATTACAAAAAAAATCTAACTATTTTTTCAAACACAAAAATTTTAACTTACTAAAATAATTAAAAATTAAAATAATCTATTAAAATAACAACTTTCTAAACACCCATTTATGTATCACACCGTCGTACTAAGGCCTTGTTTGGGAACCTTCCCTTTTAGCCAAAAAGTCAAAAAGTTACTAAATTAGCCAAAAAGCCAACAACCCATACCAAAAAGTCAAAAATTCTATTTTCTCTCTACTTTTTGCACATCTTTTCGTAAAAAGCCAAAAAGTCATCCCAAACATACTAATTTTTTTAACTCATATTTTAACCAAATAGCTAAAAAATTACTAAATTAGCATGTTCCCAAACGAGGCCTAATATGACACAACAACCTTTCGATATGATTCTGTTTAGGAGGAGAAAAACAAACGGCCATGATGTAGTGGGTTCAGTAAATGGGGTCCACAGTGACGTTTTGATGGTTATCATCAGCGGTGACAATCTCAGCCCTAGTCGTTCACGCTATCACTCAACCGCAAATAACAAATTTTCTTGTTTTGTTTTTTTGTTTGTTTGGTTTAGGAGGAAAGAGAGGACCAAACAAGGCCTTATCACAAGATTGACATACACACGCACAGAGCTGACGCTGCAAAACAACAGCTTCAATTCTCTCCACTTTTAGTGAGAGAAAGTAGATAAACAAGAGAGAGAAAGAGCGAGAAGAAGTCGTGGATTTCAAGGCTGCTTCGGCACTCCTCCTGGTAAAACCCTCTCTCTCTCTCTCTCTCTCTCTCTCTCTCTGTATATATATAGAATTCACGAACCCTAGCTGTTTCTTTCGAATGTTGATTTCTACTTGAGGTATGTAATTCTGTGTCATTTGTGTATCTCTGTTTTGTTTGTTTGGCCCTAGTTCTTTGGATTTCGTGTCGGTGTGTGTATTTTGATTGATGAGTAGATTTTGTGATTTTCTCTCTTCATTTCAGCTTCATCTAGTCTGTTTGGAATTTTGGACAGAAAAAAGGAAAAAGAAAAAGAAAAAGAAAAAAGGTTGATTCTTTTAAGTTAAGAGAGAAAAGAAAAAAATTATAAAAGATTGTTTGTGTTTTTTTCTTCAATTATTTTGTTAAGTTGAAAGGAAAAGGAAAATAGTGATTTATCTTTTATCTGATTTTTGTCTTATTTGGTTGGGCTGTTGTTTAGGTAAATGAAATTAGGGGAAATAAAAATTCAGTTTTAAAAAATTAAAGGGAAAAAAAAAAAAAAAAAAACAGAGTTTGACGCTGATAACAAAATAAATTCTAAAATTTTAATTTTATTAATTTAAATTCTAATCTTTTATTTATTTTGCTAACTTTTGTTAAGTAAAATCGACAGGAAACAAGATATTTTAAATGTTAAACGTACATAAAATGATTTAATTTTTTTTTTCATTTAGTTTAATGGCTGAAATATATATATATATATATATTTTTCTGTTAGTTTTACTTAACAAAAATAAGTAGATGGTTTAGATTGAAAACAAATCAAAAGATTAGAGTTTACATTGACAAAATAAAAAAATTAGGGTGTATTTTGTTATAAGCGTCAAGCCTTTTTTTTTTTTTTTTTTGGTCTCCTCAAAATTAAAGTTTTATACTTTTACATGAATTTGTAATTATTTTGGGAAGGTATCACTTAATTGTAATTTCCCCAAGAAACTATTACCAAATTAATTTCTAATTTTTTATTTTTAACTACTTGGATAAGAGTAAGTTTTAAGATAGACCGGCTTCTTTTTTATTTTTTTATTTATAATCCATGGTATATTTTTCCTCTTTAATAATCCATATAGATGATTAGAACCAATAGAAATCGATTTCTTGACTTTTGGCTCCAAATCGACTAGGCTTTGTTTACAGTTAGTTTTTATTTGTATCAGCAGTCTGTTGCATGGTTCTCTGTTTGATTGCTGAGGAAACCAATGAGGATGACAAAAAATGATGTTTACTCAACTCAGCTAAAGCCAAAAGGCTGTACAAAGTTGAGCCACAAAGTTGAGCCAAGTTGAGGTCTTTGTTTTCTTTAGTCCCAAACAGTGGGATATATCATTGTTGAACCTTGCAGATATTTCAATTGTTTGCTTGGTTTTTGTTGAGCTTTGTTAATATTTAGTGCTTATTGGATAAGTTGTAGACCTATTTGATTTCACCAAGTCAATTCTAAGCATAGCCGAAAAGGGTACTGCTCTGTGAAATCAAACCACTCTCAAGGTGTTTTTGTCTAAGATATGGGGAATTAAGGCATTGACACCTGTTAGCAAAAATTTGAAAATTTGGCACCAACAACACCTAAAAAATTCCAAAAGACAGGGTACTTTTCTCCTCTAATGCCCTCTAATTAACCAACTGTCAAGTTCCTTTGCCTTGTTCAATGTAGGTTGCATTTTAATGACGTTTGGTTTATCTCGATTAGTTTTGTTATATGTATGTGTTGGTGACGAGGCACGTCATTGCCCAAAAATGAAAAAAGTAAAGAGAAAGGCATGTTACTTATCGTCCTTTTTTATGTTTATATTTTAACATTTAAGTTTTTATCTTGAAATATGTAGGGGCTTTTTCTGCTTTATGCTTTTGGGATGCATAATCTCCCTGCTTAGTTGTTTCAATGTGAAATTTGCATGGCTTGTCTGGTGGTTGTTTACTTCTTTGGAATTCTGGAGTTAAATAAGAATGTACCTTGGCTTTGCAGATACAATAAGAAAAAAAATATGAGTACATTGGACTTAGCCAGAGCAGAGCTTGGCCTTGTGGTTCTGTATTTGAACAAAGCTGAAGCCAGGGACAAGATATGCAGGGCAATACAATATGGTTCAAAATACTTGAGTAATGGAGAGCCTGGCACAGCCCAAAATGTTGACAAATCAACTAGCTTGGCACGGAAAGTGTTCCGTCTTTTCAAGGTCAGGCTTAATTGCATCTTTTGGTAATAAAATTGTCTTTTTCACTCATCTTCTCTGGTCTCGTAGTTAAGTACCTCTAAATTGTGGAGAATTTTTTTTTTCCCCCCTATATTTATTCTTGCTTAATGTCCATTTATTTGGTGTATAAGGGTAACTGTTTTGTTATTCATGCTGTGAAATGACAGCTGACCTAGAAGGTTAGATGAAGAATTTTCTGGGAATATCAGCAGGGAAAAAAAATAATTCTGATTTTGAATTCATATCTGTATATTCTTGGGCTTATCTTAGGTTTGTTATTTATGCAGTTTGTCAATGATCTGCACGCGCTTATTAGTCCAACTTCTCCTGGAACACCCCTTCCCCTTGTTTTGCTGGGAAAGGTACAAAATGGTTTGCTGACTGAATGTTTTTCTAATTAATTTACACATGATTTACTTTTTTGTCATTTTCTTACCACTTCGCTTTTTTCTCAGTCCAAAAATGCACTGTTGTCTACTTTCTTGTTTCTTGATCAAGTTGTCTGGCTCAATAGGACAAGCATTTATAAGGTATGGAATGAACTTTCTCCTTATACGGTCTCATTTTCTTCACTGATTTCTAAGAGGAATACTCACAAGATGGAGCTTGGGTACTTTGTTGATTATATTTAGCACAAAGAACGTGCAGAGCTAATTGGCAGGATCTCTCTTTACTGTTGGATGGGGTCCTCAATCTGCACTACCTTGGTTGAGGTTTGCCACTTTCTTCTCAATGTATTTTGACTAATCTATTTTTACTTTTCCTGTCCTGGAAGTATTGCTAGCTTTGAGAAAAAGCATTTTGTTTTGGGAGATCTCATAATTGATCAGACGCAAATTAATTATAATTTGGTACACTTTTTTACTATTTTTTGCCCTCTTTAGCTTGGCATTATTTGCGGCCAAGTTATATAGGAGGCCTACTGCATCAATGAGATTAGTCTGCATGTTTTTAGAATTGATCTTGTGGTTGTTGAAAGGGTTCCCAAAAGCGGTGTATAAACTTAACAAGCAAAGCAGATGGCAACAAGAGTTGATGTTTCAATTATTGTACAATTTCAAGGCCACAATAGATCTATGATTAGATCATTGTTTAAATGGAGTAGTATACGAAGTTTATCTCAATGAAGAAAATAACTTATCGAACAAAAAAAATCTCAATGAAGAAAAATAGGATTTATGGCCATGCAAACTGATGAGAGCAATTCTACATCTGGTACAAGACAAAGACTGTCAGCAGTTTTCTGAAATTGTTAAAATGTTGTACAAGCTGTGGGCAAAATTGAGTGACAACTAATAATTGACTTTAGACCAAGAATTTGAATTTGGGACCTCTTAAAAGGGAAATATGGACTACAATTTTTGGAGGGAGGCGGTACTTTTTTCCTTCTTGTATTATATATACATATATATTGGTTTCATATTGTAAACTAGAAAGTGGTCTAATGTGCTTCCTCCAATACTTGTTTCAGGTCGGGGAGCTTGGAAGGCTTTCTGCATCAATGAAGAAATTAGAGAAGGATCTGAAGGAAAGTGATAAACATAAGGTAACTACTTTTTCATGCTTTCATTCACTTAAATAATTTCAAGATTATAATTTTCTCTTTCTGTTACCTACATTTCCCGGTGCATTTGTAAATGCAGAATGATCAGTACCGTAGTAAACTTCAGAAGTCGAATGAGAGGTCATTGGCCCTGATTAAAGCAGCCATGGATATAGTGGTTGCGGTTGGGTTGCTTCAACTGGCACCCAAGAAAGTCACTCCCCGTGTTACTGGAGCCTTTGGATTTGTTACTTCTCTCATCTCTTGTTATCAGGTATCACAAATTCTGACTAGATTTATTTATTTATTTTTATTTATGGTGGGGAAGAGAACAGGTCATGCTGTATATATTTTGTATATTTGTAATTAGCGCATATTAAAAATATGATAATTCTAGACGATGGTTCTTGAATTATTCAAAACAACTAATAAAAACAATTGCCCTTGCATATTCGTCTTTGAAAAAATTTCCACACATTTGGTTCGAATGTGTTAAGTGAAACCCATGGTTTGGATATGAAATACTGATAAACCATGATTCGGATATCAACTACCAAATCAAAGGTATGGCTTGTGTGCTAAGCTAATGTCATAATTGGTCATTTCATTTGATAGTATGATTGTAATAAATAAAATTATTGATTTAAGTATGAACTGAGGCAAAAAGGTGTCTGTTGAAATAGAGGCTCCCCAAAATCCCCCAAGCTGTGGGATCGAGTGTGTACAACACCAACATAGGGCCGAACATTCTATTGGGTCTTATGGGGTTTGGGTTTTTTAAGCCTTCCTGCTTTTTGGTTAATAATAAGGATTGCTCTCTTCTAATTGTTGCTTGTTTGTCTTGTGCAGTTGCTTCCATCACCACCGAAGACCAAGACAGCCTGAAGGAGGGAATGCTTACTCGACTCGACGATGCTTCGATTCATTTGAATAACCGTTTCAGAGTTGCGAAGCCTATCCACGTTAGTAATAGTATAGGGTTTTTTGAGCAATTTGCTCACAAATGGGGGTGACATTGAAATTTCACATTGTCTAGCAACTCTGTTCTCAATGTTGGTTTTGTTCCCTTGCAATAGTAGTAGTAATAATGTGGTTGTACCTCTTATTCTTATATTGAAAACAATAATTGGTGTCTACTCCATTTGCATTATCTTAAATTCATGAAGGGATTTGTGGAGAGAGAAAAGTAAAATATTGGTGAAGAGTTTGTTTTGGACGAATTATACTAACAATTTTGGTAGTTTGGGACATGGATTATTTTGATTCTTGATTTTTTAATTATAATATATTTGATTATGAATTTTGAATCTTCTTTTAAATAAAGATAATAAAAAATATTTTCTTTACAAATGGTTTATTTTAAAGGTAAAATTATCATATAATTTATTTTGTATTGGTTAATTTGTATGTTGTTTGAAATCAAATGGCTGTTTTTTAATGAATAATACTGAAATTTTTTTGGTTATAAAGTTTTGTTTAGTTTAATTTTTAGAATCTATTTTTTGAGAAATTTTTTTTAAGAAATTAAAAATTAAATTGGTGAATTTTTTTTAAAAAATATATCATTTTTATATAATTTTATTTTTTAAGAAGGTAAAAATAAAATTTGTTTTTGATATTTATTTTTGTTAAATTAGTTTTTATCTTTTTAAAAGTCAAACATGGTGACAAATTTGATGTCATTATTAAATCAATCCATTAAATCAAAAAATTAAAAATTAAAAATATTTCATATATTAAATATATTGATTACACATTAAAAACTTAATAACTACACATTATATGACAACCATTCAAAAATATCTGTTAACAATAAATACAACAATCTATTACATAATAACCATCGAAACACATACTAAAATTTAATTTGGTAAAAAAATAAAAAAAATAAAATGTAAAAGATTTATTATTTTTATATAATTTTATCTTTGGTAGGTAGAAATAATTTTTAAAAATTCAAAAAATATCAACAAAAACAATCACCCATTACATAATCATCATCTAAACACATACTAAAAATTAATTTGGTAAAAAAATAAAAAAATAAAAATGTAAAAGATTTATTATTTTTATATAATTTATCTTTAGTAGGTAGAAATAATTTTTAAAAATTCAAAAATATATATATTTTTTTCACATTTATTTTTGTCAAACTAGTTTATATTTTATCAAATTAACGACTTTGCCCTTCAAATGGAATAATAGTGTCTTCAATTGTCCTTTATTTGGTGCGAAATTCAAAATTTAGAATAAAATGTATCACAATTGAAAAATCATGAACCAAAGTGAAGTGACACAAGTTCCAAACTATAAGAACCATTAGTATGATTCTTCCAAATTTTTTTTTTTTTTTTTAAATTATGTCCTTGTTTTTGAATTTTTAATCTGTATTTCTTATTTTTAATATCTGAATCAAGTTTTTTTTTTTTTATAAAAAAATTGGACTTAATCTAAATTTACTTAGTTAATTATTTGTAAATTTTTAAAAAATATTAAATAAATGCAAAAAACATATTATTAATATATTAAATTTTTATATTTTTTAGCATTTAGTAAATTTTTCTTTTAAAAAATTTAAAAATTTAAAAATTTTGTATTTTAAGTGTATCTAAATCAAATAGATCCAAAGAGTAAAAACAAATATTAAAATATTTTAAAATTTACTAAAAACAAAAAAATACAGATTAGAAACTCAAAATTTATTTTTGAAAATTCCAAAACAAAACTGAAAGTTTCTTTGGAACTCCAACAGACAGCAAAAAGCAAAAGGTAAACTACCAATAGGTCCTACTTTGGAGACTTATTATCCATTAAGTCCTATTGATAAATTTATTAAGTGATAAAGATAAATTTATCAGTCTTTTATTTTTATGAATAAATTTATAGTGATAAATTGATCAATCTCTTATTTTTATAGTGTTAAATTTATTAGTTAAAACCTGTGGGTAAATAAGTCTAGTTAATAGGACCTACACGTAAGTACCCCAAAAGCAAATTCCCCTAGCATGCTCAAGAATTCATAATATCCCACATGTACACCCACAATACAATCAAGATAACTTGTATACAAAAATTAAAAATAAAAATATAAAGCAGTTGTACTATTAACATTCAAGAATTTCATAGGACAATTCCATACCTTTGTTTCACATGTGTCCTAATTCCTGCATACTTGAGCTACATTTGGCTGCAGCTAGAATGCCAAAAAAACTCACTTTAGCCACACTAAAAAACTAACAAAAACTAAAAATGCACAAAATAAACTAGCTTTTTTAAGATTAATTTTTTATAAGCTTATTTTTAGCTAATAAATTAACTTTTTAACAACTCCCAACGAAAGCCCCTAGGCTTTCTCAAACATAAGACATAGGGTTTGACAACAGTTTTAACAAACAAAGATCAGACAAAAAAAAGAGTAAAATGTCTACCAGCATCGTGACGGTCCAACTTACATGCTCATAGCAGCGTCATAAATTAAACCCCGATGGAGCGCTACGGCTATACAGTCTTACGGGGAGAGAGGATTTTACATGAAAAACATTTCGAGATTGTCAAGGGGAATATCATTTAAGAACACAAAATCTGGATCATTTCCACCAAACATATGAAGCCACTGCTGCATATCTCTTAAGTCTTGCGCATGCATCATGTCCGGGATTGCAAGTTGACTGTACGGAGAGAGTGGTGGAGGGCCGTTCTGAGCCTCCGGGTCATACTTCAACACAAACTTTCCAGAGGGCTTGAGAACTTCAGCCTCGAATGTGGGAAACAGCGACCGTCCCACAACTTTAACATGAGAAACACTGCAGCATACCGGTGAAGTGAAAAGAAAAGGATTAAGAGAGCTAAAAAATGATCATCTACACAACTTTCTTCTCAAAGGATAAACTAAGCTTTTGAGTCAATTTTTGAACATTTGAGATAAAACAGCAGGCAATCATATTGATCTAAAATATTTTAATCTATAGTTTCAAATATAGCCTTGTCATGAAGATGGCATTAAAACTAAAAGGCAGCTTATTTTTTTGACTTATTGTCTTTTCTTAACTTTTTTCAAGTCAAGTCAAAATTTGAGTCAATTTTTAAAAACACTCACTGAAGACGAAAGCAAACCAAATTTTATCAAAAAAATGGCTTTTGTCTTTTCAAAAGAATTATTTTTTTTATAACTTTTAGGATGGTCAAGTCGAGGCAGATCTAAAAAGTAAAAAAAATTGACATAATTTTAAAATATATATATATATATATATAATCACTAAAAACAAAAACAAGCCAACTCCCAAAAAAAATCATTGCAAAGCCACCACTGACCAGCAAGCCCAAGGAATTCTGTAATGGGTAGCCCTAAATGTCAATCAATAGTGCTGGTTGCCAAGGCAGAGTACAAGCAGTCGACGCTTCAGTGAGTTGTACTCAGCACTTGTAACAGCCACCATCAATCTGTTGTATTGTATCTGCTGTGGAGATAGGGTTGTCCATTCGGTATTGTCAGCACCGTTCTATTGTGTCGTAATGCAACAAAATGCAAAAAACACATTAACAAATACCAGTGGTGCACACACGCAACCACTTTCATACACATTAAAAGATCAATCAACAATAGTTAACAACCACATGTATAGAACAAATCCCCACTTATAAATAAAATAGGAACATTTAACCCACAAGAGGTCCAGAAGTTGTTTAGTTCCTTTGTCATGCCAAGCTCTAGTGCATACCTACTAGCTGAGTGAACCAAATATCGTCATGCCCTAAGAAACACTGACACTTCTAAGAAGGTGGTGTGTCGTGTCGGACACATCCAAACATTGTCAAGTATTTAAACCATGCAAGATTCTAAATACTACTCAGACGCTCAATCATTAGGCTAACTAGTAAAATATTGGCAATAGTTACGAGGTTGTCATGGACGTTACGAGAGAAAATACCATGTTTATTGGCTGAATTAGCCCACAATTGAATAAAAAACAAAAAAAACAAGCTATCCGATTGAATAGGTAGAAGTACATACAGCAATATCTATTTATTCATGCAACAGATGGTATTAGACTTACCATATATAGAGTAAACCATCTGTTTCTTGTTTCTGAACTCTACCCAGGAGCTCAACCTGTAAAAATCCACCGACGCAAAGAACCGGTTCTGGCAGCACAAACTTCTGCAAGCGATTTTCCTGTTTGCAGGAAAGTCATTTAAGCATTTAACTATTCTAAGATGAATATACGATTATTTGACCAGCGGGGAAAAAAAGGGGCATAAGAACAGAACAATTTGACATTCTGAGAGATGATCAAGAAGACATCACACGGAAAGATATAAATTGCAATAAGTAGTCTAAAGGATATATATATACTGACATCTCACCGTTCCATCAATAAGGAAAACATGAGACATTTGTAGGTTAAAAAACTCACCTGAGCCATTTGAAACTCTTGTGAAGTGTATGTCCATATGAACCTGTCATCAGCAGGAAGCTGCAATGGCAAAACCTTGAGATCTTTCTCTAAATCCTTCCGGGATTTGAGATAACCAATTCGAAATCGAAAAGATTTTGCTGAGTATATCGGAAGGCCTGCCTGAAAATAAGCTGGAAAGGGAAAAAAAAAGATTTAACCTTTAATCAAAGGTATCTAGGCAGTACGAAATAAGGCTATGTTTGTTTGCGCAGACATGATCTTGAGATTGGATTACTAATCCAACAAAACATATAATCACCCGGACATGCCCCATATGGGAGACTAAGGAGAGGTTTGGACAAATTGGCTAAAATAGAAAATTAATAGGATTTTGTCAATCCCTCCTCATAATTCTGGGCCAATCCATACATACAATTGGCAACATAATCCGAAGAGATCGATAATCCCAGAACTAACAGTCCTAAGAATGCTAATCCCCAAATAATGCAATCCGCCCAAACAAGCATGGCCTAAATGGAAGAGTACAGAGTATTTATAGAGCTAGCAAAGCAATAACCTTGGAATGGTTGTACACTGATTTCAGTAATAACACAAAGATTGGAAATTAGTTTATATATTAGCGTCTCAGGCACCGCAGGATCCTTCTGTCCTTTACTCGACCAATACGAGGCTCTCCTTAGAACTCTGTCCCTTGGATTTAGAGTATTACGAATGCTTTCTTCTGGATAGTTATCAGTGCTGGAAGCACTAACGGCCTCTGCTATGCAATCAGTCGGAGTGAATGTTTTAAGAGCTCGAGCTAGGAACCCGTAAGCCCTATGGTCCCTCAGAAGAGCTTTAGATTCAGCAGAATTGCTAGATTCAATACCAACAGATTTCCTTTTCTTTCTTCCACAGCTAGTTTCAGAGACACGAACTACATTTGATAATTGAGGCAACAATCTCAAGCAAAGTTGCTTACAAAGTCTATGTGTAATTACTGCAGAACAACAAAATTCCTCAGTATCTTTCAGCAATATCTAATATTTCGAACCAATAAGACCCGAACAGCAGAAACCTTCAACCATATCATAATTAGAAGTTTTAAGAAAGAGCAAATGCATGGTTATTATTTCAATCTCTAAAATTCCATCAAAAAGGGACAGAGCATGCTATGAACAATGTAGTTTAGTAATCAAAAAGTAACAACCATGCAAACCTGTAAAACATAATACCACAAACATGATGCTATGAGGGGAGAGACGAATGCAAGGGGGAAAGACAAAATCATTCATTAACTTACAGGCTTGGGACCCACTAAGACACTATGAAACAGGATCAAACTAGAGAAACTATCCATTTTTTTTTCTTTAATATTTTTTTCCATTTGAGAGGGGTTTCTTCATTTTCATTTTCACTATATTTGGGCGACGGGAAAGCTACGAAAAATGAAAATATAAAGAAATTTAAAAAGGTCACAGGAGAAGGCATTGTGAGGGAAAAAATGAACTATAATTTTGACAAAAGATAAGACCTTACATAAATCTGATGGTTGAGATAGAATTTGTGTAGTATATACTATCTTCCCTTTTGCTTTTCGTTTCTTTTTTTTGGGTACATACAAGAAGTATCTACTTTCTAACAAATCTAAATTGACAAGTACCAAATTGTATTGTATAACTAAAATATAAAAGAAAAAGGAGGAAGGATCTTTATGGCTCTTCCATAGCTAAGTTTCTAATAAAATTCCTCATACACATTATTAATCTTGTGTGTCAAAGATTAAAATTCAATCAAATCATATCAAATGTGCAAGTCAAAGATTAAAACTCTCTCTCCTATCACACAGTTTGAACTTATTTCATCTGGGACATCTGATCAATATGTGGGCCCATTTCCAAGTATTTTCTTCCTACTTTTTACCAGTAGGTCCTTATCGTGAGAAAAAGATGCTAACACACATTAAGTTTTTGGTTCCTAAATGGACCAATCAAAAGAGAGGTTGTGATAAGAACCCTGAGCTCGACTTCATAGTAGACCTTATTAGGAAATGAAACCTATTCATCTATTGTAAACTTCACAATTGGAAAATGTATCTAATCCTCAATTGCCTACTTTCCAAAAAAAAAAAAAAAACTCATTAACCACCACTACATTTCTGGCCCAAACATTTTCAATTTAAAAGGTGGAATAGAAAAGGAAATCACAAAAATGACACAATTATATGGTTAAAATCTTCAAGATGAATCACAACATACCATTTATCTCCTTTGAACATTAGTCCAGTGCTTATGCCTTCTTGAATCCCTTCAAATCCGACCAAATCCCTCATCTTTCTTAGAAATCATTCAATATAAGTTTTTCTGTCTTTGTTTTCTTTTTCTTCCTTCTCTTTTCATATTCTACTTCACTTTCTTTCAAACAATTTTAATTTTTTTCCCCTCTAGATTTCTCTAATCTCTCATCAACTCATAAAGTCTCTTTCTATACAAGAACTAGTCATTGAATTGAGTTTTTCTTTCTTGATCTAAGTATATTCCAACACCCACCCAATAGATTTAACGTACGGACAGCGGTTCTAGGAATCCGCAAGGGGGTGGACAGGCTTGAGTGTTTGGGATATTGTTCCGATCAATGCATGTATGTATTGATATACATTCACATACAAAAGTACGTAAAATATACGCATGCATGTGCATGTATTATGTGTAATTACTACTAACCACCAATATTTCACACATACAAATACCAACTTTTTACATGGATTGTTGTGACATTTCTATATATATTATATATTTTTTGTTCTGATATTTCAACAGATGTGAAATATGTATAATAAATTAAGACTTATTTATTTTGATGATTTTATATTTTAATTTATTTAAAAGAGAAAAATAGAATCAAAATTTATTTTGTTCCATTATTTCTTACCTAAAACTTTTATCCTAAGTATTGTTAGAATGTATTTAATATGTTATTAAATCAGAGATACAAACAGCCCAAAATAAAGGTTCAAACAGCCCAGCACAGCAGCAGAGCAGGGCAAAACATTCAAGTGGAAGATATTCAAATTAATAATGATGGAATGGAAGATATTCAAATTAGTAATGATGGAGTAGAAGATATTTAAATGAATACAACGGCTATAAATTTAAATGAATACAACGGCTATAAACGGCTATAAATTCAAATAAATATAACGGTTATAAACGGCTATAAGTTTCATTATATATATCAAAGCCTCTAATGTAAACAAGTTATAAAAAAAAAAAAAATCAGAAAATATTTTTTGATCTATAATCACTCAGATCTATTCTCTAAAAAATTCTCTAAGAAGTGTTATTTAATTTTTATTTACATCATCTTTCAGAAATTATACACTGAGCCTTATAGTATTAAGCTCATCTTTCCTATGTGAGATTTACAGGAAAATCAAAACTTCATTTTATATATCTATCTTTGAGAGATAATTCTTGTAACTTTCTGTGAAAGCAAAAACACTTTCTTTTCAATCTTGTAAGAGTGTAGTACACTCAGTGTTCTTGACTTAGAAAGTCTGTGTAAAATCCGTGGAGGATTGCTTCATTTGTAAAGAGGTTGCTAGCACCCCGTGAAGCTAGAGCATAGTGGAAAATCTCAAGTGAAACTTGAGGAGTGGACGTAGGCCGAGTTGAAACCGAACCACTATAAATTTGTTTGCTTCTTTCTCCCTTATCTCTTTATTTTATTTAAATTGCTGTAGCTATATTTTACATTTTCACTGTGCTAAAATCATTAACTGACATAGTTGTTAGAACACTTGTTTTAATTATTTTTATTTCATTAACTATATTTATCTATTCTGCTAGTCATAATTTTTATTAGGGTATTATTAATTTTTAATTGTAAAAACCTAATTCACCCCCCCTCTTAGGTTGTCTTTTGGGTAACAGAATGCATACACATATGTGCGCAAGATTCCACTCAAGCTTCACATCATAGTGATAGGTAAGTTTTGGATTTATATGAATTTTTAGATATTCAACAGTGAAGTCTTCTCATATTCATTATCTTGAGCATGATCTTCAAAGGACCATAGCAGATGGATTTTTTTTTCCTTTCAACTCAAATAACATTATCGTTACTCCATTTAAACTCGATAATGATGGACAAAGTTCTATTTTTTTTTATAGAATTTCTAAGATAATGTTAGTATCACTTGAAATTGTTGAGAGTTAATTCTGTTTTCTAAATTTCCAGGATCATGTTAGAATGTGGATATGGGTGTGCTTATTCGCAAACTTGAAGCAATTCATGGTAATCAGGATTTGGGATACATTTGAACAGAAATGGAGAAAAAAATATCTCAGAACAACAAAACTATGACGTATTCTATCAACAAAGATTGAGGAGGCGAACCAAGCATAAGTAACTATACCAACAGGCACCACTCATGTGAATTCCATAATCTAAATTTCTGGATATTCTCATTTGCTTCACCCTTGGTTAGGATAAGCATGTGCACATGTCGTTGTACTTGGAACAAATTTGTGGTATTTATGATAATAAGAATGGAAATTGAGAAAATACTGCATATGGCACAACTACGAAGCACTCTATCAACAGCAAAAATGATGAGGTAGAAACAAGAATAAATAAGATACCATGCCAGGTCTAGCGAGCTGATACAAAATTGTTTAACAAAACAACCTAAATGAGCAGCCATTATTATGCTCAAAATCAAAAATGGAAACACAAGTCAGAAAAAAAACAAATATATGGATGCTACCATTATAACCGAAATATATGACATAATAATTAGACCGTTGCACCCACTAAATTGGTGCCAAAAGCGTGACACAGCACTGGCGCGGATGAGATCAGCTGGATCATCTAGAGACATGAGAACCACCATCAACATGTCAAATTGAAGCTTTTGCAATAAATCAAGACGAGGCGCCATCTACAGTGACCAGTCAGAATCAAAATTAAAAGTACAAACACAGCAAACTTTTGAAACTTCCAAAAAGATTTTAACATTGTCATTTCAAAATTAAAACAAACATAGAAGAAACACACAACAGAAAATCCAGAGAAATAGGCATATATCAATATCAAAATCAAAATCACAGCCCAAACAGAATTAGATGAGTCTGATGACAATCAAAATACATGTCATTGAACTGGACATAAACTACAATTTCCCCAAGAAAACCAGTACAACAGATTAAAATTCAAACCAAATTCATATAAATTGATTCAATAAATTTGGCATATAGTCCATTTTAATCACCAAAATTTGATCTTCTACATAAATAAAAAGCAAAAAAAGAAAAAAAATAGAACTTGTAATCGAATTCCAGAAATAAAATTCAGCTACAGCACCAAAAAGTTAAAAACTATCAAAATTCAGCGATTGAATGAGCAATTGAACACATATACAACAACATTTTAAAAAACCCAATAAGAAAAAACGGCAAAAAAGTGAAAAGAAGAGAGAAACAGAGAAAGATTTGAGTAAAAACTAAAAAGGGGACCACTTTGATACCTCTGATGTTGAAGAAGAAAGTGGGTCTGAAGCAAAACGCCGAACAAGAACCCTAGAGACAAAAACAATTCATCATATATATATATATCTATAGAGAGAGAGAGAGAGAGAGAGAGAGAGAGAGGGGTTTTGGAGTAACAGGCGGCAATCAAAGACAACCCACCTGTAAGTTGGTCCGGAAGTCGCATAGATTGAGAGAACACAACACAACACAACACACTGATGACTACACAACCAGACAATTTGATTTTTCTTTTTTGGGGAAATTTTATATATTTTTGAGATTGGGATCGGTAACGTACAATCGGATCAGAATGGACAGAGCTGTGTGCTAAGGTGTCGACGCTCTCACGTGTGCTCTTCTTCTCAACTCAACAACCACCAACACGTTGGAGATTATAGTATTTTTTAACTTTTATTAATGGGCCAGATTTTTCTTCCGTTCTTGATTGGATTGGAGTGTATTGTTAAATCCGTAAAGATCATGAATTTTATTTTGATAATTTTAATTATTTAATAGATAAAATTTGTTGGATATTTTATTTTTATAAAAAATCATGTTTATTGGATATTGACAACTACTTGATCGGATCAGATTTCTGTCAATGGTAAATATAATTTTTAAAATAAATTATTGACAAAAATATAAATTGATCAAATAGCTATTGATATTCGATCAATGTGATTTTTTACAGGGATAAATTACTCGATAAGTTTTACACAATGAACGGTTTAGATTATCGAAATAGAACACATGGTGAGCCCCACAGATCTAATAGCACCGTCCAATGTGGATTGGAGACCAGCCTAGCTCTTACTAATATACTAGTTTACACAGGCCTGTGCAAGGCACGGGCTATTATTACAGTATATTTAAGTTTTATATTTTGATAATTTTTTAAAATTAAAATATTGTTCTATAAAATTGAATACAATAAATTATTAGATTTATAATAAAATTATGTGGTGTGGTATGGTATGTATTATTTTTGATTTGTTATACAACTAATGATATCGACTCCAATTTTATTACCATATAATTTTGAGTGAATTTATGAGTTTTTAACATTTCTTCTAAATTTATAAAAAAAAAATTATGGCGTGTAATTTTTCTCAACAGATAAATATAAAATAAATACTAAGATAATTCTCCAATCTAAAAAAAAAACTATTAAGATAATTCAGTGAACTAATAAAAAAGCAAAAGAAAATATATATATATACAAATAACTAATTTTATTAATACATAAACCATACTCGCATAACGAATGACCAATTTTATTAATAAGTAAATTATAAAGTAAATTAGCAATTTGTAATGATATGAAAAATAATTGGAAAAATTACTCATAAATCCCATTTGGGGAAATGTTAGTCCATTCAGTCCTATTTTTTTTTTATAAACCAATTAGTCCTTTTTATTTGTAGTATGTATTATTGATTTAATTTAGTAATATTAGAGTTTACTTGTTTGCCATTATTTGAGATTTGGTTTTGATGTTTTTTTTGGGATTTTGGTGTATGTGGGTAAGGTATGGTTTAACATTTCTATTTTTTTTAGGGATTTCACGGAGTGATTGTGGGGATTGTTAATGTTACCTACTTGGTATTATATTATTGATGTTATCCTCTCACTGGCCCCCAACAATACTAACATTGTAAGAGATCCAAACAATCATAACAACATTAAATAAAAACAATGCATCGGTTACATTATATACATGTACAACATCATATTTGCAATTACTGATAACCCTCACACCCGCAAAAATAATAACATTACACGAGACCCAACTAATCATACAAACATTAATGTGTTTGCCATATTATGTACATGCACAACATCACATTTAGTGTCACTGGTGACCCCCAAAACCACGATGTTAACAATATCACCTAAAACCCCATATTATGCACCATTTAAACAACATCCCATTTTGAGTATCGACCTTGATGTCGTATTGTTCCACAAATAACCAAAGTAACATCGAAGACACTCATACTTATTGTCATTGCACCAATACACGATCAACGCTACCGCCAACAGATTGATGTGAGATCGCCGATGTTAGATCGACAATGTTAATCGCACTCCTAGATGTCCCAGTGCTCACGCTACTTCACCTTTGTAAATTTGCTAAAAGGGGTTTTTAGATTTTCTAGGGTTTTGAAGGGGTTCTGTAATGTTATTTGGAAAATAAAGAATGTTAAGTGCAACGTTGCCAAATCTAGCGTCTAACTCACCCAAAATGAGGATCAATACTGCAACATCCACAAAGAAATGTTGAAGTTTCAATTCTTGAGCTTCTGTTTTGTTCACAATGGAGGGAAAAGGAAAAAATTGCTATAGTATGCTTTTGGGCATTTTGGTAATAACAATATCACCTAAATATCCAATTTACCCCTCTAAACAGCCAACCCACACATTACATTCATGGGCTTAAGTGTAAATAATATTGACTTAACCTTTCAATCTACAAAATAAATTGCATGACTACATGATTCAAACTATCTAAACTTAGGTTTTATTGGTGTTTTTCCCAAAATATTTTTCAGTTGATCATTTTATTAATAAATAAATCATTAAGTCAATTAATAGTTTTTAGGGTAACTGACTCATAAATCCCATAATGTGAAATTAGAAACTGATCAGTCCCATATTATAATTTGAACACACAGAGGTCCTATTATGTGTTGGTTTACATTTTTGTCCTTATGAAATGGGTATTTTGTTTTGGGAAATAATGGTTTATTGATTGGTGTAGATGTAACGTCATGAAAAAATGCACTATAGTGTTTTTGTGATTTGTGCTGACCTACATTTGAAATGTGGCCCATATTTAGTTATAACTTACACATTGGTTTAGTTCCCCTTCCCCACATTTGCAGGTGTTGGATTTCAACAAACTGAAGTACTAGGCGTGCTTCTGGTAATTAGGGTTTTCCAAGGTAATTTGTGAGGGCCTGATCCTATATTGCAGTAATCCACGTTTGGGAAAAGTCATCAACCACACGTAGTACAAGTTGTGGAGGCGATCGGAATGGTAACGGTGTGCAATCGTTACGGTTACGAAATCTGTGGCGGAATGGAAGGGAGGGGGTTCTAATTTGTTGTCAATCGCGCGATTACCGTGATTGGATCCTAGATTTGGCGATGTAGATATGCAATGAAAATGCATAAGCGTGGAAGTGTACAACAACCCAATAACCCCCAATTTCCATCGAATCTGTAGCGTCAAACGTAACATTGTAGTTCAATGGCGAGGGTTGGTGTAGTGGCCGAGATTGATACGTGTGTCTGGTATTGCATTCAAGATTTGCCAATCCAAATCCGATAACGACTCTGCGCCGCGGTAAGTGTCCATATCTGTCATTTCGATTTTGTGAACAGTGTTAGTTTTGAATGTGTTGTCCTTCAGTATTTTACATGTTTAGTGTCTGGTGTGTAAGTGTTGGTAGTGATGGGGTTTTGGAAATGATGATGTGTTGTTGTTTAATATTACAAGAATGTTGTGTATGTTACTGCTGTTTTGGATATTGGGTTTTTTGATTGGTGGGTGTAGTATAAGTGTATGGAGTGTGGGATGTGATTACGTGGAGGGGAGTGTGTATATGGGTTGTCACCGTGGGGTGGTGGAATTTGTTGACAAAAGAAAGTGTGTGTGTTTTGGAAGCAGCGGTTTGAAGGGTCATGTGTGTGCGTGGTGTAGGAGTGTGGTGTTGTTGGTGTTGTGATGTTAATACGCATGGATGTTTCTTTGTTCATATTTATTTGTGAATGTATGTTTGTGTTGTTGTTTTGCTGTATGCGTTAAGAACGTAATGTGGTAGTTAGTTGGGTGTGCGTGCACGCACAGGCCATGGTGTCATGTAGTGGTGTTGTGGTTTGCACCATAATGTATGCGTGTCCACTTTGTTGTTGGTATGTAAGTTGGTTTTGTGGGGTGTGGGGAAGTGATGTGCGTTATGGTTGTCGTATCTGTGTTGTAGTAGTATTGTAGGGTGTCCTGGTGTGGTTGTGCGTGAATGTGTGTTGGTGGCATTCGTGAATGAAGGTGGCAATGTATGTGTTGAGACGTATGATATGTGTTTACGTAATTGTGTTTGTCAATGAAGTTAGATGTGCCTGCAGGATGTGTGTAATGTGGACTGAAATACGAACTATTTTTTGTTAGGTTTTGTAATGCAGGAGGTGTGATGACATCGAGCCCGTGTACTAGTTCAAGAGACAAAACTCGCCTCTATGTTGTTCCTGGGTCATCGTCAAAGAAGATTGGTCCAAGGATTCAAGGGCGTCTATTATTCAAAAAAGTGAAACCAATCAGAAGTGTGCCTGCAACCGTGGGTCCTCGGAAAATGAGATTAAATTATAGGTCCAACATCGCAGGGATCGTGAAAATTATATCCACATCTGGATTGACAGAGGCCCACCGTGTCCATCTGAAGAGGACCCCATTCTGGTTGATGTTTGAAGCCATTTTGGAGAATGATCTAAAACCGCACGAGTTTAGAAAATGTGATGAGTTAGTGTTTAAACTGATATAGACGTACGTGTCGGATACTGGTTGTTTTCATGTTGGAAATGGCAAGCTGAAGCTGAGGGACAGCGACATCAGACTGATATTTGCCTTGCAATGTGGTGGTCAGCCGTTACTGATGACTTCCGGGCCTCAGCCACCGTCTGGCTTCATCCAGCAAAGATTTGGGTCAGAGAGTCGTATTAGTTCGAAGCTTATGAAGACCCTTTCCTGTGATGCAGTGCGAGGCACGTCTGCGAGAAACGTTGAAGATGCCGTTAAGTTAATAATGTTGTATGTCTGTGTAAAATTGTTCTTTTCGACATTGGGCAAATCTGTGAGCTAGACGTTAATTTCTATTATAGATAATTGGATTCAATAAAATTATATGATTGGACTGGTGCGATATGGAGCGCGCTGCTAGGATCAGTGAAAGAGTTCTATCGTACACCTATAAAAGTTACTGGATGTGTCATCGTACTACTGGTAAGTGAGACGTTTGGTAATTTTTGGGTTTGGTTTTGTATGGGTGTGTACTGTGTTATGAAATGCATGGTAATATTTGTTTTTTGTTTTTGTGATGCAATATTTCCTATGTGAACACACGACGTTGGTGGTGGCTGACAAGCCCGGCGTGTTTCCCAGATTTCTGAAGTGGAATGTTGGCATGTTATTGGCGAGGATGCGCAATGTGACGTTGGATGATGTTGACAAGTTTGAGGTAATCCCCCACTTTTGTGCCTTATGTATGGTGACATTTAGTGTAGTTTTTTGAAGCGTATATGCGTTTGTGTGTAATTGTATGGTTGTGGAATGTATGAGCAGGTGCTATCGGGTAGACTACAAGTGTCAAAGTACGAAATAGACCAATTGCTTAGTGGGAATGACGTGGTGGACAGTAGTAATGATGACTTTGTGGATAGGATTGACATGATTGATGATGTACACAGAGATGAGAAGACAATAGATGCAAGGAAACCTGTTATTAATGTGATTGTCGGAGGAGCCCCATCTGGAATGCAGGTAAAGACATAGTTGGCAGATAAACTGCCAATGGGTAGATTGAAAAGGGTAGCTGAAACGGAAGAGGGTAGAGTCAGTTTTATGACAAATTCTGATGGGCCATCGATTGTAGCCACCCTTGAGGATGCACACCGAACAATCTTTGTTCTACAATCGGAGAACAAAAGTAAGGATTTTGTTATTGCCAAGTTGGAGGAGCAGGTTTCAAAACTAACGAGTGCACTTGAGCAGCAAGCTTCGAATATGTTTGTTGGGTTCAATAGTTGTCGGAAGGTGAAAGATGATGAAATAGCACGGCTAGCAAGTGTTATTAGTGATCTGAGGAGCACCATAACCGGCCTTGAAAAGAAACTCGCTTTGTCGGATACAAATTCCACTGGAGAAGGTGCACGTAGGGCTGACACCGAGGACGAGACAGACTCATTTGCCTTTGTGGATGCGAAAAATGAAGAGGAGTTGATCCATGATGTTACACAGATGGCTGTGGGTTGGGACAGTGTTGAGACTGGAAATTGGATGGACATAGGATCGGCAAGTGAGAAAGTGTTGCAAGCAGAAACGTTTGCTCCTGATTGTGGGAATCGAAAGGAATTGCAAATGGTAGGGGGAAAGGCTGCTGAGGCCTTAGTAGGATCTGCTTTACAAAACTCATTTGTCAAGAAAATCAAAGAGAAGGTGAGGCGAGAAAGGAAGTTGCCAGAATTTGAGTATCCTATGCTTCGGGGGTGCCTTCGTCGGGTGGATGGAAGTGAGGGGCAACGTGCAGTTAGCGACGGTGGTATTAGTTTTAATATTCATTTGTGCGATGAAGTTAAAGCAGTTAACGAGGTTGATGGACATAACAAGAAGAGGTCGGGTTATGGGCTGAATAACCGGTTTGCAGTGTGGAAGTTAGTGAAAGAGGATGTCAAACGTAAAATTAGCACAGCATACAAGCGGGATGGAGACGAGTAAGTCGCAATTTACTATTTTTTGTGTTTTTTATTATTTTGTTTTGTGTTTATCTCTGTCTAATGTTTGGTCATTTTTCAGTGCTGTCATATGGACCGGTGGCAACAAAGATGTGTTTGTTTACTTTTCTGACATTAAAAATTTAGTCCGCCATTCTGTAACGAGGGGAAATGTAAGTGTCTCACAATTACATGAATTTCCTGTACATACGTTATACATGTAGACTGTGGCACCTTGTTCCAAACGCTTGTCGTGTCGCATCTCTTAACATTGTAGTGTCAGGGTAGTGAATATTTGGGCTAAATGTGTAGTTGGTTAGTGGCAGGTGGTCGACGTATGCGCAGAGCTTTTGGTGAGCAAACATAATGTACTTGCGGCAAGAGAGGTTTCCCCGGAGAAGTTGTACTTTTTCAATGGCATATGTCTGGTATGTGTTTTTTTTGACACTGGAGTTGTAATTCTGGTATTAGGGTATGTTGTTGTTGTTTGAAGTTGTGGGCATGTCATGGAATGCAGGATATGGTGGTGAACGTAAGTGATACGTCAAGGGATTGATACCTGGAGGTCAACTTTCAGCCATGTGTTGGTTGTAGATACTTACATTTCCCTATATGCCACAAAGGCCACTGGATGTTAGTGGTGTACGATACAGAAGATGGGTCGTGGAAACATTACAATCCGTTTATGTCACGCACTGGTTCGAAAGACATACATTACAATGTAGCATCAATGTTGGTATGTTTTTCCCGAAACTGTTATAGTAATGTGGCGCATTTTGTTAATTTTCTGTAAAGTCGTGTTGCATTTGTCAATGGGGAGGTGTTGTGTGAGACTTGGTTGTTGGTTAATGTAACAGAAACAAAATGTACTGGATTACATTCGGCGAACGTGCCAGGCGGCCACAGAAGATGCAATTGTTTGTACCAAAGACGGGAACATGGTGCTAGAAGCAGTTAGAGATTGTCCACAGCAGCGACTAGATGCGTAAGTAATCTGAGTTTTCAATTTTTTTTGGTTACATTGGCTGCTAATGTTGATGACTTGTTTTTGACTGTGTGTGTGTTATGTCCATCCACGGCAGTCCTGATTGTGCAATCTTCGTTTGTCACATAATGCGGCAATATATACACCATGTTGGGATCCGGAAGGCAATGGAAGGTACTACTTGCATCAGTGCACGTGCAACTATGGTGGAAGCTTTTATGAATGACCCACAGAAAGGGCTAAAAGACATGGGATGCAAATAATGTGACTAGCGTTGAACCGTTATATTCTATTTTGTGTTGGACTCTTCTTTTTTTTTTTTTTTTTGTTGTGGACATGGTAATTGTCCTTCATTTTAATAAGACAAGCTATGATGATACATTTGCTTCATATTAAAAATGAACTAGTGGTAATTTTTGGAGTAACCGGTCCGATGTGTCCGGGTTACATGGTCAATTTCCTGTCGAAAAAATCTATTTTTTTTTTGTGATAATGTTTATGGTTATTTGGATTTGTTTCTCTTCTAATCAACTTTGTTAGTGTTTGTTTGCTTGAGTGGTGGTTAATCAAATGTTGTGGTTTTTGTGATGTAAAAAATGCAAACAGTACTTGCCACATTCCATGAACTTATCCAGGTTGACATCCGTAACAAAGACAGTAGTTTCCGGAGTATGTAATGTGGAATGTGTAAAGTATACTTGTAGTGGAAGTCATGATTATGAACGCAGTTGTAACCTAGTTATGACTTTATTGTGAATGAATGCGGTTGGAATGTAGTTGGTGTAGGCTTGTGTGTGCAGTTTTATTAATTGTTTCTCGACGCTGGGCATGAATGTGGCAAACCCACAAATGCATGTAAGTTGTTAACCATCTGTAAGGTTACATTTTTGTTGAAACCCCACAGTGAGTGTCATTCCTCCATGTTTAATGGTCCGTTTGCGTTTGAATAACATTCCCTCCATGTGAAATAGCGTGCCCGAGCTTGTAAACGTGGTTAGTAATGAAGAAGGTAAATCAGAAAATTGAACATTGCGTTCCTGTATTGTGATGCTGTACTGTTTGTTTACCGGTTGGAATTGTGTGGGTGATATGATTGACGTTCAACATATGAGATTGTTCCAATTTTGGTGGTATAGCACAAGTCAAATGTGCAATAAAACATAATTTATTACAAATTCATGAAAACTATATTCCAACAGCAACACATGACACGAAACGTGACTCGAAGTACACAAATTTATTTTCCATGTCAATTTAAAAACGAATTAACACATATGATTGGTAACAAAAGAAATTAAACAAAACCATAATAGCCTTGGAGAATGGATAGGAAATCCAACATCAAAAACATAACACCAACCGTGAACCGAATTAGCCAAATTTGTGTTGCACGTAAAATTGAAACAGGACTGGCACATATGTTTTGTAATGAGAGTAATTAAAACTGAACGTTAAAACCTAGTGGAATGGGTAGGTAATCCAACATCAAAACATAACACCACACATGAATCGGCCAACCACATTTCAATTTGCACATCAATTTTAAAACAAACAAACACCTATGTTTGTTAAGGACGGAAAGTATAAGAAAACGTAACGGCCTTGTGGTATGGGTAGGTATTCCAAAATTGAAACATAACACCAATCATGAATCGAAGTAACCAAATTTATTTTGCACACCAAATTGAAAACGAACTAACACATATTATTGGTAACGATGGAAATGAAAAACAAAAAAATAACACCAACCATGAATCGAACTAACCAAATTTATTTTGCACACCAAATTGAAAACGAACTAACACATATTATTGGTAACGACGAAAATTAAAAAGAAAAAATAAAAGCCTTGTGGAATTGGTTGAATTAGACATTTCGCCGCACAGCTTGTGAGCCTATAATGGTTCGGTACATGTTTTCCTGTTATGATTTCCTAAACGTTCGCAACGGCCACACCGGATTTGTTGCACTTTTTCACCTTTCGACGGTATCCTCTTTTTCTTTGGCCTGCCGGGTGGTCGCTGCACAGTCGGAGGTAGAATACCATAGGCTCTGTTTGGATGTATTTTGAAATTACATTTTTACCCTATCACTCCCGTTTCACGTTTGGATACCACTTTCAAAATAGAATTCCACCATATAATTCAAACTACAATTTGAAAACCCCATTGGCAGCTTTGTGATTCATTTCTCCACTTTTAACGTCTTCAGCCTTCTTCCTCTTCCTTTCTGAAAAGCTTCCATGTTCATCATCTTTGAAAAGGTTCACGTTAACTGATCTACTCATCTTTCTCTGTTTCAAAGATCAGGACTGAAGATTCGTCACGGGTAGTGTTCATAGAGAACTCAGACCATTTTATAAATCATGAATCCTGTGAACTCGCTCTCTACTCATACCATCTGCCACAAATCAAGTGAGTTACAATTTGTGCGTTGTAGAAGATTCATTCTACGGGCAACCAAACAACGACGACACCGAGATCAAATAAATCACAAATTTATTTCACATATTTTCTTACAAGTCACTGATTTGAAAAAATCATCCCTAATTTTATTCCCTTTTTTTTTTTTTGTCTTAGGTCAAATTTATCAAACCTATTGTCGAATCAGACGACTACCAAAAAGTCGCACATTCAGTCACTGTACCCACTCCATTACCAGTGATAACTATTCAACTCCCACTAATCTCGTAAGTATATCCTTCAATCATCTGTTATGTGCAAATGAGTTCTGAGAAGTCCAAACGAGTATAGAGATAGTTTCTAATCTGTCTAAACTCTTTGACACCTTTATAGCTGAGCCGGTCGTTCTCCGGGCCATCCGGTCGGTCGACCTCCCTGCTCATCCTTCTCTTCAACTCTTTTTCTGCTTTTCTTCTTTTTCTTCTTCTTCTGTTTATTTCTTCTTCTCTTCTTCTGCTTATTTCTTCTTGTGGCCTTCTTCTTCTACTTATTTGTGGTTATTTTTTTACTATGGAAACTTGCTTCACAAACTTTTTACTGACAATGTTATGTGATTTTTATTTTGTCTCTGTTTTGGCCTTCAAATCATCTGTCTTTCCTATAGTTCAAATAAACATTGATGTTATGTGCTTTTATTTTCTCTCTGTGTTGTCCTTCAAATTATCTGCTTCTCCTAAACAAGTTGAAGTAAACATTAATGTTATGTGATTTTATTTTTTTATCTGTGTTGCCCTTCAAATCATTTGTTTTTCCTAACATTATTTACCAAGTTCAAATAAATATTAATTTTGGTTCCTACATAAATAATTATAATTGGTTTTTGCTCTGTTATTTTTTTATATCCACTCCAGAGTAGTTTGCTCTGTTATTCTTTTATATCTACTCCAGAGTAGTTTAAATATAAATTGTATGTTTATAGATGGATGGAAACAATTCCGATGACAATTAGGATACAAAAATGTGGACTCCCAGAATTAAAATGAAATTAATAAACATGTTGAGAGAAGAGGTTAAAAAAAGTCAAACAACGGGCCGTACTACTGTGTGGACAATTAGGCATTGGAATCATTTTGTAAATCAGTTGCACAATCTATATGGATTTCGGTATACAGCAAAGCAGGTGCGACAAAAATATCACCGATTGAAAGCTGATTACCAGACGTTTAAGCAACTGTAGGCACATATTGGTTTGGGATGGGATCCCATTGTAGGCACTGTTGTTGCACCCGATGAATTTTGGGATAAGGTTTTTCATTAACCTGTACCATTTTCAATTTTTTTTTTAACATTTCATCACACATACAGTATGCTTAATTCAATATTTTCAATTGTTATAGGCTACGAGAAATGTAAAGAAGTTTAGGACAAAATTGTTGTGCCACAGGGGCCTTGTCTCGTGCATCCACACAAGGAGCTTTTGACTCAAATGAAGAAGATGAAATGCTACATAAATTTTGGAACCCTAAAGTTGGTGGGAGTAATGCTGCTGAAGCCATTCTTGTTGACTTATTTGGCGATGAGTACATGGATCCATCGAAGGGCAAAAGTCACAAGAAGGGCCCTACAAGCAGCCAGATTGACAGTGGTCGTTCGAAAAAGTCACAGTCAAGTGGGTTCGATGATGTGTGCGCAGCTTTCACATCCTACGTACACGCAAAAACAAAACATTCACGTGCACGATCAAATGAGACAGAGGCTGTAAGTGCAGGTGGTGATGAGTATTCCCTTGATGCATGTCAAGATGCATTGTTAGAGCTTGGGAACATACCACTGGTGCAGTACGTTAGGGCACTGACACTGTTTAAAGACAAGGAATGGCGAAGGTTTTTTATGCGTACTCCTACCCATATGCACCTAGCTATGATCCTCGTTTTGCAATGAAGTGAGAAGTTGTGTTTTGATTGTGTTAGCGAATCTCCTTGTCGTTTTACAAGATGATTTGATGATTCCTGATTTGTTTTTTTATCATTTTTTTTCATCCCATGAGATGTGCTTTCTTTTCCATCTTCGTATGTTTAATTTTATTGAACTTTTAAGTAATTTCTGTTTTACATCAATATGTTGTGTTATTACAAGATGACTACATATTAAACAATTTTTTTTCTCGTACATATTTTAGTGGATGCTGGTAAATAACTAAGGCCGACTATTTATGTAGCCACTTTTTAATTCAGTTTCACCAATAATGGTAAGCCTTAGCATATTGTCAATCATTATTTTGTAATTATGCTTTTACTGTGATGTAGACGAAACAATATGTCATCCAACACAGAAAACAATGCAATGAAGATCTCATCAGAGGAGGATGAGGTTATTGAAGATTTTATGGATTTTTTGATTATTGTTTTCATGCATGACCATATGAACGCGTCAAGTAGTCGCCGACCTTGTCCATTCAGAGGTGATGATTACATTTTCAGCTTATTAAATGGCCATCTAGAAACAATGATGGACATTATACGAATGGATGCACAAACATTCATTTTATTGAAAGACACCTTACTCCAAAATCGCTTTATCGATACTGAACATATGCATATTAGTGTCGAGGAATCGCTTGAAATTTTTTTATACACTTTTGCACAAAATGATTGCCATCGACTACTGGCAGATAGATTTCAACACTCTAAGGAAACAATTTGTCGGCACATCAAAATTGTTATGCGAGCATTGTGCAAGCTTGCATCAACGGTTATCAAACCACGTAACCAAGGCGAGATAGCGGCAACAATTTTAAATGACAGGAGGTTTTTTCCCTGGTTCAAGGTATGAATTTAATGATTGTCCTGTAAGTTTTAAATAACAATAAGGGATTATTATTTTTTTTTCTTCTGTTATAAAAGTAATATCCAAGTTTGTTTTGCTTTTAATGTCAAGCAAATATCTTTCAATTAGGATTGTGTCGGTGCTATCGATGGCACATTGGTGGATGCATGGGTCCATGCTTCAAGACAAAATACATTCCGCGGTTGCAAATCTATGGTATCACAAAATGTACTCGCAACTTGCGACTTCGACATGTTGTTCACATTTATTAATTCTGGATGGGAAGGTAGTGCTCACGACAACGTTATTTTAGTTGACTCTATTACAAGAGCTGATCTACAGTTCCCATACCCACCTAATGGTGAGTGTCACGAAATAACATATGGTACACTTTTCGGAATTATTTTTTTGTACATCTGTTTGACAGAACAGTGCATTCATTATTTACATGTAGGCAAGCATTATTTAGTGGATGCTGGTTTCACGAACATGCCTGGATTTCTTGCCCAATTTCGTTCCCAACGCTATCACTTGCAAGAGTTTCATGGCCATCATTATTCAGAACCTAAGGAATTGTTTAACCATCGACATTCGTCATTACGCAATGTCATAGAAAGAACATTTGGTGTTCTGAAGAAGCAATTCCCAATATTGCGGTCCATGCCAAATTACAAATCTACAAAACAAGGTCCTCTCGTGATTGCATGTTGTGTACTGCACAATTGGATCCGTTTGCATGCAGATATGGACCCATTCTTCATGGAAGTTGATAGTGAAATGGCGGCAGAAGCGAAAGCAGACGAGCTTGTTGGAGACCAAGCTGACTATGTTAACATGTCACAACATAAGTTGACGTACTAATCTAACTTTAGGGATGCAATTGCTACTGCTCTGTGGCAAAATCATGTTGGCCATGGATAGATTTGTGATGTCAACAAGGCAAGTGAATATCGTAGTGACTAATGGTTTTAAATGTATGATTATTTTACTAGTTTCAATCATTATGACACCTTTATTACATAACTTTCCCCACTTTACGTAACTATGAATTTAATGACTTCTTTCCTCTTTTTGTAGAATAACTAACAATGAGGACAACGATTGGGCTAAATGGCAATTAAAGGAAAGGGAACGCAAAGATCATCACATGGTCAATTAACAAATTGTTATTACATTAATGAAGACACTTAAATATGTTGTTGATGCAATATATAATATGCAGGGTCAAAACTTTATTGAATTTGATGGTTGAATGATGCATGCAAAAATTGTAGTTTATGATATTCATTCAGTTTATGATGTTCATTAACTTTTTATTCAAAAAACATTGTTGGCCATGGATAGATTTGTTATTAATTTTAATTTTTTTATTAATTTGTATACGACATTTTTTTATTACTTTAATTTTTTCATTTTATTGAAATTTTGGCTTTGTTATTAATTTAAATGTCTTTTTATTAATTGTTTTTTTTTTTGTTTATGTTATTAACATAATGGTTTTGTTAGTAATTTTTATACCAAACAAGTTTTTATTAATTTTTTTTCCTTTTTATTAAAGAAAATGTATAATTACTAATTTTTAACTTTTTTTTATTTCATGTTAGCCGAATTTTTTTTCTTAATTTGTTTTTTTTCATTTCATTAAATTAATGGTTTTGTTATTAATTTAAAAATTTTAAAATTAATTTGTAGACGACATATTTTTATTAATTTACTTTTCTCATTTAAAAACAATTTGAAGGCTTTGTTATTAATTTTAATTTCTTTTTATTAATTATTTTTTTGTTCATGTTAACATAATAGTTTTGTTATTTTCAGATATTATACCAAACAAGGTTTTATTAATTCTTTTTTCCTTTTCAGTAAAGAAAATGTATAATTACTAATTTTTAACTTTTTTTATTTCATTTTAGCCTAATTTTTTTTCTTAATTTGTTTTTTTCATTTTTTAAATTAATGGTTTTGTTATTAATTTAAAATTTTTTAAATTAATTTGTAGACGACATATTTTTATTAATTTATTTTTCTCATTTTAAAACAATTTGAAGGCTTTGTTATTAATTTTAATTTCTTTTTATTAATTGTTTTTTTTTGTTAATGTTAACATAATGGTTTTGTTATTTTCAAATATTATACCAAACAAGTTTTTATTAATTCTTTTTTCCTTTTCATTAAAGAAAATGTATAATTATTAATTTTGAACTTTTTTATTTCATTTTAGCCGAATTTTTTTTCGTAACTTGTTTTTTTCATTTTAATAAAGTAATGGTTTTGTTATTAATTTAAATTTTTTAAAATTAATTTGTAGACGACATATTTTTATTAATTTACTTTTCTCATTTTAAAACAATTTGAAGGCTTTGTTATTAATTTTAATTTCTTTTTATTAATTGTTTTTTTTGTTCATGTTAACATAATGGTTTTGTTATTTTCAAATATTATACCAAATAAGTTTTTATTAATTTTTATTAAAAAAAAGTATAATTATTAATCTTTAACTTGTTTTATTTCATTTGAGCCGATTATTTTTTTTAATTTGTTTTTTTTTATTTTATTAAAATAATGGTTTTGTTATTAATTTAAATTTTTTTATTAATTCGTAGACTTTTTTAATTTTAATTTTAATTTTTTCATTTGATTGAAATAAAGGCTTTGTTATTAATTTTAATTTCTTTTTATTAATTTTTGTATGATTTTTTTTTTTTAATTTCACAAAATAACTCACAAATTGTTATAACATTGTCACTGGTTAATTTTACAATGCAGAAAAAAAAAAATACTGTTCATTACGTCAATACAAAAGATTACAACAAAATAACAAAATAAAATAACCACAACAAAATGAGAAAACAAAATAACCACAACAAAATAAGAAAACAAAATGTAACCACAGCATGTGTGAACCATTTAAACGTTCATCGAAACAAGTTAAGCATCATTATCAGGTGGTGGTGGTGGTGGAGGTGGAGGTGGAGGTGGAGGTGGAGGGAAGTAGTGATGGTACACCTGAGTGACTCGATGGTCAATCTGATCAATGCGTTTCCTTGTCACTTCATCACATCTCCCTGAGTCTACACGAAACTCACCAAATTGTTGAATTAGTAAGTTCTGAGCGGCGGCAAATTCATCAAACCGAGTACCCAATGTATTGACCTAATTAGCCATTTGTTGTTCCCATTGTAGGCACTAATTGTACCGTTCTTGTTCGAACGCTAAATAATCAGTCCAATATTGAGGTTGTTCATTTGGTGGCATGGCATTGTCATTGGGTTCTTCCTCATCAGGTATTGGTTCATTTTCAAAATTAATAGAGCCCAGTAAGTTTTCAGCACCACCAGCTCGAGTCAGTGTGTGCTCAGAAATTGGTGAAGTGATTCTCACATCTACTTCACTTTCAAGGTTGACATGATGCGCTCTGAAAATTTTGGTTAACAAAGCTCCACAAGGTAGTGACTGGCCACTGAGAGTATCAAGTTTTGCAACTATCATTTCTCTCAGTAATATGTAGCATAAATCTAATTTTTGACTAATTTCAAAACAATATAACAAATAAACATTAAAACATGGAACAACATCAAAATGTCTTTTTTTGGGAGTGACATTTTCAACTATCCATCGATGAAGAATGCAATGGTGGAGTTTTAAATGTCTTGCTTGTAAATTAGTGCCGGTGAATCGGCTCTCACAAATTGTGGTATAAACCTCAGTTAGATCACCAACAATGTTAGTTGACTGAGCCTCAGTTTGAAAATGGCATTACAAATCTCCTATTTCAACTCCAATAATTTGTGCGAAAGTGCGGGGGTTGAGTGTGATTACTTCCCCTTTCACATAAGAGGTCAGACAAAACAGTTCCACTTGTTCCTCAGCAGATGTCAAGTGAAGGTAAAATAAATATACAAGACGGGGATATACCTTATGTGGTAAATTAGTTAAAGGTAACCATCCCATCATATCTAGTTTGCCAAGCAATAGTGGATCATATTGAGAAGGTAGCTTTACCTTTCTTCCCGTAACAATTGGTCGATTAGCAAAATTTGAATAAGCTTGTTCGTGATGATATGTAAGAAAATCAACAGTTGGATAGTGATGATATTGTTGCTGTGGTTGATGTTGTACAGGGTTAGAGGTTTCGCCACGTTCGGGTCTCGCTCTTTTTTTTCTCGGCATGATGATTGCAAAAGTTAAGAAAAATGTATGAAAAATGTACAGTAAAATGTATGATGTTGGTGTGAAAAAAAAAAAAGGAACAGATAGGCAAACTGAGCCTCTGCTAAAAGGCAACCAAAAGATATCGAAACTGAACGCAAAAGGCGAATTGGGGCTGAAACTGGATGACCGGCGGGATGACTGGCCGGTTGTCCCGTATGGTGATTCTTCATCTTCCTGCAACTCAACTCTGAAGCTATGAAGAATATGAACTGTGCTTCAAACTAACCTCTTCTCTCTTCCTTCACACAGATATCTACACTGAATGTAGTTAATATTGTAAGGTGAAGGAGTTGCTGAAGTTGTTGGAATGAGATGGTGAAGATGGTGTGGTTAAACGAATGCATAGATAATGACTTATATAAAGGCTCAGGTTCAGAAGGTCCAGGAGGGGTTTTTTAATTTTTTTTTTCTTATTTACTTTTCATTTCTTACTGATTATTTTTTTTTTCCTTACGTATTTTTAATTTCTGCTGTATACTCATTACTGACTATGTGTGTAGGTTTTTGGCTTCTTCTTTCTTTTCCTTTATCACACCTGAGTGATGAACTGAATGAACTGACATGTTGTGGGTCAATTGGATGAGCGAAATTACAGTATTACCCTTTTCATTTTGTTCTTACATAACAACCTGCCATTCAAATCAAGAGGGGCGAATTGGTCATTTTGTACACAAGTATCACTCTTGCCCCAATTATATGACCTTCACGGGTGGGTGCGAGGTAGGTGACAATAATGCACCAATGAAAAAAAATGATTTTTTTAATTAAATTAACAAAATTTAATAAATGAAAAAATATTGATAATGTTTGGTAACGTTTACGTTTTGGTTTGTATTTAAAAATATTGAACACACTGATTTTTGTTAATTTTTATTAATATGTAATCTCCAAAGTTGTTGACTTCAACAAAATTTTTGAAAAATATTAAAAATGTATTATACAAAATGTTTGTATAGGCTTTAAAAATGAATTGACAGAAAAATTAATTGACACAAAATAATTGACATAAAAATTATTTATAAAAAAAAATTATTTGAAAAAAAAATTATTCAAAAAAATTACTTAAAAACAATTAATTGAAAAAAAAATCATTTTTTTATTTGAGTATTTTAAAAATAGTTTGGTTATGATTGTTGATTAAAAATACGGATATCGATATATGAGTTGTGTGTTTGATTATCACTTATAGGTTGAATTAAGTTTTGAAAATTATTTTGAAAACTCATCACCAAACAAATTTTCCTATTTTACATGTCACATCAAACTTTCAAAACTCAATTCCGCATACAATTCAAAACTCAATTCAACACTCTATTCAAAAACCATGACCAAACAAATTTTCTACACTCAAATCATAATTCCACAACTCGCAAACTCAAAATACAACTCATACTCTCAAATCATATTTACAAAACTCTACCAAACGCAACCATAATGTCCCGTAATAACTTGTGGTTTCTCAACTGTTGGTATCGGAAATATAGCTTAGGAGTATGATAATTGGTAGTTGGTGACGTGGAAATAAGGGTCAACCAATGCATTCAAATCACTGCCACTGTTGCGGATAGCGACCACTGCATGTTCGCACGGAAGCCCGTTAATCTGCCATTGGAAACATGAGCATGTACGCCTACCAATGTCCACCAGAACATTGGTGGACCTCGTACACGTCACTGTTACACTGACTGACAGTCCATGATCTTCCTTTCTTGTATGTCATCTCTAGTTTGTACTCCATCTTCGGACATATTACACCAGCCTAGGAACTTGACGCTCCCCTACGGTCGGACATCTGATTCATAATCTGTGTCCTAATTGCGTCAACCATTCGGGTGATTGGTAAATGACATGCTTCCTTTATCCAATTGTTAAATGATTTGGCAACGTTCGAACACATCTCACCATAACGGTTGCCCCTGCAAATTTGTGAGATTGTTGTGATGTGTAATGTTCAATGTAAAACAGGGAATAATAAGTCATGAATATGGTAGGGGAAAAAAATAAATGAAATGTTTACGTGTACCGATTACCTGACATATGCGTTGGCCCAGTGGTACGGCTTTAGATCTTGTAAGAAATTGACAGCAATGTGCCTTCCGGATTGTATGAACGCCTCTATTTTTTCATTAAAGTCAGCAACGGTCGGTGTGTATGCACATTCCTGCAAGTTACTTACCAACCTAATACGGTACAATTTGTTCACATATTTCTTGTCCTTCAAATTCCTCTGTAAATGTTGCATACAAAAAGCGTGGTGGGCAGACGGGAAAACAGTAGGCAAAGATTCAATGATACCGACGTGTCGATCGGAAACAAATGTCAAGTTCCGATCCCTATTAACTACATTAGCCAGATTTTGTAAGAACCAAGCCCAATTTGCTGCATTTTTGGAATCAACAATTGCAAATGCCACCGGGAATAGACCTGAAAAGAAGTATAAAAAAAAAAACGTTGATCAATCCCAATAGCTACCACTGTGTGTATAACACTCCAATGTGTGTATATTCAAACACAACTTTTAGGAACCCACCATAACCATGTCATGCAAAACAAGTATGAAGAACATTACCTTGGTTACCATCTTTTCCGGTAGCCGCAAGCAGGTTGCCTTTAAATCTACCTTTTAGAAAAGTACCATCGAGAAACAATAACGGACGACAGTGGTTAAACCTATCCATGCATACTTTGAATGATATGAACAGCCTATTAAAACGACGTGTGTTGTGTTCATCGAAGTCAAGATTAATATAACTTCCGAGGTTATATTCCATGACGGCATCGTTGTACCAACGCAACTGATCAAATGACATGGAATGATCGCCATAAAGTTCTCCTCTGGCCTTTTCAACCCCCAACCAAGCTACACGGTAACTAATTTGCAACCCTTATGCTTTTTTGAAATCATATTTGACATCGGTAGGGTGAGTCAATGGTTTGTCATGCACATGTTCCGCAATAACATCTGCAACAAGCTCGGATCCCATCCTCGGATTTCTGTCAGTGCACATAGCGACCCCATACGTGTGATCACGACACCTCTTCTTCAGATAAAAAAACCCATTTGCATTCAACACCCTCGCATGGATGGACCACAAACACCCCGTTGACTCGCTAAACATGTATTCCGCTATAATACGAACTGAGTCATTCTTTTAGAACCTAAATTGAAAGCCACATTCGATGGTGTATTTGCTGAGTACCTTGCGAAATTTCGCTGGTCCACCCTCGAAACATTGCCCGATATGAGTTATGCCACCCGTCCAATCTGTCGACAACAATACCTTTCCAGCGTGTTGGCAAAAATTTGGTAACAAATCAGCCTCCTTATCAATATTTCCCCGTCATCCCCACCTGTGTCATCGTGCCCATGTGTCAACCTACCTTTACGTTTGACACCCCGAGTTGCACCACAAACTATTACATTGACATCGATGTGATCTAGCCGAACTGACCTGGCAAGACATAACATGTTTTGGAAGTCTGCCTCGCTCTCCATTTTGAAATTATTGTAACCTGGGATCTTGAATGACAGGGAAACCGAAGTAGGCGTCAGTCCATCGAAATGTTCACACACATGAGCGGTCAATTTGCTAAACGTTAAATCAGCACACACCACAACAACAACGTTCTTATTGTCGTACGAACACAACAACATTATACAGTTACCCATTCCTACACAGAAACAAGGAAAAAAGTAAATTAAAAATGCAAATCATGTTCATGAAGTATGCATTACGCGTATACCATTACAATACTTCCCGCTGGAGTGTATCCAATGAAACATTAATCAGGATAATGTGGATGTCGCAACATGATAATCACACTCCCCACACTACCATTTGAGCAACCCCTCCCCCCCCCCCCTCCCAACAATAAAAAACAAAAGAAAAAAACAACCAACAATGACAAAAAATTGAAAAAAATAACAAAATATATTACCATCGACGAACTCGAAAAATGCTGCACCACGGACTCCAGAACACAACTAACAACTCAATACAAAACTAAACCACCCTTTGAACTCCTTGCCTCCCCCTCAATACAAATATTGATGAACCTTACAATTCCTACAAATCTGCCAAAATATGTTCTTCCATAACGTCTGCACCAAAACCAACGTAATCAAAAGGATTCATATGAAACCCTCCCAAAAACGTTTTCAAATACCAAATATAAAAGGGTACAAACGTCATAACCGAATCATGCGGAACACAATTTCAAAAAAATAGGACTCCCATGTGTATATTCTAAAAGGAGGACTTATTGGCCTAAAACTCTCCCAAATGGGATTTTCCAATATTTTTTCCTAATTTTTAATGATATAAGAAATATTTTTCAATAAACAATTTTGATAATTTATTATTGCATAGGAGAATTGTTTTTTTCCCCCCCTCAATATTGTGTTAAATGAAAATTCATAACAAACGGTAGCTTTAATTGCTAGTATTATAGGAGCCATTCTTATTTTAAATAAGCCTTATGGATGTATTTGTAATTCGTTAAAAAATAAAATATTTATATTTTATAATTGACCAAGAATATTTACGTAATTACGAAAAAACTTGTTTCATGATTGACCAAGAATATTCGTGTAATTACGAAAAAACCTATTACATAATTGACCAAGAATATTTGCGTAATTATGAAAAAAAACCTTTACTCAACATATAGGCCACTATTAGTAAATTATTCAAAATGAAAGGGTAAAATTGGAAAGAAAATACGAACCTCAAGCAACTAAACGCCCGGGCTATTATTGCAGTATATTTAAATTTTACATTTCGATAATTTTTGGGGTGTTATTTTGCATTATTGGCTTATTTAACCTATTTTACCTTTTTATACTTTTTAAATCCCAACTTAAGCCCAACTCACTTGCTAAACGAAGACTTAGCCATATTGACAAGAATTTTTTTTTTATAATTTGTTTGTAGCCTGTTAATATAATTACAAAATCTTTTGGGTTAACTACATCTATAATTATATATATATATATATTGTGTTATTTTAGTCTTTATAATTTTAAATAGTTTAATTATGATTCTGAACTCTTAATTTTGTGTTAATAAATAAAGTATTAAGTCAATTAACAGTTTTTAATAATATGAGAAATATTTTTCAATGAACACTTTTGATAATTTATTATTGCATAGGAGAGTAATTATTTTTTTTTCTAATTATTGTGTTAAATTAAAATTTGTAATAAACGGTAGTTATAATTTGCAGTATTATAAGACTAATTCATATTTTAAACAAATTTATTGGAATATTTGTAATTTGTTAAAAAATAAAAGATTTATTTTTCACAATTAACCAAGAATGTTTACGTATTTACGAAAAAATCTTCACTCAAATTAATACACTATTAGTAAATTATACAAAATAAAAATGAAAAATAGGCAACTCAAGACAAACATCCTCAATCAAAGCAACTAAAATTTATTACATAATTTTCAAAAGGCTACTATCCAAATTGTTTCATCAATAAAACTAAAAGACAAAATAGTAATTTCAAAACAAGCTGAGGGCACTACTAAAAAAACCACTTTTTGTGACCGCCACAAGCCGTCGCAAATAATAAAAATACAGTCGCAAAAGACTTTTTGCGACAGCCTATGCGACCGTAGATGGGGGACGCAAATGTGGGGGTGGCAAATACTTTTTGCGACGGCAAAACAACGGTCGCAAATTATTTGCAACCACCTAAACTACTTTTTGCGACAGCTATTTTGCCGTCGCAAAAAAATAAAAATAAAAATAGTTTTAGCGACCATTGTTTTACTGTCGCAAATAATTATTTCTTTTAAAAAAATCATATATGGGTTTGCTACAACAAAAAAATCAATTACAAGCACCAAACAATTTTTTGTTAATGAAAAATAACAAAATTAACAAATTAATTAAATTTATAATAGACATTATCCATTAACCATCCTTAAATACACTGTACAAAAAAATTCAAGTCTAAAAAAAAAAAAAAAAAAAAAGCAATATAATCTTTGGCTCCCAACATCACCTGCTTGATCATACTAACTATTCCCTCAACAAAATCTACAAACACATATATCAAACTTAACTAGGTGCCTTCACACTATAAAATGCTATGTAGTTAAACACAATATAAATTCAGAGAGACAGAGCCATTCTTCAAAGAGTGAAATCCTAACTTTTCATGGAGAGAATTATTATTGTGATTCAAACCCACCCACAAAGCTAGGGGCAGATAGAACTTCTCAAGTCATGTCACGACCACTAAGAGGGTTCAAGCCTTGCCACTCAAGCCCTCCCTCCCTAAACCTATCCGAGTACAAGTACTTGAACTGTGCAAATTCCCTACTAGTGGTACTAGTAATCCCACTATTGCTTAGTTATAACTGCTCATGTTTTAACCCACTATGACTCTACTGCATCAAATATATATTAAAAAAACATAACTTCCTAGAAATGGACTTTTCTTGATTATTGCTAAATAAGAACCACTTACATCTTGATATAATAGCTCTGTTCCACTCAACTTTTAGAAACCCAATCCATCTTCCTTGACCATATTAAGTTTACAAGCTGCAAGATGGAGAAAAAATGGAGAGAAACAAATTAGCATCCATCATTAAACATACGATTAAAGTTGGAATGTTTCATAATTCTAATGTCTCCGAGACCCAATATGCTAGCAATGATTTAACTGCAATCGTAAAGCTATAAACTTTCAAAGTTTTGATTTTATTTTTAATTGAAAAGTTGTAACATGAAGGTTTGAACTCATTCAGCTAAGCGAATGACACAACCACAATATGGAAACTACTCAAGGAACTACTTCTCTACCAGAATTCTGTAAATGATGAGACTAAGCATTTTGTATAATTCCAAAATTTATGGAAAGTAAAACTAGGTGACAGGAATATCTTTAAATGGGACAGTTAAAAAATGATAGATAATATCAAAATCACATGAACATCACAGATAATAAGACAAATAAAATATAAAAACCACAGATCATGTTCTGACAGTATTAAGTGGAATCAGCATCAAGTAAAGTTCTATCCCAACTCAGATAATATGAATTTTAATGGGAACATGATAGTCCAAAGATTATAGATATGTATTGAGAGAGCGTATAACAATTTAACAAAATTTCTTTACAAACAGAATTCTGTACTTGACCAGATGCTGCCAGTGCATCCATAAGGAGAGATACAGCCAACCATACTTGTAAGCATATTTGATGAGCAGCCATAGCTACTGTTCCTTGATGAGCAGCCATTGATGTCCCTAGTGTCATAGTCACAAGAACAACAAAATAGTGTCCCAGTGTTCTACTGGAGGATGAACTGCTATAACTGATCAGCCTTAAGCAGGATTTATGTTCCTAATCCAATGTTATATTGATATCAAAATTCTGCACTCACAGAACAGAACTACAATAAAATGACACAGCATAAATCGCATTTCATATGCATGCCAATAGATTTTAGTCACACTAGCATTATCTTAAAAATAAAATAAAACACTCACCAGATTTTATATGACCTCCAAATTGCAGATCTCTCAACTTTGGAGGCAATAAGACAACCCTCTTATTAAGATGACAAATCATTAAAAAGGTAACAATATCTCTGATACAAAGAAAATCTAGCACCATCATCCTTCAGCGAAGCAGAACAAAATTTTAAAATAGAATAAATATAAAAAAATACATATTGAGAGATAACAGTGGAAATCACTGCTCCAGTCGCACTGAACTGAAAATAATACATAAGTATCGGAAACAAAAATATAGCAAAGAAATTACCAATACCTGTGAACAAAACAACTGCAACAATTAGTGGATAAGGGAATATAGCAAAAAAATTACCAATACCTGTAAACAATAACCTGCAAAAGATGTCTCATATAGTGTGCCAATTTGTGCTCCTTCCAGACAATAGATCACCTGCTCCAAACAATTACAAAGGTAAATATTAAAGAGAGAAACAATAATGAAAATAGCACAGACAATTAAGCAAGCAACCAAAATAATCAGATTTACTCATTTGATCAACCATTCCATTGTCAAATATTGTGACTGCCTCATTTATAAATTGGTTAAGCAGTTGGGATCATTATTACTTGTTTTGGTTACTTGCCATGAAGTAAATTGAATTGCTTTCCTGGTTAAATTAATAAGAAAAGGCCTTCTATCTAGGTTTCAAACGTCGAACATGGGCTCTTAAGCACCACATTCAACTCAGAAGTGTCAGATCAATTACCACAGTGCATTATGCCATCAATTCGTGATAGTACAATGTACTCAATTGCATTGATGAACATGGCACCAATTCATTTGTAACTAATGCAAAAAGATAAGGACTTGGCATTGATTTTTTTTATGTAAACCTATTACTATTAGAAATTCACATGTTTCTCCTCTGTTTAAACAATAGTTACAACTCAAATACACATATATATATTTATAAAATTACATCAACATATCTAACTAATGCTCCTTTATTTTCCAAAACTATCCACATTATATCTATCTAACAGCTCATAATGCTATATAGGAAACCTATCATATACTTTATCTAAACCAATAATCACCATATAAAGGTCCTACAAATTCAAAAACTTTTGTATCTCATGAGAATTTGTCAACAACTTTACTGCATATTTTTTCTTTTCCGACATTTTCTCACAAACAAAACAAAGGCAAAAACTATAAATATCATCTGAAACATGTACAACATAAAACTCTAATCTTAATTTTCATTCTAAGGGACTAAAAACAGAGCTAAAGAATAAAACTCAATTTCTTCAATTTTAGTTTCTGACAATATCTGAGTAGATAAACAGAGGCAAAATGGAGAAATATCAGACAAATAAAAACATACTGAATTTTCAGGCTTAAGAAGCAACAAAAAAAATCGAAATGAAAAAATAAAATTAAATTTCATTCATCGAATAATAGAAATCATAAAATTTGAATATTGCAAGGGTCATCCGTTGATCCAAACCCTAGGAGCAGATTCAAATTGTAAAATGACAAGAGACAAAGGAAAATAGATACAGAGAGAACTTCCGAGAGAGAGTACCTTGAACTCGATCGAAACCCTAGGTGCAGATTCAAATCAGAAAACAAGAAGAAGAGAAAGAAACTTGAGAGAGAGAGAGAGAGAGAGAGAGAGAGAGAGAGAGAGAGCGCGCGTACCTTCAATGATTGAATTCAAAAGAATCAGGAAAAGCTGATTGTGTTTTTAGAATATAAGAAACAGAGATCGCACAAGATTGAGAAGAACATCAATGAGAGAGAGAAGAGATTGAGGGACACAGAAAGAGTGAGATCGAAAGAAGAGAGAGTGATTCATACCAATGTGTGAGACTGAGAGAGAGACTGAGGGAGAGCTCGCGCGAGAAAGAGAACGATCATTGTGAAGGGCTAGGGCAAATATAAGGAAAAGGGAAAAATAAATAGAAGAAAATAAGGAATGGGCGCTGCTTCATCCCCCGAAAGGGGGCCTCCCCGAATCCCCCGTTTTTCCGTTTTAAGTAAAAAAAAAAAAAAAAAAAGAAAACAGAAAAAAAAAAAAACAGTTTACCAAAAATAGAAATTAGGGGGATTAGGGGAGATTTTTTTAGGGGGATTATTCATTTCCCATAAGGAATATGTTAGTTATTTGCGACTGATAATCGGGGGGTCGCAAGTTATATGGTAGCAAAAAGTCATTTTTCTAGTAGTGGGGCAACATGGGTTAAAAAATGACAAGCCATGAGCAACAAAGCAACACTTATATATATAGATATAGATATATGTAGCAAAGTAAAAGGGTGGCGTGATTTCAGGAAAAAAAAAAAAAGAAAAAAAAAAAGAAGAAGATAAAAAGTGTGTTATCTCAAACAAAATATTAACTTTTTAACTAGAATCTATGGGCCTTGCTACATCCCCCTAATTTTTGGCCCCCTAATCCCCCTAAATTTCAAACCAAGGCAAAAAAAAAAAAAAAAAAAATTGTCCAAAACGATGTCGTTTTGGGCATTAGGGGGATTAGGGGGGGCATTTTTAGGGGGACAAATCATTTTCCATACTTATATTAAGAAAATTTGATTTTTTAATAGAAGACTTGTGAAAACACAAAATCCTCATAATATTTTTTTTAGAATTCTTATTTTTTAAATAAATAAAAAATTTCTATTGGCTAATTTTTATTGAATCATTAAAAAAATCTTATTATGCCTTGATTTATATATTTCAAAAAGAAAATTCATTAATCCATTTATAAATTTAAAAAAGAAATTTAACTAATCAATTTTAAAATTTTTTAAAAAAATTCTTCTAGCTTTTATTGAATCATTTAAAAAAAATCTTATTATGCCTTAATTTACACATTTCAAAATTAAAATTAATTAATTCATTTAAAAATTTAAATTTAGAAATTTGAAAAGGATCAGTTTTAAAATTTAGATTTTTGTACCACTAAAATACACTATAAGAAAAGTGGACTTAAAAGACGGAAGCATTTGCAATGACACACTTGCCGTCTCAAAAAGTGACTTTTTGTGACGGCACAACTTGTTATCACGAAAAAGGTGAGTTTTTGCGACAGCACAAGTCGCTGTCACGGAAAAATAGAGTATTTGCAACGGCAGAAAATGCTGTCACAAAAAAATGAAAGTATTTGCGATGGCAGAAATTGCTGTCACGAAAAAATAGAGTTTTTGCGATGGCACCAGCTGCAGTCGCAAAGTGAGTTTTTTGTGACTGTAATAGTACCGTTGCAAAAAAAAGTAAAAAAAAAAATATTGTGGCTTTGAGACGACTTCATATATATACAGTCATAAAATGGTTTGAATAAATACAACGATATTTTTCTGTCGCAAAAAAAATTTAAAAAAACGACGTTGTCTTAATCTTTTGATATAACATTTCTCTTTTCACCCATTTTTTCATCTTCCTGTCTCTCTGTCTCTCTTTTCTCACTCATCCGTCTTCTCTCTCTCTCTGTCTATCTGTCTGTTTGTCCCTCTTTTTCTTTCCCTCTATGTCTCTTGCTCATCTCTCTTCTCTCTCTGTCTCTCCCTTTTTCTATGTCTCTCTCTCTTGTTAATCTCTTTTTTTTCTCTCTCTCTCTCTGTTTATCTCTTGTTCATCTCTTGTTTCTCTTTCTTTTTCTGTCTCTGTCTCTCTATCTCTTTCTCTCTCTGTCTCTGTCTCTCTCACTCATCACTTTTCTCTTTCTCTTTCTCTCTCTGTCTGCCTGTTTGTTTGTCTATCTTTTTCCCCCACTGTGTTTGCCTTGCTTACTCTCTTCCTCCCCTCCTCTCTATTTACCGAGCCCCCTCTCGATTTATTGATCCACTACAAGAAAATACACTTTTAGCGACCACTTTGTCTCTCTCTCGCCACTACTCTACTACCGTTGTCACTCCACCACTACTATCACTACTACACCACCTATTTTCCATCACTGCCATCACCACTCTACCATTGCCGCCACTAACTCTCTTCTACCACCACTACCACCACTGCCACCGCCGCCACTGCATCACCACCACTACCACCATCACTTCTCTACTACTTCCACCACCACCAGTACTACTGCCCCACCACTACCATTACCACCGCCGCCGCTATCATTTTTCTTCCACTACCACTGCCTTACTTTACCACTATTATTGCCGCCACTCCACTTCCACCGCCACCGCTCCACTACCACCACCACTCCTTCACCACCACCACTTGCACTCTACCTCCACCGAATCCATTTAAACCCATTTATTAAATAGGTGAGTTTGAATTGATTTCGTTTAGTTTCAGTTTTCGAAAACTATTTTTCAAGTTTCAATCCTTATTTTTTTATTTTTTAGTGAACTTTTTTAATATTTTAATTATTTTTTTAATTGATTAAAATATAATTTAATTGATTAAAATATTGAAAAATTTCACTAAAAATAAAAAAATACTAATTAAAAACTCAAAAAATAATTTTCAAAAATTGAAACAAATTTTTAATACAAAACCTATTTTGAGTTGTTTAGACCCGCCGCTTGCCACGTCTGCGCCAAAAAAAAAAAAAACTAACAAATTATTCCCAAAATTTCCCTCATTTTTCTTCTTCTCAGTCGCGTTCATCTCTCTCTCTCTCTCTCTCTCTCTCTCTCTCAATCATTTTGTATTTTTTCCCCTTTGATTTTCAGTCTCGTTTCCTCTCTCTCATTTGTTGCATAACCCTAACCCAACCCGTCTTTGAGAGAGACGTGGAGACGAAACGACGTGGAGACGAAGACGATGTGACTTCGGCAGACGGCTCCAGTAGTTAGGCGAGGGGAGGCAGCAACGAGACAAGGGAAAGCGGTGACCGACGAGGTCCCTTTCATCTTCATTTTGATTTGTTACTAATATATATGATTTCTTGCCATGGTTTGATTTGTTGTTAATTTGTTAAATGGGTTTGATAAGTATTTTGATTTATTGAGTTTTATGGGTTTGATGATTTAGGGTTTGTTGTGGATTTTTTTTCATCATCATTCTCATTTGTTCCTATTATGTATATATGATTTCCTGGGTAAAAATTGTTGTTGATTTCTTAGGTTTGTTGTTGATTTCGGAAATGAATTTGATAAGTGGAAAAGAAGAATGAAATGGTTTTGATGATGTTTTTTCTATCTAAAAAAATTTAACTTCTTGAATCTAAAATTAGAAAACCCTTAAGGGAACTCTAGGTTCTTGAGGGGTCTTACACAATGGCGTTTTGAGGTTTGTTATGTATTTTTGGTAGATTATATTTGTTTCTTGGTATTTCTTTCTCATTAGTCTCTTTTTTTTCATTTTCATTCTGCAATTTGGCTTACAATTTGAGCTGAAAATTAATTTGGTTAATCATATTATGTGCTGAGGTCTTTGGTATTCTGTGCTTAATATTAGGAGTTTTTTTTGTCTTGTTTATTTTGAGGTAGTGCACTATTTTCTTGTATTGTTATTTTGTTACTGTTTGTTTAGGGGGGAAATGGTATTAAATTTTTTCACTATGTTTGTTGGTCATTTTTAATTGTTCTTTGTTTTTTTCCTTTTTTTTTTTTCTTCTTCTCATTTTATGCTTTTTCCCTTTTGATGTGTTTTTATCTTATCTGCTTGTAGAATCTTATAGCAACAGGGCTATGTAACCACCTTGTTCTCTGCAGGTAAAGAAGATTTTAGTTGTTATGTTATTATTTGGCTTTATATTTTGGTAGTTCAGCATTATTAGCCCTATTTTGTTCTTAGTTAGTTAATTTTAACTTTTAAGTTGTTATGGGATGGTTTATAAATTTTTCATTATGTGTACATACTTAGTTAATTTTTCATTATGTGTACATACTTACAATTGTTCTCTGCACATTCTTCTTTTTCAATTCAGATGTTAAATTAAAAAAACTATTGCTACTTTTTGCGTGTCCTTGTAGAACATGTCTTCCAAATTTCATTCAATAATGACAGGTTGTGTGTTTGAAAAGTGGTTCTCGAATTTAGGAGCTCACATTTTAGAACTAGCAGTTTATCTCTGCCTTGGAGTGTGAGCTAGCTAACAGAAAGTTTGTAGTCTTTGTTCTTTTTAGGTGTTTACTTCCATGAATTCCTATCTATGTTAATTAAAAATTCCATTTTTTTGTCTTTTTTCCCCCACTTATGGTTAACCTTTACCAAGTTGTTTATTTGTCTGTTTCGTTTGCTTTTTTGGTATCTTCTACTTTCATGTATTTGTATTTCTTTGCTTTAATCCTATGTTTGGTGCATGTAGCACCATCAGCTACTGATATTGTTTGTTTGAAGTAGGGTATTACTTGTCATATGGCTACCATACATTTTCTGCTGCTGTAGTTCTATGCTACAAAAGGGAGATTATTTTGCTTTGTTTGGATGCTGGGAGGGTTATCTTATGATGGGAGTGAAAAATCGCTTGGTTATTTTGTTACACTTATTTTTTAGCATTACCAATTATGTTTATCTCTACAATATATTGAAATTTAGAGACAAATTCTCTTGCAATTCTCTTGCAGCAGTAAGAGAAGTGGCTGCTATTCCGGATGAGTTGGCAATAGAGAGAAATGCAAAAAAATGGCTGCTGTTGAAAAGGAAGGAAACACAAGTCCACTTCCTGAAAGGGTATGATTCAAATTGTTTTATTTTAATATCTAGCATTAGCTTTTCTTTTTTACCTTATCTTACTCTATTTAATTTATAGTTGCTAATATTTTTTCCTTTAATTTGGCTTATTTATATATCTTATTTTTAGTGCACTACTTGTATCTTTCTGCTACAATGAGAGAATTTCAGCATAGCCCTCTTTATCGGTTCACATACTAACCTCTCATCAGGAATAATGACATTGAAATCACCCTATTGTCATCTCGGGCAATTCCAACTTGCCTTCACTGCTGACAACTTAGCCTACATAAGTCTTCTATCTTCCTCATCTTGGTGTTCAAAAACACCTAAAAAGGTCCACTGAGAGCCATCCTTTATGTTTCTAAACAAATAAGAAACAGACATCCTCCTTGATCAAACCCATGTCCCACAACATTAGAATACCACCTGCAGTCTCCACTACCCCAAGGAAAGCTCAGTCCTGCTGATCAACTTTTTTAATGGTCTATTGCTTGTTCATTTAGTTATGAGAACACATACATGGCTTTACATAATGGTGCAATGCTGAGGGAATACATACGCCATTAGGGTGTTGCAAGGTGAGCCAAATGAATAATGTTGCTCCATTTTATGTTGTGTACTAAGAGCCAAATATTCAAAATAAATAAAAAGCAAACATTAGTGAGTCATGTATTTACTTCATTGTTGTGATTGGTTACTGGTTGGAATTGGAAAAATTTTCCTATATAAGATGAAATTGTATGTTTTGCTTATGAGTAGATAATCATGCATAATGTTCTTACAAATTTATTCTCCCCATTTCAGTAGAAATGATGCATTTTAATATTGAAACTTTATGTTTACTGTATCTCATTTTCTTAATATCGAAGCTGATATACTTTGGATGTGTTCATATTTTTAACTCTTTGTGTGAACTATATATACATGCATATGTATATTTAGTACTTTATTGTCTTTATTGGTGGTATATATTTCAATTACTGGCAGTCATGCTTATGCTTGTTTGCTATATTTAGTAGAGACTATTAATCAACTTAATTAAAAATAGCAATGCCTGTGTACAAAGTTAATGACTTATTGTTCATATGCTTCTCTAACGAATTAAAGTTACACCGTAATTAAAATAAAGATTGTTTGATACCTTGCATTTAGCAGTTATTTTCTCTTTCCTACTCCACAGCTTGATGGTGAAAATCCTGTGGAAATGGTTATTGTGATGACTGTGGAACCTGGATTTGGTGGACAGAAGTTCATGTCAGAAATGATGGATAAGGTGTGTAAACCATTGTTATTTATATTGATGTTGTTATTCCATCCTTCTCATTTCCATAGTCCATAAATGTGGTTTTCAAGTACACATACTCAGAAAGAAGTACCCATCACTTGATATAGAGGTAAGCCCATTTTTAACTGTGATGCTTTAGTTATCTTCTATGTGCTTGTATTCACTATCCGTGTTGCTGTTTCTCTAGTCTACACCAAAGTAACCCAAAACTCTTTTTCCAAAGAACAAATGCAATTTAGGATTTTTTACCCTAAATGTTATTTGCAAACATCTAGGGATGGATTCTTGAAACCCATAAGAGATGTTTTGGAAACACTTGACACATTGTGTTGCTATTATAATTTTTATGAATCCAGAAAAAACGTTATGAAGTTGTTTATAAAGAGAAAAAACCTATTGCAATACATGAAGGCGAGTCTCAACTAGATTTTCTTATATATGTTATATGAAATAGTTCAAGGATTTAAAGTTTAAGATTCATAATTACATTGGAGATTGTAACGTCTCTTGATCTTAATTAAGACGTCACTGCATTTAAGAAACTTAGAATTCGAGATGTTGACGCCCTAAAATCACCAAACGATGTTAGATTAGCACGAAACTTGGCAGACATGACCGCCTAGGTACGAGAGACTTGTGGGAGAAGACGGGACTCGAATCGGTCTCAGTTTGGGAGTTAGAGTCCAATTTCGGTCTAGTCAAACTAGTTCCTTAAGAAACTTAAAATTCGAGGTGTTGACGGCCCAAAATCACTAAACAGTGTTGGATTAGCACGAAACTTGGCACACATGACCGCCTTGGCATGAGAGACTTGTGGGAGAAGACGGGACTTGAATTGGGTTCCCGATTTGGGAGTTAGAGTCGGATTTCAGTCTAGGCAAACTAGTTTCTGACGCCTCAAAATTACCAAACGGCGTTGGATTAGCACGAAACTTGGCACACACGACCGTCTAGACACGTGTAACAACCCCAACCTACGATTAACGTTAATCCATGATTTAATATGCCTAATAAGTTATTAAGACTAGATTTTGAATTAATTGCATATATGTTGCATAATTTGTGATTTTATCTGTTCATCGTAGACACATCTGTTTGAATTTCTATTTTGTTTTGTAAATCGAAGGCGTTATCGGCATCTAATCACGAAATTGGCTTGATATATGTGCTATTTGGAATTTTTAGAACATTATGGTAGGCTCAATTGAAATTCGATTCGAAACGATTAAATTGGATTAATTTAATACCCATTTGATTAGTTTTAATAAACCAACATTAATGAAGCCTATATAAGGCACCTATTACCTCCACTCATCTTTCCTCCCTTCATTCAACACACTCTTGAGCCTATACACACACAATCGTGAGAGTGAGAGAAGGGGGAGAGATTGGAGTCAATTTGAAGCCAAGCTAGCAAGAATTAGAGGAATTGAAGAGAATTTAATAGTTACAACTTCAATACTTGTGAACTCAAGCCTTTAGGTAAGAATTTTATCCTTATACCTTGAAATCTAGACTGTAATGCATGAACTCAAGAGAATTATGTTGATTTATGCAAGAATTGAGTTAAAACTTGGGAATTGTAAGTCATTCCATGCATGCACGTCCATATCATGAAGTTTTGAAGTTCTTTTCATGAGAAATCTTACATGCATGTTCATATTTTTGTTGTAATCTAAGAATTCACCATGTTTTTGAGTTGAATATTTCATTTGGTCATGTTTTGGCAAGCTATGAACTCAAATTATACATGCATGTCATATTTATAGCATGTTCTTATACTTCAAGTTGAATTTTGCTTAATTAGCAAGCCATTGGGCCATGATTTCTTGTAATGATCTTTAATTCATGTTGTTTTGAGAGTTTCCATGTATTTTCTCAAGTTTTGGTCCAGAAAAATCAAGTTTTGGTGCTTAAAGATTAAGTTTTGAACTTGGAGATCAAATCTAGAAATTTCAGAATTTGCATCTACGCTCGAGCGCAGGAATCCACGCTCGAGCGACCACTCTGAGTGCGTGCACTTCCGCTAGAGCGACTTGAAGTACGCTAGAGCGTAAAATGCAAGCCCTCAAAAGTTCTTGTGTTTTGCAGCACGCTCAAGCAAAAAAAGCCACGCTTGAGCGAGGATCTGAGTCTCATGCTCGAGCGGAGACCCAGCGTCAGTTGAATGTGAAAAACAAGGAACCAGTACTTTTTTCAAAATTTACAGACCGCTTGAACGAAGGGAGTTATGCTCGAGTGGGCCCTTACATTCTGCATGTCCGCTCGAGCGAGGAAAGCCACGCTCAAGCGTGGACCCTATTTTCAACAAGTTTTGAAAAATGTTTTTAAGTTCATTTCTGCACTTAAAAACAAGTAGCGTCCGTCGAGCAGAGACCCAATGTCCGTCGAACGTGAAAAACAAGCAACTAGTACTTTTTTCAAAATTTAGAGACTGCTCGAGCGGACCCTTACATTTTGCATGTCCGCTCGAGCGAAGAAAGCCACGCTCGAGCGTGGACCCTATTTTCAGCAAGTTTTGAAAAATGTTTTTAAGTGCATTTCTGCATCCTCATTCCATCCTAAGCATTTCTAGGCCATGATTAAGACACCACAATGAGGTGAATGAAGTAGAAACACACCAAAATAAGAAGGGACTAGGTTATCATTTCCGGGTGTGTAATTTAGCATACATTCGTTCTGTAACTGTGTAGGCCACGCACCACAAGGAAGTTGAATTGTCTACTTGTAACATCTGTTATCTGTGAGTAATAACTTAGTAAAGCTATGTTCAAGTTAAATTATTTTCGGTATATGAAATAAGATCTGTTGAATAGAATGTCATGTTTTATACTATGAATGATTGTCCAACAATAACAAACATTTATGACATTATGCTATGATTCAAGCATATTACAAGTTCCTGGTAATAGAGGTTCCTTATGGGACTGACAAGCTATCTGTACCCGGCTAGAGGTTCCTAGGTGGAACTGACAAGTATACAATTTCCCAGTCCGAACGTTTCTTTATGGAACTGATAAGTTATCCTTACCCGACCGGAGGTTCTTCTATAGAACTGACAAGTACGATTTAAGATTCTCTATATGTGTTCTGTCAGTGCTAGCGGATGCACCATGTAAGATTTAGCATGAATCTCTGATGTCTGTATACATGTTCAGAATGAGAATACGAGTGTGAACTTTGGTTTCAGACACAGTTATGGGACATCATTCATTTACCCCTTTACTCTGTTATTATTCACTGGGTCGCCGCTCACTAGTTATTTATTATGTATGTAGGTGAGCAGGCTTAAGATGATGCCTGAAGCATTTTTGTGTTTGTCAGCCACCTTTTACGCCTCACGAAGAGGTTCTAGATCAAGTCATGTCTTGTGGCTGTGTTAATATGAATGTATAAGACTGTTCCTTTTGCTCTATGAACAAGTTTTCCTTTTATATGTACATGAGGTGACGTGTAAGTATTGTACCTATGACGTCATTCGTATGTTTATAAAAGTTAAGATTATCAGCCCCATGTATGTCTGCACAGCTCGATGGACTATGTGTATTTTTCTTGTATGTATTTACTTCCGTAGCCTCTAATTACAAGTCTAATTGTTAAGAGGCCTTCGGTAATCCAAGGATTACTGGCTAGTTACGATGCTAAACCTATAAGGGCAGGTTTGGGTTGTGATAGCACGAGAGACCAGTAGGAGAAAATGGGACTCGAATCAGGTTCTCGGTTTGGGAGTTAGAGTCGTATTTCACTCTAGGCAAACTAGTTCTTTAAAAAAACTTAGAATTCGAGGTGTTGATGCCCCAAAATACCAAACGGCGTTGGCTTAACATGAAACTTGGCACACACGATTGCCTAGGCACGAGAGACTTGTGGGAGAAGACGGGACTCGAATTGGGTTTTCGGTTTGGGAGTTAGAACCGGATCTCACTCTAGCAAACTAGTTCCTTAAGAAACTTAGAATTCGAGGTGTTGACGTCCCAAATTCACCAAACGGTGTTGGATTAGCATGAAACTTGGCATATACGACCGCCTTGGCATAGGAGACTTGTAGGAGAAGATGAGACTTGAATTGGGTTCTCGGTTTGGGAGTTAGAGCCAAATTTCACTCTAGGCAAACTAATTCCTTAAAAAACTTGGAATTTGAGGTGTTAATACCCCCAAAATCACCAAACGGCATCAGATTAGCACGAAACTTGGCACACACGACCACCTTAGCATTGGAGACTTGTGGGAGAAGACATGACTCGAATCAGGTTCCTGGTTTGGGAGTTAGAGCCAGATTTCGGTCTAGGCAAACTAGTTCCTTAAGAAACTTAGAATTCGAGATGTTAACTCCCCAAAATCACCAAACGGCATCGGATTAGTACGAAACTTGACACACATGACCGCCTTGGCATGAGAGACTTGTGGGAGAAGACGAGACTTGAATCGGGTTCTTGGTTGGGGAGTTAGAGCCGGATTTCGATCTAGGCAAACTAGTTCCTTAAGAAACTTAAAATTCGAGGTGTTAACACCCCAAAATCACCAAATGGTGTCAGATTAGCATGAAACTTGGCACACATGACTGCCTAGGCACGAGAGACTTGTGGGAGAAGACGGGACTCGAACCGGGTTCCCAGTTTAGGAGTTAGAGTCATATTTCACTCTAGGCAAACTAGTTCCTTAAGAAACTTAGAATTCGAGGTGTTGACACCCCAAAATCACCAAATAGCGTCGGATTAGCACAAACTTCGCACACACGACCACCTAGGCACGAGAGACCTGTGAGAGAAGACGGGACTCGAATTGAGTTCCCGGTTTGGAAGTTAGAGCCAGATTTTACTCTACGCAAACTAGTTTCTTAAGAAACTTAGCATTTGAGGTGTTGACGCCCAAAATCACCAAACGGCATCAGATTAGCATGAAACTTGGCACACATGATTGCCTAGGCACAAGAGACTTGTGGAAGAAGACGGGACTCGAATCGAGTTCCCAGTTTGGAAGTTAGAGCCAGATTTCGGTCTAGGCAAAACTAGTTCTGTGATGCCCAAAAAATCGGGAACATCAAATAATATATTAACAAATAAATACAAGGTTTATCTACGGTTACAAGAGTAGGAAATGTCACTAATGAGTCCTTTGGATAATAACCAAGCAAGATCCCAAGAAGGTCGGAGGAGTCAATATAGCCTCCCTTCAAAGTCCAACCACCTTAGATAGCAAAGCTACCCATTTGACAGATCTTAACAAGATATTAACATAAGGTCTACATAAGTCGATGAGACAATTAGGAATAGGTAATATAAAAGATATGTATAGATATATAATAATTACAAAATGAAGTCTTAAATACAACATGGGATCTATCACTTACAATCTCAAAACACGTTTATAAACTAGTTTCTAATCCTCCTAGGGTAGCCGTACAGTCTCAAATGCTTCAGCTTTGCCTTCAATCGGTCTAATAGTCTTCAATACCTAGCATGAAATGCCACGAGCTTTGAATGCCCAGTAAACGCATACACACCTCGTCCCTTTTTCCCAATCCAATACATCATCATATTTATAGCAAGCGAGTAGTGAAGCATGATATTCAAGTCAATAAAAACAATTTCAATAATAGAGGAAATGAACATGTCATTCAAATAGATAACAAGGTTATAATGTCAGTGGTTAGTATTCTAGAAATCCCCCAACAGATTTCATCCTCACAACCATAAGAATTAGACACCGGACTATTCTAAACTCCCCTTTTTACTGCTTTGTTGCTTAACTTATCTCGGATGCCTATCAACGGTTATATACCGCGTAGCGCCAACTGCAAGGCCTCAAAAGGGATGGCGAAAAAAAAAAGCGTTTATCACCCTGAATCTAACCTTATTCTTTTAAAAAAAAAGTTTTATCCTCTTGAATGTCCCATCTAGACCCAACCTTATCTCACTAATCAAATCATCGCAAAGAGTCCGAATACATCCGTTCCATTCTAGGGTTTATACGACAACCGCTTGCGCAAGACTTAACCTTCAATTACGGAGCACATTCCATCAATCCATACTTAACACATTATCATCTCTTCATTATTCAAGTGATCGAAAACCCAAAACCACCCCAATTAAGTTACTCGTTGAGTTAAATGTTTTAAGTCAAGTTAGAACAAACTTTTGAAACAACATCTATTGTACAAGTATGAAGACCTACATAGCATGAATGAAAGGAAACAAAGTTAAAGCACATGAGATTAACATATCAAAATATGCACAAGTAGTTCTAGGCATATTCATGAAGTTAAGGGGATAATATCACACAAGAATGTAAATTTCCAAATTTTATTGTCATAGAAATTGTAAACAAAAAGGCATTTTCAGATTTTTCCTAAAATTGGCCTTCCTATGGTTCGTAGAGATTTTAATCTAGTTTTCATAACATATTTTATAAGTTTTATTGCGTTCCTATATTTTTAGTTATTTAAGAAACACTCCAACGCTGTTCAGATTCGTCGACCATTACAAAAATCAAATTTTCTCACAAACCACTCACTGTTTTTCAATGAAACCAATTTTCCTTGAAATATAACTCCTTATGGAAGATTTTGACAAAAAATGGAAGTCCAAAAGATTTTTATACATTTTTCTATAATTTTCATAAGTTGGCTGTAAAATAGATTTTTCTAGCACAGTTCTTGAAAATAGAAATTTGGTGAGAAAAGACGTCAACCAGGGGAAATTTTCCACTTCTCTTGTGATGAAAACATGATAAATAAGATGTATTAAACTCAGAAATTTAAGGTGAAGGTGTGCCTTTGGAAAATTTTGAGAGATTGATATGGAAAATGGTAGTCTTATACTGATTAAGAGAAATTCAAGAAGGGTAGAATCAAGACTCAACTCCTTTCATTTTTAACATATGAATACCATCAAAAAACATCTGAAATGAATGTTTAAAATTTCTAAGAGCATGTATTTGAAAGGAAAAATAAGAGAAAGAGATGTTTTGTAGCTTATTTGATTGCCTAGTGAAATGTTTGCACAATTTTCTTCTCTTTTCCTCTCCTCCACTACCAAAGTTCACTCTCTTCCTTTTCTTTCTTTCTCTCAATTAAATGTGTAGGTGTGTGACTGTATAAGATGTGTAACATGTGGATGGTGGTGGTGTTTTTATAATAAAATTGGTGTAAAATGTCCAAAATGCCCCTTGGTTGGAATGGAATGGAATTGAGATGTATTTAGTTAGAATGTAATGGAATGATGGATCATTAGGGAGCCTAATCATGTACGAAGGCATGATCTAGTTAGGGTTAGGCTTAAGTAGAACCAAGATAGTTACAAGTACAAGACAACTTTTCTTGAATTATGGTACCAAGGTCAAATTTTCCTCCATGAATCATGCAATGTTGTCTCCAAAAGTACACTACAAGTGTATATGCTAAGGTGGTTGGCCATGTGATATAGATTTGAGGGTCTTTTCGCATTTATTTATATATATATACATATTGTAGATATTTTTAAAAAGATTTGAATATTGGGGGTGTGCTTTTATATGTATAAAGAATAATTTGGGCTCAAGATGTAATTAAAATAAAATTTGTGGGTTTCAAATTGATTAGAATATCTATTTCAAGTGTAGTATTAATTAAAATAATGTCAAGAAAAATAATTTGTTTCGAATGACCTTGCTTTGAATTAAAGGACACACAACCGAATGAAAATGATAAAAATAAAAAAATTAGGATTTTAAGCTACTAATTTAAAATTTGAGAGTTAAATAATTAATATTAAAGTGTTAGATTTCTAATCTTCCAGGGTTGATTAGGGTTTGTATCGGTTCGTCTGTGATGCGTTTTCGATTCTAGGGCTAATTTTGCGAATAAATGGGGAACTAAGAGCTTTATTATAATAACTCAAAAGTAAGGGTTTTACTAGGATTTACAAAATTTAGGGGTCTCATAGGTTTCTTAAAAAACTTAGAATTTGAGGTGTTGACTCTCCAAAATCACCAAACAGCGTTTGATTAGCACGAAACTTGGCACACACGACCGCCTAGGCACGAGAGACTTGTGGGAGAAGACGGGACTCGAACCGGGTTCCTGGTTTGAGAGTTAGAGCTGGATTTTGGTCTAGGTAAAATTATTTACTTAATTATCTTTGTAATTATATAGTAGTTAAATTTTTATATTTTTTGTAATTAACATATTAACACATAATTATATAGTCATTAATTATTTTTATTTTTTGTTTTTAGATATTTCCCAAGTAGGAGTTTGCTTCTTGTGGAATGCATGCCTGTGAAGAATGCGACTAACTTTTGTTTTTGTTACCCATGGAGAATGATGAGGAAAACTTTTGTTTTTGGTTTATGTTATTTTGAATTGTGTATAACATTATGTATTTAAACATTATATAGGTATTATGCAACATTATGTAGTGGGGTGATTTTACTAATGTGTAGTTATAACTGCAAGAATATTTTCATTATTTTCATTATGAAGAAATTGTTATTTCTATACAAGAATTTTTATATTATTAAGCAATTATTGGTTTCTTTTTCAATTGTTTTTCATTTAATACAGGTGATTTTAATAATTTTATTGCAGTTTTTTTTTTAACATTAGAAACAAAATGTATTTTTTTTTGCGACATAGACAATGCTGTCGCAAAAGAAATTGGTGACAGCACGTATCCCGTCGCAATAAAAAAAACATTTCACGACGGCATTTTTTGCCGTCTCAAATAACACTTTTAGCGACGGTACAACAGTGCCGTCGCAAAAAGTCTCAATTTTTTGCATATTATAGGTGATAATAAAATGCCGTCGCAAAAGGTAACATTTGCCGTCGCAAAAAAAAGGCGATGGCATGATGCCGTCATTAAAACATTTTTGCAATGCCTTCTGTTGTGACCCTTCCTTTTCCGTCGCTAAAATTTTTTTGAGACGGCATTAGGAGTATTAGCGACGACATTTTGTTGTCGTTAAAAACCGAAATTTTTGTAGTGATATAGGAATTAATTCACATCTTCCATAGATTATTTATCTTGATGTTTAATTTTTTAAATAATTAAAAAAAATTATTGGCTAGCTTTTATTCTCTTATTATATGATTGATGATCTATTTATAAATTTGTTTCTCTTACCAAATATTATATAGGTTTTTTTTAGATACTGTATATTAATACAAAAAAGGATCCAAAACTCCTCTTAAACATTTATGATGTATTTGGTTCATGATTTTGGATAGCAATTTTGAAATGAAAAATAAAAATGTGTATGAAATTAAGTAAAATGTTGTTATATTTCATTCAGATTTCACTTATTTTTTTCTTTTATCAATGCAAATTCTACCTGAATCCATGAATCAAACATAACATAAAGTTAGATACATATTTTCTATAGTGAAAATTTTGAACTAATATTACTTTTTAAAATTGTGTATTATAAACTCTTATCACATATGTCTCTCCATATAATAATGATTGAAGTTTATTTTAGTTACTATCTAAAAAAATTAGTTATAGAGTCAAATAAAATATGTAGGTCTTAAAGTTTTAAACTAAAAATTTTATATTAGAATTTGTTCAAATTTAATTCTTTTAATATTTATAATTTTTTTATTGATCGATAAAAAGTACTGTGAATATTAAGATTATTTTTTTTTTTAATGATATTGAGTTATTAAAATAAGATGCATTATAGGCTTAAAGTAAGAATTGTTAAAAAAATGATTCAAATTAGATTTTGTAAGCTAATTTTTAATATTTAATTCCCAAACTAGCTCATACTGGTCAAGAATTAATAAAAACAATTTTTAATAATTAGTTAAAGGTCACATTAGCATAAATATTAAGTCGAGCAGCTTCTAGGTCACTTCTAATGTTTAGTCCAACATTATAAATCGATTCTAATCAATTTTCATGTAAAAATTATGACATACGGCAATGTGCCCGTAATATATCCCACAAAGTCCAACAACACCTTTCAATTTCAAGTGGATTGGAGAAAAGTCTTAACCTTTTATTTTTATTAAGGCAAAACATTATTAAAGGAATTAACAGTCTACTAATCAAGCCAAATGGTTAAAATGTTATTAAAAAAAAAATTCATACAACAAAATTAAAAGAATATTTCTCATTCACATTATTTTTTACACATTTCTTGTAAAAAATTAAAAATTATTTTCAAACATATTTATTATTTTCACATCATATTTTAGACAAAAAAAAAAAAATCATTAAAAAAACACATTTCCAAATTAAAGACATAATAAAACTTGGTACAATCGTACTTCTAGTATTTAAAAAAAAAAATAGTGGGAGATATTACAAAATAATAATAATAATAATAATAATTTAAGATTTGAATCTAGTAATAAATTAATCCTTAACTTTTTAATTGTTAGAATTTAAACTCTAAACCTTTATAATGGTTCTAACAATCTATTAGTTATAACTAACAGAATATGAACAATTTAAATAATTTAATCACTTTTTGTCGGTAGCATTAGACGACAACAATGACTATGGATTAAGGAAAAAATGAAAGGTTTGGCAGTAAGCTAGAGAATGAGAGAACTAACATAAAAGCGATGGCAGTGGATTGGAGAAGAGGAGGGATGGTGATGGACGATGATAAGAGTGAAAAGTGATTGTTAACATAAATGAAAAAAAAAAAAAAAAAACTAGTTAAATTATCTAAATTGTCCCTTTCTCCATTAGTTATAAACCTAATATATATATATATATAATGAATAGATATAAATGGATAACTAAAATTGATACCATTTTAAAAATTGAGAGGGTAATTTATATATAAATTGGGCCGAGCTAGGATTGTGGACCGATCTGTGGGCCGCGATTAAAGAAGCTTGGAAGATGGGCCTCGAACAAGCGGTAGTCCGGTCCAAGATAGGAGGTTCGCCGTCGGATTAAGTGATTGCAATTAGTTCGGTCGCCGTGACCATGGATAGCTCGGTCATGCTATTCGGAACCGAGGTATGTTGGCCCTGCTCTAGGACCTGAGTAAAGGTTAGCTCGGCTTGGTTCTTCTATGTATAGTTCGGCCTTTGCATATGAGGCCGAGGTAGGAGAAAGGAATGGAAGAGCCGAGATAACCGTTAGATCGGTCACGCTAGTTAGTCCAACATGGCAATGTTATTTCGGTCGGATGGTAGTCCGGTCGTGATAAAACCATCTCACTTGGCTTAAGCAGTGAGGGGGGTGTTGGAGGATCAGCATTATCCTTCAGGAGTATGAATCCTAGGAGGACTCTATATGGAGGAGTAAGAGTCCTACTTGGATTGTGCCACACGGAACCTATAAAAGCTCACAAACATCACCTATGGAGAGGTAATGCAACTTTGCTCCCTGAATACTTAGAGCTTTTGCCTATTTGTTTTGTTGGCTGACTTAGGCATCGGAGAGGTTTCCGGCACACACCCGCCGGCTAGCTCACGTTTGTGTTTTCAGGTAGTAGAACGACATCGTACGGAGGAGCGCAAGCTTGGTCAACAGGATTATACGAGGTGTATTTCTTTCCCGTACAATATATATAATGAATAGATATAAACGGATAACTAAAATTGATACCATTTTAAAAATTGAAATATTAGTGAAATTTCTCTCTCTAACTTTTGGTAGTAAGAGAGGTTCAATATATTTTTTTCTTGTTAGTTAAGATTTCTCAATAATATTATTAGAGAAATTTCAACTCATCACACAGAAATTTTAAATTTCTCTTTGACAAAATTATCTGTAACAAACTGAAATTTCTCTTCGAGGAGTTGAAATTTCTCTGTAAAAATATTGAGGGACCCCAACTACTATGAAAATATTACGTGTCTTTTATCCTTTAAAATCTTAATATCAAGAATCTTAAACTGGAAACACTCTGTTTGGTAACGTTTACGTTTTCAGTTTATATTTACAAAAATTTTATAAACTGATTTTTGTTTATTTTTTGTTTATTTTTAGAAAAACATAAACTACAAATGCGTTTGGTAATTGACAAAATGTTTAAAAAATTTTAAGAATATAAAAAAGAATGAGACATGGCAAGTGGTGGCGGAAGACGGTGGTGGAAAGTGGTGACGGTGGGTGGTGGGTAGTGGGTAGTGGTGGATGGTGGCGGGTGGGTGGTGGTGGTGGGTGAGTGGGTGACGGTGGCGGGTGGTGGGTGGTGGTGGCAGGCGTATGGTGGGTGGTGGGTGGTGGCGGGTGAGTGGTGGTGGTGGTGGTGGGTGGGTGGGTGGGTGACGGTGGCGGGTGGTGGGTGGTTGCGAGTGGGTGGTGGTGGTGGCGGGTGGTGGGTGGTGGCGGATGGCGGTGGGTGGTGGTGGAGAGTGGTGATGGTGGGTGGGTGGGTGGGTGACGGTGGCGGCTGGTAGCGAGTGGGTGGTGGTGGCGGGTGGTGGGTGGTGGTGCAAGCGGGTGGCGGATGGCGAGTGGTGGTGGTGGTGGTGGTGGGTGGGTGGGTGGGTGGGTGACGGTGGCGGGTGGTGGGTGGTAGCGAGTGGGTGGTGGGTGGGTGGCGGGTGGGTGGTGGGTGATGGTGGTGGTGGCAGCGGGTGGGTGGCTGGTGGTGGCGGGTGGTGGATAGTGGTGGCAAGTGGATGGTGAGTGGTGGTGGCGGGTAGGTGGTGGGCGGTGGATGGTAGTGGTGGGTAGTGGGTGGTGGCGGGTGGGTGGTGGTGGTGGTGGCGGCGGCGGCGGCGGCGAGGGGTGGGTGGTGGTGGCGAGTGAGTAATGGGTGGTGGTGGGTGGTGGGTGGCAGATGGGTGGTGATGGCGGCGGGTGGTGGGTGGTGGTGGCAGGTGGATAGTGAGTGGTAGTGGCAGGTGGTGGTGAGGGGTGGGTGGCGGGTGGTGGCGGCAGAAGACGGTGGTGGAAAATGGTGGCGGGTGGTGGCTAGTGTTGGGTGATAAAAAAAAAAAACTCAAAACTCAAAACGGAAACACATTTTTTGAGTTTACATTTTTTGGCCAAATTTATAAATTGAGACCACTGATTTATAAATTAAAAATTTACCAAACAAGTTTTTATTTGAATTTTTAAAATTTTTGTAAATATAAACAGAAAACTGAAAATGTAAGTGTTACCAAACGGCTAAAAATTCAAGGTTTAAATTTTAATAATTAAAAAATTAAGATTTGATTTGTTACTGGAGTTAAACTTTAGAGGAAAAAAAAATTAACCTATGGTTAGCTTTTTTCTTTTATATTTAATTTTTCTAATTATATTTGTACGGGGAGCAAATATTCCGGCAAGCCCGTACTCCTTTCTTCCAAGCTCCGTTTCTGTCCGATCACCTGAAAGCACAACGGCGGTGAGCTACCCGGCGGTGTGTGGTCGGAAAAACCCTCCGACGACCAAGTTAGCACACCTTGGGATAGAGAGAGAGGAGAGAGTTTGAGTGTAAGAGTGTCTTACAAAAATGTTCGTCCTCTTGTATGGGGGGCGCAGACATGCTTATATACCCTCTGCGCCCCGAACCCACTCCCAGTGATCTCTCGACATGTGGCTCTGCTGTCTCATCTGTCAGCATAGACCTTGCTGAACATCACCTAACCCAACTGCCAGCCCACTCTGCTGGGAGCACGGCAACCGGGCTGTACCACCGCAGCTGTCAACGGCAGTGCTATGCTACATGCACAAGTGCTCCAAGAACCGAGCTCCTTCCCAGCTGTGCTCGGTTGCACTCCGGCGAAGCCGAGCTGGAGATCGGTCAACCTAGTCAACCAAAGGCCTTACTGCCTGCTTCGGGGCATGAGGTCCTCAGTCGGGCTAACGGCGCTCGCCTTTGACCGGGCAACGCAAGCTGCACGGTTGTCCCTGCGGAGCTCCAAGTAGCTCGGCCCATGTCTTACAGGCCCAACTCTGGGCGGATCCGAAGTCATCTCGGCCCAATGCTCCATTGGGCTCCCAACCTGCTCGGCCTCCACCTCGGTCCATATCCGGCTCATAATTCTCCCTCTCAATTGCCCCTTAATTTCGTCCGCTGAAGCGTGACTGGGATTACCTATTTCGACCGGGGTATCACCTCTTCGGTCCTCAATTTAATAATCAGCAACTGGGCTAGTTGACATGCATGAATTTAAACTTGCCCGGTCTGACATTCCTGTCTCTTCGGCTTGCTCGGTCGACGCCTCACATGACCTTCCTGTCTCTTCAATTCTGCCACTACCATTAATGGGGACACGTGGCAAGCTTCCACTGGTCCTCGAACAGCTAACCCAGCCGTCTTCTAAAATTTGAATTTTTGGCGGCCTCACCACCTCTATAAACGTGTACCTGCCTTCTTCTTTCCATCCTTACTAACTCTCTTGCACCTCAAGCATCACAGAGCTCTTGCCCCTCGTTCCCTGCCAACGCTGAGTTCGTGCTTTGAAGAAGAGGACTCTGCCCTACGCTCGTAAGTCCTCAAACTTCTCTTTTGTTGTCACTTCCTTTGATATTTCACACATTAGGGCATTAGAAACGTAGTTTATAGGACATTAGGCACCAAAAACATCCTAAACCCCCAACTGTTCAAGGTGTTCTTCATATTTCCTGAAGAACATTGCAAATCTGGGGCGGACCGGGCTCCAGGTCTTTATTTGATCCAAAAAACCAATCTGACCGAGCAAATGACATGTTTGTCCCAACCTTAGCAGAAACCGGGATAACAAAAGGACTTGATCGCTCAACCGGGCTAACATCTGGTCCGCTTGGGCGACCGAGCTCCCTGGTTAGGCTTTACAACCGAGGTGGTCTGGCACTCTTAATGACCGAGCTAAGGTCAAGCTCGCTTCGCGCGACCGCGCTCACACTTACACTTGCCATCCTTTTCCTGCAAAGTCCAAGGGGACCACTGACCACTTCTGAAGCTCTCAAAGACTGAGCAACCACCAATTACCACAGTGCCAAACCCCTCAGCCGAGCTAACTTAGACCGGCCGTAAATGGGGAAATTCCGCTTCCTAGTGGATACTCCGGCCGCGCTGGCTGCGTTCAGGGAGGAGTACGGTATCCCGGCCGACATCCATCTTGAACTTGCAGCAGAAAAGACAACGCCTTGGGGCAGACCAGAACAATGCCCCTTCACCGTGCTGTCTATCATCGAAGGAGGCCTCCGCTCCCCGCTCAATCCATTAATTACTGAGTTCCTGCGCCGAATCGGGCTAGCACCCACCCAAGTGTCCACCAACACCTACAGGATAATAAACGATGTGCACGAGCTAAACAACCGGCTAAGCATAAACTTAGGCTTAGCCGAGATACTGCGGCAGTACACCCTTGGGCATACCGGGGATGGCCTCGCCTACTACCTTAAGATTAGGCCGGGCAAAGAAAAAATTGTGACCGGCACGCCAGACAAGGATTTGCACGACGATAATTTCTTCTGGGTGTCTGGTAATTATGAAACAGCCGAGGTACCGGGCTGGTTCGTAAGCAAAAACTTCGGTTCCATATGTAAGCCGCGCAAACTTGCTCGGTTGGCTTACTATCTTCATTATTCTGTACTTAACCTTTTTCTTGTTTCTTCTGCAGCAATTCAAGCCTTGCAAGCCAACTACCAATATCCCAACGTAGAGGCCATCAGGACCGCGCTCCGCTACCGCCACCGAGATTGCAACGAGCTGCTCGGTTATACTCCAACCTACAGATACTCTGCTCCCCGCCGGAGTAAAGTTACAAACTTTCTCCGTGCTCCAACACCACCTCCAGATCCAACTTTGCCAGACGTTCCACTAATTCGGTTGACGGAAGAGCAAGAGATGGCCAAACGAAGCCGAATAAAAAACCTGCTCACTGCAACCTCTGCCGAGATACCGAGCGTCGTCACGCGCTCACCAGCTGCCGGTCAATCCAGCGCCGCCGTGGTCGCCCTAGCTACCCCAGCTGTAGTACAACCCAGCCGAGATACCCGCCGGGCTGGAAAAAGAGCACGCACAGACCCGTCTGCCGAGCTGGTTACCGAGCTAACCACCGAGCAAACCACCGTCACGGCTGACCAAACCCCAAGCTGGCGTCCATAGCTCAAACACCGAGGCAAAGACATCCCGGCTAATGCTTCGGTCAAGGGCGACAAGGAACACTTGCTTGCCTTTGACCTCTCAAAGGCTCTGCTGCTACCGAGCGACGTGGTTGGCAGCGACCACGTCCCTGACACCCGGCTGGTGAAATCAGCCGTGAAATCCATGACCAGGGTAAGGATCCAATTTTCACTGAAATTTTCACAAGTGTTTGCACGGTTTCTTCACTAATCAAATTTGCTGCTTGCAGGCCATCCAAAAGCAACACCTGGTAATGGAGCGCATCCATCGATTACGGCAGAAGGCGAGTGACACAGCCAGCCAAGTCGAGAGCCTCCAAACTGAGCTGGGCCGAGCAAAATCATCGCTTCAAATTGCCAATGCTGACAACAACAGGTTGCTCGGTCAGCTTGACGAAGCCGAGAAAAAACGTGACGAGCTCCAGGCCGAGCTCGATGCGCTGAAGAAGTCCAGGAAGAAAGACTGCCAGGACGCCAACAACGCCGGCTTCAACGAAGCCAAGGACAACTACAAAAAACAAGTCTTCGCCACTCAGGACATTTACTTCAAAGCTGGCTGGAAGTCTGCCTGTGAACACCTCGGCCAGGGTCCAGACACCGATGTGTTTGCTACTCCGTCACCTGCCTTCCTACCGACCTATCTCGTGCCGTATGCCAACGACGTCTTCAGCGCGTTGCAGGCTGAGGCCGAGGAAGGTCTCGAAGAAGAGGAAGAAGAGGCCAAAGCAGATGCCGAGGTGAAGGACCGCGAAGAGAAAGAGTAGCTCGGCCAGACCGGTGTCCAGGACCAGACAGTTACGGTCAACTTGGAAGCTGATGAAGAATTCCCAGACCTCTCCCCCTTAGCTTAGTTTTGTGTTTTCTTTTTGTCTGCAAATGTAACCGGGCTAAGTTCCCCACCTTTTGTATTAACTTTTTATCAATGAAAAGCTTTAATTTCATCAAGTGTTTGCATGGTTTTCTTCAGCTTCTATCTTCAGCAGAACATCTCGGTTTAAATCACAAAATTGAACAATACATACTTCTTCAACCGGAATACCCATCTCGGTTGGAACAAAACATCAACTCCTTCAACCGGAGTAAATCATCTCGGTTGAGATTACCTAAGTTGAACAAAACATCAACTCTTCCAACCGGAGTAAATCATCTCGGTTGGGAATCCCTAAGCTGAATAACACATCAACTCTTTCAACCGGAGTACCCATCTCGGTTGGAACAACAAAGTTGAACAAATCACCAACCCTTTGAACCGGAATAAACCATCTCGGTTGAGAACACTTAAGCTGAACAAAACATCAACTCTTCCAACTAGAGTAAATCATCTCGGTTGGGAACACTTAAGCTGAACAAAACATCAACTCTTCCAACCGGAGTAAATTATCTCGGTTGGAAATCCCTAAGCTGAACAAAATATCAACTCTTCCAACCGGAGTAGATCATCTCGGTCTTTACATTAAAACAACAATCTGAATGCTAAAGCAAAGTCACTTCTGTATATTGACAAAAAGAATTACATTCTGAAGTGTAAGGCAAAAAATTTCCTTTGCTCAAAAAGAAAGCTAAAGCTAGAAAAAATACAATTTGAGGTTGGCCGCATTCCATGGCCGGGGTATTGCTCTACCATCTAGATCCTCCAAGTGGTATGCCCCCTTGCCCGCCAGACCGGTTATCTTGTAGGGTCCTTCCCGATTTGCCCCTAACTTGCCTTCACCTGGCACCAGGGTGTTTCCCACAACTTTCCTCAAAACCCAATCACCTACTTTAAACGGTCTGGGGTGCACCGTTTTGTTGTACTTCCTTAAGAGCTCTTGTTGGTAGGCGGCCACGTGGATGAGGGCCTTCTCCCGATGCTCTTCCACTAGGTCTAATTCCAGGGCAATAGCCTCGGCGTTCAGCTCGGGCTCAAAACTTTCACTTCTTAGGGTGGGCATGCCAACTTCCAAAGGTATGACCGCCTCCATGCCATAAGCCAAAGCAAATGGAGTTTCCCCGGTAGATCGCCGCGGGATTGTTCGGTATGCCCAAAGAACACTGGGTAGTTCCTCAGCCCATTTTCCCTTTGCCTTCTCCAGCCGTTTCTTCAACCTATCCAGGATAGTCTTGTTTGATGCCTCGGCTTGACCGTTGGACTGCGGGTAAGCCGGAGTGGAGTTGTAGAATTCAATCTTTAAATCTTCACAAAATCCTCTGAATAGGTGACCGTCAAACTGAGTGCCGTTATCAGAGATCAAAATCTTGGGGACGCCAAACCGCGTGACCACATTCTGCCAGACAAACCGATTCACGTCTTTCTCCTTGATTGTTGCCAAGGGCTCAGCCTCAACCCATTTGGTGAAGTAATCTGTGGCCGCGATGAAGAATTTCCGGTTGCCTAGTGCTGCTGGGAGTGGCCCCACTATATCTAGTCGCCACATGGCAAAAGGCCAAGGACTGGTGAGGGGAAGAAGTTCCCTGGCTGGCTGATGGATCTAATGGGCGAATTTCTGGCATTTTTCGCACTTGCGGACATACTTTTGTGCGTCGGCCTGCATACACGGCCACCAGTAGCCCTGCGAAATAGCTCGGTAGGCCAGGGACCTGCCTCCTATATGACTGCCACAGACGCCTTCATGAATTTCGTACAAGAAGGCCTCCATATTACTCGGGTGCAAGCACTTTAGATAAGGATTGGTGAAGGACTTTTTATACAACGCTCCAGATGGAGAGAGCCAAAACCGCTCTGACTTCACCCGTACTTTGTGCGCTTCTTTCTTGTCGGTTGGCAGAGTCCGGTCTCTGAGAAACAGGATTATAGGGTCCATCCAAGAAGGACCTAGCGCGATGCAGAGTACATCCGTCTGCTCGGTTTCCTCAATGCTTGGCCGTGGAAGGAATTCAATCAACAGGGGGTTAGGAGACGTACTATCTACCATTGAAGCAAGGCCGGCCAGCTCATCTGCTCGGCTGTTTTCTTCACGGCCAATCTGTTGAACTCTGATTGCCTGGAATTGCTTGATGTGCTTCCTGACCAGAGCTTGGTACTTTGCCATTCTGTCATCCTTTGCTTCATAAATCCCAGAGACTTGGTTAACCACAAGCTGGGAATCACTGTACACCATTAGCTCGGAAGCCTTTATCTGAAGAGCGCTCTTGAGTCCGGCCAAAAGTGCCTCGTACTCAGCCTCATTGTTGGATGCTAGGAAGCCAAGGGTGATAGAATGTTCAATGGTGAGGCCATCCGGTGAGATAAGAACGATACCTAGCCCGGTACCGTGACGGTTCGACGCTCCATCAACAAAAAGTTTCCACATCTCCCCAACAAAAAGCTTCCAGCAGTCCGATGGGTCTTGAGAGGCTTGAAGGTCGATGGGCTCACGGCTGCCCAGCTGTTCGGCTTCAAGTTCAGTGTAAGCTGGTTTCACTTCAGCCCCCCTTGGTGATTCGACACCGGACTCAGCAAGTTGGTCTACAATGCCCAAGTCCGTAGGCGAATCACCAGGTCGCGGTGTTATGCCGGCCACGGGCGCCGTGTTGAGTGGTTCCATTTCTTCCCCCCTTGGTGATGCAGTACCGGACAGAGAGGGTCGGACAATAATATCCGGCTCCGTCGTCGCATCACCGAGCGGTGGAGCTGTACAAGTTGAGGGTGCTACGGTGGGGCGCGCAAATTCCGCGTCACAAACTCCACCAGATTGTATCTCGGTTAGACTGGTATTGACCTCCTCATTTGTCGCGGCAATGTCGACCGGGCACACCGGATGAGTTCCAGGTGAGAATTTGGCAACAAAATCGGCCAAAGTTTGGGCCTTTATGGCTGTGCGCGGCTGGAACTTCACGTCAAATTGTCCCAATTCGACCGCCCACTTGAGAATTCGGCCAGAAAAGTCCGCCCGTTCAAACAAGGCCTTAAGGGAAATTCGGTCAGAACGATGATGGTATGGGCGTGAAAATAGTGCGCCAACTTCCTTGAAGCCATCATCAACGCTAACGCAAGCTTTTCCAACGGCAAGTATCTCGACTCTGCTGGTAGCAAGGTCTTACTGACGTAGAAGATTGGGAGGTGCTTAATTCCTTCAGCTCGGACAAGCACTGCACTGACTGCGTGCTATGAGACGGCAAGGTAAAGATAGAGTTCCTCGCCTGGCTTCGGTGTAACCAACAGTGGCGGAGAAGACAGATACTTCTTGAGCTCGGCCAAAGCCCGGTCACAATCTTCGTCCCATGAGAACTTTGATTTCAATGCCTAAAGGAAAGGGCGGCAGCGATCTGATGACCGGCTTATAAATCGATTAAGCGCGGCGGCCATCCCGGCCAGATGCTGCACGTTCTTAGCCGAGCTGGGCTGCTTCAAATCTTGCACGGCACTGATCTGAGAGGGGTCTGCTTCGATGCCTCAGTTCGTGACTAGGAATCCAAAAATTTTCCGGATCCCACGCCAAAGGCACACTTAGACGCATTCAGGCGCAGCTTGTGTTTTTTGAGAATGGCGAACATTTCGGCCAAGTCGGATAAGTGGTCTTCTGCATGCCGGCTCTTAACCACCATATCATCAATGTAGGCCTCCATTGTCCGCCCAAGCAAAGGAGCAAACATCTTGGTCACCATCCTCTGAAAAGTTGCCCCGGCGTTCTTCAACCAAAAGGCATGACTTGGTAGTAGAAGAGTCCCCTCGGAGTCGTGAAGGAAGTAATCTCTCGGTCGGGCCCATGCATGGCAATCTGGTGGTAGCCGCGATAGGCATCCAAGAAGCTGAGTCGATTATGTCCAGCCGTCAAGTCCACAAGCTGGTCAATATGGGGCAAAAGGAAGCTATCCTTCGGACAAGTTCGGTTGACTGTCTTGTAATCGACACAAACTCGCCACTTCCCATTCTTCTTGGGCACCACTACTGTGTTGGAAATCCACCGAGGGTAGTGCACTTCCTGAATTGCTCGTGCCTCCAGCAAATTTTTCACTTCCTCTGCAACTACCTCGGCGTGATGCAGTGCCAATCTCCTTGTTCGCTGAATGACTGGCTTTGCTCCGGGGAAGACATTGAGGTGATGGCAGATAAAACTTGGATCGAGGCCGGGCATGTCATAAGGCGACCATGCGAAGACTTCGATGTTGGCCATTAGAAACTCCACCATCTCGGTCCTTTCTTGGGCCGTGAGGCTGGAACCGAGCAGGAAGAACTTATCCGGCCGCTCCATATCAATTCGCACCTCCACCAATTCCTCAACAGCTTTGTCCTCTGCCTTGGTGCCCACATCGTCAAGAACTTCCCGGTCTTCTGGTCCTTCTATCATTTGAACGAAGCCTTTGGCAGCCCGGCTCCCGTTCACTGCCACAAAGCACTGTTTGGACATGACTTGATCTCCCCAAATCTCCTCGATTGCCCCCATGGCCGAGGGGAATCTCATCACCTGATGGTAGGTCGACGCTACGGCTTGCATAGCGTGAAGCCATCCCCTTCCAAGGATTAGGTTGTAAGTAGAAGGGACTTGTAACACCCAGAACTCCACTTGCTTGACCACGAATCCCGCTTTGACCGGCAGGATAATCTTTCCCAAAGGCCACTCCGGTTGTGAGTTGAAACCAACCAGTGGCGAAGTTGCCGGAGCCAAGTCTGTCTCTCGGAGCTTGAGCTGCTTGAACGCGTCGTAATACATGATCTCGACCGAGCTTCCCTGATCGATCAAGATCCGTTTGACATCGAATTCCATGACGCGGAGTGTTACTACTAAGGCATCATTGTGCGGCGTCTGAATACGCTCTAGATCCCTTGAGGTGAAACTAATCACATCTTTCTCTTCGGTCTTCCCCCTCTTGATGGCAGGCTGTACCGACAAAACCTCCCTCATATGTTCTGCCTTTTTGATCATACCCTGGAGTTCACAAATACGCTCCAGTTCCACTATGCCGTGGATGACATTAATAACTCCTTGTGGTGGCGCATCTCGGTCATCCTGTCCCCTGGGCTCAACCGGAGCCTGGTTCGCCTTTACGCCCCCATCAATGTAAAGGTCTAGGTGTCCGGCCGCGACTAGCTCTTCCAAGTGTTGCCTTAAAGGCAAACAATCCTCAATCTAGTGGCCTCGCTCCCGATGAAATGTGCAACGATACCGCGGATTGTAGCCCTTTTGTCCATCGCCCAACTTAGTAGGAAACCGGACATACTCCTCGTCTCGGATTTCACTAAGTATGCGATAGATTGGAATCTTGAAGACCGTGGTTATGCCAGTCCTTGCCTTCAACCTTCTGTTTGTATCTGCTACGTCATCTCGGGAGTAGTCATCCCGGTCGTTCCGACGTCCTCTTCCCCAGTTTTTGCGATTCGAGCCACGGTCTGATTCCTCTGCTCGGTCACTTGAGCGGCTGGACTCTTGCCCAACTGCGTGCACTTTGCCTGCTGTCTTCTTGTCTGTTACTACCGGAGTTGCCTTCACGGTAGATGCTGATGCATCATCCTCAACTCGGATGTGCTCATTGATGCGCTGCATGAGCTGGCCCATGGACGTCGGTTGGTGCATGGTAAGCGAGTCCCGTAGTCTATGTCCGACCGGGAGACCACGCTTGTATTGAGTGATTGCAAGATTGACCGAGCAATCCAAGGTCTCGTTGAAGGTCTCCCAATATCTGGAGTTATACGGCTTCAATGTGTCACTCGGTTCCATCTTAACACTTAGTAGGTGATCAACTTCTTTTGGCGTTTTGGTGTTGGTTTTGAAGCGCGTGACAAAGGCTTCGGCCAACTGATGCCACCTCTCAATACTCCCCTCCGGCAGCCTTTCAAACCACTTCAAGCCCAGTTCGCCCAAACTTGACGGAAAGATGAGGCACATAAGAGCATCATTCTGCCTATGTCCTGCCATGACCTGTCGGAAATGACTTACATGCATGTAGGGATCGGTCTTCCGTCGTACAATGTGAACTTTGGCTGGTGGAAGCCCGACAGGAGAGGTGTTGTTTCTATTTCCAGGGAGAAAGGGGTGGCACTCAACCTTGCCAAATCTGAATCCACTAGGAGTGGTGCTGCTTGGGGGGGTGGAGGCATTCCGACCTCCTCGCTGGCGTGAACCCCGTAGGATAACCGCTGGAACGCCGGTATCCTCTGAGCCTCCCGCCGACGAGCCCGCTCCTTTAAGACTGCCCGCAAATCCTCTGAATGTGCGGAGTAAGAGTACCTCGACGTCATCACCGGACGTGAGGGCTGGTAAGTGCTATCTTGCGCGCTAGACCTCTCTGCACGCACGTCGGAATCACCAACCTGGTAACTTCTGGTAATAGAAATGGATGGAGTGTGTCGCTGACTCTGACTGCCTGAACGGCGGGATTGGGTGCGCTCACTGTGGTCTCCCACTCCAGCTATACCCTTCCCTTTGACATGCCGCTTCAGCTCCTCCATCTCCGCCACCATTCACCGGATGACGGCGTCCTGGTCTCTTAGCTTGTGTTCCAGACGTCTGGCGTGCGATTCTCTCCGTCGCCGATGACCGTCGGGACTCCGTGAATGACCATGACTCCTACCGCGCTTATCTCGTGCGTCTCCTGACTGTCCTCCAGGAAATGTCTCCAGGTTCGCCATCGGAAGGATGTCGGGATGCCCCTCTCTCCGTTTGCCTGACTTGGGAGTAACTCCGTCGACGGCGGACAACGGAAACTCATCGTTGTTCGCCATGGACGGCGATCAGATGAGCGTGGGAGACAAGGTTTTATCTGCAAAGTTCCCACAGACGGCGCCAATTGTACAGGGAGCAAATATTTTGGCAAGCCCGTACTCCTTTCTTCCAAGCTCCGTTTCTGTCCGATCACCTGAAAGCACAACGGCAGTAAGCTACCTGGCGGTGTGTGGCCGGAAAAACCCTCCGACGACCAAGTTAGCGCACCTTGGGATAGAGAGAGAGGAGAGAGTTTGAGTGTAAAAGTGTCTTACAAAAATATTTGTCCTCTTGTATGGGGGGCGCAGACATGCTTATATACCCTCTGCGCCCCGAACCCACTCCCAGTGATCTTTCGACACGTGGCTCTGCTGTCCCATCTGTCAGCATAGACCTTGCTGAGCATCACCTAACCCAACTGCGAGCCCACTCTGCTGGGAGCACGGCAACCGGGCTGTACCACCGCGGCTGTCAACGGCAGTGCTATGCTACATGCACAAGTGCTCCAAGAACCGAGCTCCTTCCCAGCTGTGCTCGGTTGCACTCTGGCGAAGCCGAGCTGGAGATCGGTCAACCTAGTCAACCAAAGGCCTTCCTGCCTGCTTCGGGGCATGAGGTCCTCAGCCGGGCTAACGGCGCTCGCCTTTGACCGGGCAACGCAAGCTGCACGGTTGTCCCTGCGGAGCTCCAAGTAGCTCGGCCCATGTCTTACAGGCCCAACTCTGGGCGGATCCGAAGTCATCTCGGCCCAATGCTCCATTGGGCTCCCAACCTGCTCGGCCTCCACCTCGGTCCATATCCGGCTCATAATTCTCCCTCTCAATATTTATTTAAAAAAAACTCATTTTAGATTCTAGTAGATTAGACAAATTAAAAAGTAACAAATAACAAAAGGGTTGGCCTTTTACTTATTATTTATCATTTTTATCTTTAATTTTACTTTGTAGATTCTTTTCGATTAGGACCAAACAGAAAGTAAGACATATATTGATATGAATTTTTTAAATCACTAAAGATAAATAAAAAGGAAAAAATAAACAGGTATTTTTTTGCAATTGCAAAACAAAAAGTTGTTTTATACGTCCAAAGTATCTTGTTATTAGGAAATAGATGGTCTAGTTTTAAAAATTCAATTGTTATTTACTTTTTTATAAATAAATGTAATAAATTGAATAAGTTGTAAATATCAAATTTATTAAATTTTTTTTTGTGTGTAAATGATATATACAAAAGAACTTACAAAAATAAATGATTTGAATTATCAAAATAAAATTCTGAACAACATCCTTCGGTCCAGATCATAGAACTAAGTCCAAACATATATATATATATATATATATATATAAGTTCCAATAAACAGTACCAAACAGAGGCAATGACCTAACCTACACCCACAATCCTAAGTAGAGGCAGCTTTTAAAAAAGGAACAAAAATTTGTGCCTACTATAAGACGTTAGAAAGTTGTAAGATCTTTTTGAAAAAATGGTTAAAAATTAATTTTTAATTTTTAATGGGTCGTTGAATACACTAAAAATAAATCTTAAATTATATCAAATTTTTTTAGAATAATGGTAAGTCCAGGTATCGATCCACAGGGACAATTGTGAAATTAAACTAATTTAATTGTTAAATTCCTAAATTAATTTTAATAAAAAGATTGATTGTTCATAGCCTAATTTAATAACAAATAAATTAAACTAAGGAATTAAATTATCAATAATAAATGAAATTGGGTTTACTGAATTGGGGAAAAAACTGGGGCAAAGAGTCCACCACTGGCCACGTAATTAGGGTTTCCAATTGAAATCAATTATGCTATGCTTTGAACGGATTAATACTTCGCAACTACAAGCTCAAAGCATTTAGCAAGAAGATTATCACATTCAATGTACGAGCACAAACTATCTCAAGTAATACGAATCGTTCACTCTAAACTAAGGTAGTGATACGACTCGTTTCTCGTAATATGGTTCGTCTCATACCTTGAATGTGAAGGAATAGAAAACTCTTGTATGGATAAGATTCAACAATTACAGAAAGTCACATATTCGAAAAAATAATGAAAAATATATAAAAGAAACTTTTAAATCACCATACAAATGTTCAAACCTTTACATAATTAAAAATAAAAAATAAAAAACTAATTACATGGCTAGGGTTTCATGAAAACCCTAGAAAAGGAGACTAGCAACTCATGGAGGAGTGGAATGAGGTAGATGGAGAAGAAACCACCATGAGAGACATGTTTCAAGCTTCAAGTTCCTCTCTTTTCCCAAACCCTAACCTCTCTCTTTTGTCATAAACAAGTTCAGAACCCTAATCCAGTCTTTTCATTGCCTTTTTATACTTATGATCCCTTCCAAACAGGTTTAAAAAGTCGGGCACAGTTTCCCAGAAAAAGTCAACGCACATGCGTGAAAGTCAATGCACATGTGAGAAAAGTCAATGCACGTGCAGCTCGGTCAACTCTCTCCAAATTCTGTCTTTTTGCCCATTTTATGCTCCGACTATGTACAACCTGATTGACATTAAACACACATAAAGTATACGATTTGGCCAGCAAGTGAAGTTAAGAGATTCTAATTAATGGCCTCAATGATGTGCAATTCGGCCTTAATCACATCTCCCAACTTACGACTTGCTAGTCCTCAAGCAAGTAATAAAAATAAAATCAAATCAAACAAAATCTAGCTAGTTCCTCTTTCGTGGGAAAACGGTTGCATTTAGCATATGCAACAAGCCTTTAAAGTTACTCCAAGTGGACGAGTAAAGTCTCGTAAGGGTTTCCAGAAATGATACCCATAAACATTAACATATTCATATATACTCAACAACAATTGACCACATTACTCCACCTAACAATCAACTTATGTGTCACTACAGTGTGATATTGAGACATAATGAGTCATTAAAGGCACAGTGGACAAGCATGAAGGAACCTATTGAGTTAAAACTGCAATTCAGTTAATACAAAAGTAAAGTTCCCTGTACTTGTGCATGATAGTAGACAAGTCATGAGTACCCTTGGTGCAAAGTGCAATCTCCATATTAGTTAACTGTCTACTATAATAGTCCAGTGTAACTCATAATAACACCCAACATATACAGAAAAACTAACCTGTTGCAGCAAAGATTCTCAAAAGTTTTTTTTTTTTTTTATGATGACTGTGCAATGTCCTGATCCATTAAGTTTTCTAATCAACCCATGTAACAAGCATTGGGCCAATGACTCCCAAACCAGACAGTTTTAGGGCACTAGGTGTAAAGACATCCCTACGGGCTTAATAACTCGAGTTGAAAAGGCTACAAATCCGAACAAGTCATTCTTCTTATTTTTCCTTAACTGTGCAATGTCCAAGTTCCTTAAACTTTCTAATTAACCCATGTAGCAAGTTTTGGGTCAATGACTCCCAAACCAGACGGTTTTAGGGCATTAGGTGTAGAGACACCCCTACAGGCTTAATAACTCGAGTTAAAAAGGTTACGAACCCAAACTAGCAAGTGGTTTTTTTTTTTTTTTTTTTTTTTTTTATAAAGAATCTTGGCTCCTCATTTATTCTTTTCTGCAACTCTAGCTATTATCAATGATGTACACCAGGGGTTATAATAAAAAGATCACCGCTATGATAGTGTGTTCATATGAATTAAGGCATACTTATGACAAGTGTATTTATACCACAAACACAAACAACTCTCCTCGTGCAAACATCGCATGCAAATATCTACCCAATAAACCCTTTTCATACAAGTCTACTATGCTCTCCAATAAACATATGCAAATATCATCACCCTACTAGCAAAAAGTCACATCAAGTGAAGTAATGCAATCAAGTGAAACAGGTATAAGCATGAATTATGAACCAAATAGAAATGCACAAAAAAAAATATAACCCTCATCCCCCAACTTGAATAGGACATTGTCCTCAATGGAAAAGTAAAGAGAAATGAGAGAATATTACCAAAATTGTAGGTGCACATCCAGGTAGGCAGAGAGTAACATATACACACTTCATATATATATATTTTTTTTCCGAAGAAATGAAAGAACTAAAAAAAAAAGAAAAATAAAAATAAAAGAGACAAAGTAATATACAGGCAGGTACTACGGGGAAGCCGGTGGCGGTGGTGGTGGGAAATGCTGGGCAAACAAGGCTTGCATCAAAGAGCGCGTCTCAAAGGCTTGGTCCTGAACCCGTTGCTGGATGGCGAGGTTGTCAGCGTGGAGCTGGTCGAAGGTCGCCTGAGAATAGTCTCGATGCGCCTGAAAATTCGTGCGCAACTCCATGAGACTCTGGTGGTGATCACGAAGAGTACTGTGGACCTGATCCACAGAGTGCTGAACCTGTAAGTACTCTGCGCGAGTCATGTAGAGTGGGTCCCCTTGGGGAGACACGGGGGAAACAGGATAAGGCGGGTGGTCAGGAACGGGGTCCTGGGCCTCATCAACTGGGGCACCAACCGGCTGCGGGATGCGAGATATGTTATGCTGCCATTCCCGCTGGCCGAAAGTCGGATACCCTCTATCAATCTCCTCATCCTTAGCAATGGGGAGGTGGTTCAGCTCAAATACAAGTGTCAATAAATTGGCAAATGGCAGTGGCCAAGTCAGGTTCTGCATAGGATCAGGTCGAACTGCCTCTCGTAGAAATTTCCGCAAATGCATCCAGATGGTATGCGCAAGCGGGACCTGATAGCCATACTGATACCCGTGTAAAACCCGAACAAACTCCAAACGGCACTCAGCTCGATGCCCAAGTGGAAGGACATTCTTATGGATCATGAAATCAATGAATAGCAAGCAACTAGGCAGCTTGCTCCGCCGCAAGCATGTGAAACTGAGATCACCGTGGGCCCCCGGGAAGTATTGCTGGATGAGGCTATGTATGGGTTGTCGATCCTCAACTTCCGGGAAGGGCTGATGTTCTGGCTTGGCGAAAAACCCTAACACTGTGGCAATCATGGATGACGTGATGTGGACAATATGACCATCTATGATAGAGAGCAGTCCATCCTCGGTGGGTGACTCATACAGGTTCTGGTAGAAGATTCGTACCAGACGAGGATAAGTTGGCACTGTCACAGAGCAAATGCCCAACTGTTGCCGGAGTCGGAGCTGCTCAACGACCCATGTAGTGTCTGTGTCACGCTGAAAAAATGGCATGTTGAACTGCGTAAGCTTGTGAAGAGGGCGTGAAGCCCACTCCGGTCGTGGCAAGTCACCCGGTGGTGGTGGCGAGGATGGTGGTGACGGTGGCGGTGGTGGCGCCGAAGAGGTGGAACCTCTGGCCTTCTTAGAGGGCCGAGCAGATACACGTCAACTCATATCCTGCACACACCAAAAGTAAATAGACACAAACCCGTGAAACCAATCACGAGAATAAAATAAAATATGAAAGCATAAGTTTGCCCACTAATGTACCACATGCAATTCCCACCAATTTTTTTTTAATATATAAAAACGAAATTAATTAAATAAATGAATAAAAATGACATTAAATTAAATTAACAAAACTGTAAAATAAACTAAACTAAACTAAACTATAAAATAACTAAACTACAAAAGAGACTAAAGTATAGAATAAAATAACCTAAACTAAACAGTTTTTTTTTATTTAATAGAAGAGAAGAAAATAAAATAAAATACAATAAAATAAAAACTAAACTACTTAATAATTAAATGAACAATTACATCATAGAATAAAAAAAAATAATAATAAAAATAACATCACTAACTAAACAAATAAAAATAAAAATAAAAATAAAACAATCCACAAACTAATTAAACTAAAGAGAATCACTAACGAAACAATTTAAACTAAACAAATATAGCAAATAAAAAAAAACTAAATTAGGATTATTGTTAGCACCCTGATTTTTAAGGTTTTTTTTTTTTTTTTTTTTTTTTTTATTTAGCTTAGCCCGCACGTGCGCCAGAGGGGGCCGCACGTGCGGCTCTCATCTTCTCTTCCTACGCAGATTGTTGTTGTTGGCGTTGTTGTTGTTGTTGTTGTTTTTTTTTTTTTTTTTTTTTTAAGAGAAACAAACTAATTAAACATGGCTAAGTTAGTATACTATTACATGGCTAAATAAACATAGCTAAATAAATAAAATAAATAAAAGAAAGAAGAAACAACTAACAGCAAACATGGCTAAGCATTTTATTTATTTATTTATTTATTTATTTTTTAGGATGAACACTAGATCAAAAAATATAAAAATAAAAACAAAATCAAAAACTCCACAAATTGATTCCTACATCCACAAATCTACACATAAAAGGAAAAAATTACCATGAAAAAGTAGAGAAAGAGAAAAAAAAAAAATGGAAGTTCGCCGGAAAAAATGGTGGTCGTCGGAGATTCGTCGGACGGAGAGGAAAGTGATGCCGGCGGTGAGATGATGGTGGTGAGTAAGAAGAAAGAAGAAGAAGAAGAAGAAGAAGAAGAAGAAGATGGGTTTGTGGGGTTGAGAGAGAGAGAGAAAGTGAGAGAAGTCTGAGAGAAGTTTGAGAATGATTGGGAGAGAGTGGGGGGTGTGATGTAGATAAGTTTTATTTTATTTTTTTGGTACGAAAATAGAAAAATAAAAATAAATAAATAAAATACGATTTTTTAAAAATATATATATAATTATAAATAAAATAATTGTATATTTATTTATTTATTTTTAAAATTTATTTATGTATTTATTTACATAAATAAATTAAAAATGAAATTAATAATAATAATAATAATAATAATAATAATAATAATAATAATAAAAAATAAAACAAAACGAAACAATTTTTTTTTTTTTTTTTTTTTTTCAAAATTCCCGCACCAACCCACGCACCTGCTTATTAAGCAGTGTGCAAATTCAAAAGCACCAAATTTCCCGCACGTGCGGGGCCTAGGCCGCACGTGCGGCGATTTCTCCTCCTCGCAAATTTTTTTTTTTTTTTTGGAAAAATCGACGTCCCGCATGTGCGGGAGTCAAGCCTCATGTGCGGCTTAGTCAACGCACGGAGACCCGCACCTGCTTATTAAGCAGTATGCTACATTTTGGAATGGCAATTGTGCCGCACGTGCGGGAATTTTTTTTTTTTTTTAAATGTGGTTGAATACTTGATTTTCCAAATACCACAAAGCAGAAATCAAGGTCTTACCCAGGCTAGGGAGGGTCCCTTCCACCCACACGCATGTAATGACCATTTTCTGCTACATTGCAACAACATAGTTTAACAAAAACAAGAAGCACTCACAAGCGTACATGCTTCAAGAAAATGGAAAACTAACTCCCAACACCTAACAAAAGACACCAGAGTTATGGCATAAAGTTGCCACTTCAGAATCCGCCAAGTAATAAAACCCAGCGTAGTTTATAGCCTCCGGGCTAGTACAACCCAAAGTATACTTAACCATTTCTACCTTCAATCGACATTCGAAATAAATATAGCACATAAGAAAATAACGGAATGCCTACTAAAGGTATAATCTTCACGCGAAAACCACATGTACTACTTTTCTCCCTAACTGTGTTTGTAACTTTCCCTATTCTCCAACAGGGTGATAGACTAGGTTGATTCGGTATCCAGAATCGAGGGGCATAAAGCTACCTCAACCTATGGGGCTACCATACAGAGTTCAAGCCGAGGTCATTTTGAAGCAATCTCCACACTCCTGGATATTTAAACCAGACTCTAGTTTCGGAAATCTCAAACCTTTGTGTTCTAGGCTTTGCCATTCGAACTCTAGTTTCCACCGTCTCAGTTGGTCTCCCAGGAACTCACTACAAACACGGTTAGGTGGCTACACCAAACCGTCAGATGCCGTTCGGGCACGGCTAACACCAAAGGAATTACACCTTTAGAGGATTTAAAGTCTCCTAGACGCAAATAAAGTATAACGAGAACAAAGAAAAACAGAATAGCATAGAATCGAAAGAATAGAGAACAAGAAATCAATCTGTCAATCATAGTAAAATGGGTCCATCAAAGCAATGGACTCAATCATATCTCCATTCCCAATCCCCTCTATATATGGTTTCAATCTTTGGCCATTCACTTTGAAAGTGTGATCAGTTTTTGGATCTCGCACCTCAACGGCGCCATGAATAAATGCCTCAACAACCTCAAAGGGGCCATCTCATCTTGATCTTAGTTTACCCGGAAAGAGTCTTAGTTTTGAATTAAAAAGCCACACTTTTTGACCGGGTTCAAAGGATTTTCTATTAATGTGCTTGTCATGAAATTCTTTAGTCCGAGCTTTAGAAACTCCGAACTCTCATATGCATCATTTCGGATTTCCTCCAGCTCATTGAGTTGCAATTTCCGATTGAGCCCAGCTGCGGCCATATCGAAGTTAAACTTCTTTATAGCCCATAATGCTCGGTGCTCAAGTTCAACCGAGAGATGACAAGCTTTGCCAAACACCGCTCTATATGGTGACATCCCAATGGATGTCGTATAAGCAGTGCGGTAAGCTCATAATGTATCAATTAACCGTTGTGACCAATCTTTCCTATCCGGCCTCACCGTTTTCTCAATTATGTGCTTTACCTCCCTATTTGAGACTTCCACTTGGCCACTAGGTTGAGGGTGGTATGGAGTGCCAACTTTATGAGTGATAGAGTATTTCTTAACTACCGACTCAAAGAACCGGTTACAAAAATGTGTACCCTGATCACTTATTATGGCTCTAGGAAACCCAAAACGACTAAAGATGTTTTCATGCAAAAATTTGATTACCACTCTATGATCGTTTGTTCGGGTAGCTATTGCCTCCACCCACTTAGACACATAATCCACTGCCAAGAGAATGTACTCAAACCCGAACGACGATGGGAAATGGCCTATAAAATCAATCCCCCAAACATCAAATATTTCTACCACAAGAATAGGGGATATTGGCATCATGTCACACCGAGACATCGAACCCATTTGCTGACAGCACAAACAAGTTCTACAAAACTGATGGGCATCTTTAAAAATTGTGGGCCAATAAAACCCGCTTTGTAAAATCTTGGCGGCTATTTTATGCCCACTAAAATGACCGCCACATGCAGAAGAATGACAAAATGTAAGAATGCTATGCACCTCACTCTTCAGCACACACCGTCGAATCGTTTGGTCGGAGCAATATTTAAACAACTCCGGATCCTTCCAAAAGTAATACCTGACCTGCAAAAAGAATCGGTCTTTGTCTTGCTTAGACCAATTCTGCAGAATTTGCCCAATGGCCAAGTAATTCACAATATGTGCAAACCACGGGAGGCTCGCTTGTGACAGCTCAAAGAGTTGTTCGTCCAGAAACAAATCATGCAAAATAAGAGGGTCACTAGTATACTCAACGAGGATTCGGGAGAGATGATCTGCCACCACATTCTCGGATCCTTTCTTATCAAGGATCTCTAGGTCAAATTCCTGAAGCAACAAAATCCATCTAATCAACCTAGGTTTGGTCTCTTTCTTAGATAGTAAATACCGCAAAGCGGCATGATCAGTGAAGACTATGACCTTGGAACCTAGGAGATAAGACCGGAATTTGTCTAAGGCAAAGACCACAGCTAGCAACTCTTTCTCGGTGGTAGTGTAATTCAATTGTGCATCCGAGAGAGTGCGACTAGTATAGTATATAGCAAATGGTGCCTTATTGACCCTTTGGCCCAACACAGCCCCAACAGCATAATCGGAGGCATCACACATGATTTCAAAGGGAAGCGACCAATCTGGTGATTTCATGATTGGGGCGGTGGTCAAGGCTATTCTCAGTGTTTCAAATGCCTTTAAGCATGCCTCATCAAAGACAAAAGGCGCATCCTTAACCAGTAAACTACACAAAGGACGTGATATCTTACTAAAGTCTTTGATAAACCTACAGTAAAAACCTGTATGCCCTAAGAAAGACCTAATTTGACGCACAGAATTGGGTGGAGGAAGGCCTGCAATGAGGTGAACCTTAGCCTTGTCAACCTCTATACCTCGAGGGGACACAATGTGTCCCAACACTATACCCTCCCGAACCATAAAATGGCTTTTTTCCCAACTCAAGATTAGGTTTGCCTCAGTACAACGTTCTAACACTCTAGTCAAGTTCCTAAGGCATTCCTCAAAAGACGGTCCAAACACCGAAAAGTCATCCATAAAAACCTCTAAGAATTTCTCCACCATATCGGAGAAAATGGCCATCATATACCGTTGAAGGTCGCCGGTGCATTACATAGCCCGAAGGGCATGCGCCTGTAAGCAAAAGTGCCAAAAGGGCATGTGAATGTGGTCTTTTCCTGGTCAGCGGGGTACACCAGGACTTGATTATACGCCGAGTAGCCATCAAGAAAACAATAGAAACCCAGCCCCGCTAACCGCTCTAGGATTTGGTCAATGAAAGGTAAGGGAAAATGATCCTTCCTAGTCGAGGAATTTAGTCTCCTATAATCAATGCACACTCGCCACCCAGTAGTGATTCGTGTGGGGACTAACTCTCCTCCCTCATTTTCAACAACGGTGATGCCCGATTTCTTGGGCACCACTTGTGTGGGACTCACCCACTTGCTATCTGAGATGGGGTATATGATACCTGCATCCAACAGTTTCAATACCTCATTTTTCACTACCTCTTTCATATTAGAATTCAGTCTTCGTTGCATTTCGCGAGAAGGTTTGGTGTCCTCCTTTAGGTGTATATAATGCATGCACACGGAGGGATCTATCCCTTTCAAATCAGCCACTGACCACCCTATAGCACTCCGATGTGCCATGAGAACACTCATTAACTGACTCTCCTGCTTTAAAGCCAAGTCAGATGTAATGATGACTGGTAAAGTATCTTGGGGCCCTAAAAATGCATACTTGAGCGTGGCTGGGAGTGGCTTCAACTCAAGTGTAGATGGTGTGACCAAAGATGGTATGGCAGGCTCTATCGACATAGGAGGAAGTGACTCAAACCGGGTTTTCCATGGAGGAAAATCCGGTGTAGAAGAAGAATTAAGCAAGACATTCACCTCCTCAACTGACCCATCAATATCAAAATTTTCAAACCCAAAATGAGCTAGACAAGCCTCTAAAGGGTCCTCTACAAGAATGGAGGGCAAAGTCTCCTCCACAACATCCACTAATAAGCACTCCTCTCTCTCATGAGGTTGTTGGGATGCTTGGAAAACATTAAGTTTCACTTGCATGTTACCAAATGAAACTTCCATCATCCCGGTACGACAATTAATGCATGCATTGGCCGTAGCCAAGAAAGATCGACCCAAGATCACCGGGATTTGTTTCCTAGAACTAGCTACCGATTCCATATCTAAACCAAAAAGTCAACAAGGAAGTAGAACCTATCAACCTTAACTAGCACATCCTCAATCATGCCTCGTGGCACTTTGAGGGACCGGTCAACCAACTGAAAAGTAACAGTAGTGGGCTTCAACTCGCCAAGCCCAAATTCCTCGTACACAGAGTACGGCAACAAATTGAAACCAGCCTCTAAATCTAATAAGACTCTATCAATGAAATGGTCCCCTATAATGCATGCAATGGTTGGGGCACCCCGGTCCTTAAGCTTAGGAGGTGTGTCATTCAACAAGATAGAGCTTACTTGCTCCGTGAGTAGGACTTTTTGGGACACATGTGCCGTAGATTTACGCTTTTGCGTACAAAGGTCCTTCAGAAATTTGGCATATGATGGTACTTGCTTAATCGCCTCCAACAGGGGGAGGTTGATTTTTACATGTTTAAAGACCTCCATCATTGCCTCCATAGATGCCACCTTCTTATTAAAAGGGGACGGTGTGTCAAGGCACTGGGGAAAGGGTGCCTTAGGCACATATGGTGCCTTGGGCTCAAGTGAAGTGCTAGGGACTAAGTCATCCCTCTTAAGTGTTTCCCCCTCACCCTTGCTCTCATTAGGTGAACCACCGTGGTCACCCTTTTTAACTCTAGTTGCATCAGACGCAACTGACTGAGGCTTTAACTCCCTCCCACTTCTCAAACTAATCACTGCTTACACCTGCTCATGGTGCTTGCCATTCCCACCCGAACTCTCTGCCCCGTATTGTCCCTTAGGGTTGGCCACAGTTTGACTTGGTAATTTTTCCTCCTCTCTCCAATTCATGTTGTTAGCCATTTGACCCAATTGGGTCTCTAACTTGGCAATAGAGTGAGTGTGGGAGTGAACTACTGGTGCTAACCCCTTAAGTTCTGAGAGAACTTCCAACACCTAAGTCTCAAAGGTAGAGTTGTCCTGAGGAACAGGCGGGGGGTTGTGGTTGCCGGTACGGTTGTGGGGGTCGATAAGGGTGCGGTGGTCAGTAGGATGATTGGTTGGCAAAATTATTGAAATTCTGCCTTGGTGGTGGAGGATTGTAAGCAGTGCCTTGTGAAGGGGGTCTCCATGAGAAATTAGGGTGATTTCTCCATCTCGGATTGTATGTGTTGGAGTATGGATCATTATCCGGGTTGGAGAATCCTTGAGCCGCATTCACATGCTCTTGGACTAACTTCGGAAATTGTGATGCCGAATGGCACTCACTCAAGTCATGAGTAGGGCTCGCACAAAAAACACATGCCTCACGGAATTGAGGCTGATCTTGCTGGGTAGGGGCATGTCCCGTAGCTAACAATTGGTCCATCTTGCGAGAGGGTGCCTTTACTTGTTGGGCTAACTCTAGGTTTTGCCCAACCTCATAAATGTCCCCTTTTTTCGGGGCTCCAACTACTGGTTGTCAGACTTGCCGGGCTACGGAGGCATGGTGAAGGGAATTATCACTTAGGTTCTCAAACAATTGCCATGCCTCGGCATCATTTTTAGACATGAATGTCCCACCACAGGACGAATCCACCATTTGGCGGTACGGCTCAGTTAAGCCATAATAGAATGTTTGAACAAGTTGCCAATCAGGCACTTGGTGGTGGGGACACTGTTGGAGAAGGTCTCGAAGTTTTTTCCATGTCTCATGGAATTGCTCGCCATCCATTTGAGCAAAGTTTGTGATGGCTCGCCTAAGTTGGTTAGTTTGACCTATGGGAAAGTACTTCTCCAAGAATCATTACTGTAATTGGTCCCAAGTTGTGATTGAATTAGCAGGTAAAGAATTTAGCCAGTGTTTGGCTTTATCCTTTAACGAGAATGGAAACAATCGCAACATTAAGGCCTCATTTGTGAAATTCTAGATCCTCACTGTCGAGCAAATTTCCAGAAATTCATTCAAATGCTTATAAAGATCATCATGAGTTAGTTCATGGAATGATGGGAGCATTCGTATGGTGCTGGACTTAATCTCATAATTAGCAGCAGTGGTGTTGGGTAATTAGATGCATGATGGTGATGTATATGTAGTGGGTGTGAAATAATCCTTAAGGGTCTGGTTAGGCACATTCGGGACATCAGGATCTACCATCTCTAATGGCTCAATGTATGGATATGAATACTCAAGCCTAGGAACACGGGTAGAGGCCCTAAGTCTCCTAAGAGTCCTTTCTAGTTCAAGGTCCAAACTCCACAATTCAGGGCGACAAGAATGGCGCCAGTGCATACACTACCCATACACACACAAAAAGTTAGACTCTGTGCACTAAGTTACGAAAGCAGAATGCTAAAGGAGAAATACTCACAGCGGTTCAGCGAAAACGCTTTGCTTGTCTTGCGGATACTTAACTTGTAAACGTTGTCTCCAACCTCTATTTGAGCTTCGCCTTTCGTTTTAACACTTTGGTGTTTTGCTTGTGAGTGTTTGCTTCTGTCTACTCACTTTAGTGCTGCGGTTTTTTTTTTTTAATATTTTTAAAGCTAGGCTGCGCTCCGCTTGCACTTTGGTGATAGCTCCAATTTCAAACGCTCTGCACACTTAGCAACACAAAAGCATAAAATCCTAAACTAAAAATTAAAATAAGAATGTAACTTTAAATTAATTAATTTCGTCAGAAGTCCCCAGCAACGACGCCAAAATTTGATGGGTCATTGAACACACCAAAAATAAACCCTAAACTACACCAAATTCTTTTAGAATAATGGCAAGTCCAGGTATCGATCCATAGGGATAATTGTGAAATTAAACTAATTTAATTGTTAAATTCCTAAATTAATTTTGATAAAAAGATTGATTGTTCATAGCCTAATTTAATAACAAATAAATTAAACTAAGGAATTAAATTATCAATAATAAATGAAATTGGGTTTACTGAATTGGGGGAAAAATTAGGACAAAGAGTCCACCACTAGCCACGTAATTAGGGTTTCCAATTGAAATCAATTATGCTATGGTTTGAACGGATTAATACTTCGCAACTACAAGCTCAAAACATTTAACAAGAAGATCATCACATGCAATGTACGAGCACAAACCATCTCAAGTAATACGAATCGTTCACTCTAAACTAAGGTAATGATACGACTCGTTCCTCGTAGTATGGTTCGTCTCATACCTTGAATGTGAAGGAATAGAAAACTCTTGTATGGATAAGATTCAACAATCACAGAAAGTCAAATATTCGAAGAAATAATGAAAAATATATAAAACAAACTTCTAAATCACCATACAAATGTTCAAACCTTTACATAATTAAAAATCAAAAAGAAAAACTAATTACATAACTAGGGTTTCATCAAAATCCTAGAAAATGAGACTAGCCACTCATGGAGAAGTGGAAGGAGGTAGATGGAGAAGAAACCATCATGTGAGACATGCTTCAAGCTTCAAGTTTCTCTCTTTTCCCAAACCCTAACCTCTCTCTTTTGTCAAAAACAAGTTCAGAACCCTAATCCAGCCTTTGCCTTGCCTTTTTATACTTATGATCCCTTCCAAACAGGTTTAAAAAGTCGGCACAGTTTCCTAGAAAAAGTCAACGCACGTGCGGGAAAAGTCAACGCATGTGCGGCTCATTCAACTCTCTCCAAATTCTGTCGTTTTGCCCATTTTATGCTCCGACTATGTACAACCTGATTGACATTCAACACACATAAAATATACGGTTTGGCCAGCAAGTGAAATTAAGAGATTCTAATTAACGGCCTCAATAATGTACAATTCGGCCTTAATCAATTTTTAATTTATTTTAAATCGCATCACCTTTTTATTTTTTACATATGTTTTCAAATAAAATAAAATAAAAAAATTTTAAAAATCAACTTTTAACTAATTTTTCAAAACAATTCTAAATTAGATTATAACAAAAAGGTTCGAATCGTTCTATCAACTCAAACAGAAAACCTTAACCTTGTTACCGTCTCAGAGAATAATCATAGAGATGATTGGGCCAACTGCATTGTCAGCAAGTAGGCAGATCAGACAGCCCCTCCCAGGCCATTGATTAGTTTCTAGTTCCTTTGCCAAAAACTGCACAAGGAACCAAAGAACAGGAAGTAACAATCTCATTCACTACGCTAGCAAGAGATACAATACATTGTCCTAATTGCTTACAATACAGGGCTCATAAGCCAGGGCTCGCCGCAGTAGCCGAGCCAGGATTTTAATTTAGGAGGAGTAATATTAAGTTGAGATTATAGAGATCTATCATAATGTAAGTAATTTTGATTCTTAATTGAAAGTAAAATAACTAAAAATGAACATAATTTCATATTTAAAATTTTAAAGTTATGCTCAAGTTTTAGTTTTTTGGCTTTATCTTTTTGATTTTTTATTGTTTATTTATTATTAATATAATTTGTTATTTTAGTTTTGTGAACATAATGATCATTGTAATTTAAAATGCGATCACATGCTATTATTAAAAATGAGAATGACAAAATTATACCAAAATACACCCAAAAAAAAAAAAAAAAAGAGTGGAAAAGAAAAACATGAGAGAAAAGAGAGAAATAATATAGAATTTAAAAAATTATATTTTAGTAAAATTAAATATTTAGAGTGACAAATTACAAAAATTTTGTATTTTATTTTTAATTAATGAATCATGTTATAATGAAACTAATGAATTATAATCATAATGAAAATCAATACACCATATAACTAATATAAATAAATATTTTCAAAATTAAGAGAGAGAAATCATAAATAAATAACAAGAAAAATACAATAAATAACCAGATTGAGATATTTGAATATCTAACTTCATAATGAAAAATACAAAAATTTTGACTAATGAATTAACCACGTTGGTTTTGCAAAGATTTTGTCAAAAACAAAAATAAAAATAGAAGATGAAATATAAAAAATTATGACATACTTTAAATTTTACAAATTAATTATTTTTCAAATAAAGATAAAAGTGTAATTTCTAAAAATTGAGGCACGTGACCCCCTAGCCCCAACGTGCCTCCGCCCCTGGTTGACGGTGGCCTATTTTGAGAAGTGGATTAAAAGCCATTTCTCTCTCACACAAAAAAGTAAAAAAAAATCAAAAAGTAACTTTTAACTATCTTTCCAAAATACCCCGGTACAAAATATCGTCCATAAAGCCATATCAATTCCAGGAGAAGCAAAAAACAGGTGGTCAGTAAAAAAGGCCGGAAAATGAAGCATGGAGACTGGAGAAGGTAGTATTTCACATATCAAAATTAAAACTGCGTGATTTCTGGAAAATTCTGTACAAGAACATGTCGCAAAGCAAAACTCACAAACCTCACAAACCAAAAAAGAAAAATGACAAGAAAGCAATACAGATTGCTTGACACGAGTATAAACAAAAAGAACCCTGAAAAACCAACCTGCACGCTACCATATTTTACAGTTCTCACTACCTACAATAAAGATCTTAGCTCTTTTCCTAAATTATTAGGGCATATGAGAACAGAATCCAAGCAGAGACCACCTTTGGTATGCGTGCAATCAATCTGCGTTAAAGAAAACTTTATCTTTGTCAATTCGTTGGGCTGATCAACAACAAAATCGCCTGCGTGGTAATGAACCCAGTTCCCCGGATTGTCCAAAAAACACCGTGATACGGCGTGTTGTCCATCTGATGTTGTCAGCTGAAATTGTACCGGTTTTATGTCCCAGCCATGGATTTGATCAACATTACAAATCCGACGGCCCAGTCTCTTGGTGGCTTTTCCAAGTTGGAGTCTAAAGAACAGACTATAAGTCCCTATGGGGAATTGGAACTCTAACTCTCCGACTACTTCAAACCACCAAATTTGTTGAAGATATGCTACTGCCTGGAATCTGTGTGCAATTAAAGTAATAAAAAGTCGATCAGTTCATGCTCAGAGCATAAATTCAAAAAATGATAAACAACCAATATACTAGAGATAATATAATGATTATCTATGTTACTGGCTGTTATTATATAAGTTGATAAATTTCCATTAAAATGAAAATTTTAGCAAGAATACATGAAAAAATGAGGAATGAAAATCCCACAAATCAATTCTTAGGTACCATAGAAGTTACACAACAAAACAAATAGAATAAATAATCAAATTAGACAATGAGAAGAAAAAAAAAAGGATGTACAATCAATTCCAAAAAAAAAAGAGAGTTTAAAACATCAAACTAATACAAATTCTGTTATTAGTGTGCCTGTGCTTGTACCCATAATTTCCACATACTAAACGCCAATATCTACAGCAAGTCATCTGGCGTATTTCACGATAATTATAGATCAGAAACTTCCTCCATAAAACATACTTTTAACAAAATCATTCAATTTAGATTATGACAAGTAAAAATATTTATATGCGTTTGCCTAGGATTGTAAACAAGCCAAGTAGTAGGTTGTTTAAGTTTAGTTTGAAAACTTAACGAGTCTCACAAATATATTCAAGTTGAGCTTGTTTACATAACAAATTAATTTCGAACAAGTTTTTAACAAGTCAAACTTAAGTGACCTAATTTTTATAGTGGATAGGCCTGTTTCGTAAAACTTACAAGCTGCTTATTTAGGCTTTTAGCTTAATTTAAGCTAAAATATTATCTTTGGTGCAGCTTAAGTTAACTAACTTATAGCTTAAATCAAGCTATTTCTCAGCTTATCTCAAAAGCTGGTCAATGAGTGCTTAAATTTTTTACTTAAGCGCGCAGCTGGTGTGGGGGGCTAAAATTACTTAAATGCCCTCGTCAACACCAAAATATTAATATTAATATTAATTAAAAAATAAAAAATTGTATATTTCTAAAGAAAAAGAAAAAAATCAATATTAATTGAAAAATAAATATTAATTGGTATTAATTATTAATAAATTCATATTGCATATTTTTATATTAATTAAAAAATAAAAAATTGCATATTTCTGAAAAAAAAGAAAAAAATCAATATTAATTAAAAAAATCAATATTAATTGGTGTTAATTATTAATAAATTAATATTGTATACTTTTGTAATGAATTAATTATTAATTGATACTAATAAAAATTAAATATTAATATTAATTTATACTAATTAATAATTTTAATATTAATTGAGACTAATTAAGCCATTAATTTATACTAATTAATAATTTTAGTATTAATTGATCCTAATTAAGCAATTAATTGATACTAATTAATTTATAATGGAAAATAATTGTGATAATAATACTTCCATTACATTTTTAGCAAATGTATTAATTTTTATATTAATTGATACTAATTAATACTAATTATATTAACTTTTATTAATGAAATATATTTTTTTAAAATTAAAACTGAAAAAAATGACAAAATAATCATTTTTATATCATATAAGGCCATAAAGGACAATTATAAAGTAACAGACTATTTTACAGCTTATTTAACCAAACACTACTCTACTGTTTAAATCTATAATCTCACAGCTGCACCAAACAGGTTAACAGCTTATATTCACAGCTATAAGTCATAATCTGCTATAATCTATAATCACTTTTCCACAGTTTTATCAAACGGGGCCATAAGCTTACTGAGATAAGTAATAAATTTTCAAGTTTAATTTGTTTACATAATGAACACCAATTGCAAAGGAGTTTTTAACAAGTTGAACTCTAGTAACTTGGTTTGTTAAACAGGTCCATTTTTTAACATCCTCTGCCTTACTTTAGTGATTACAAATTACCAATCGTTAAAGCTGTATTTGGATTTGTGGAGGGAACGGAAAATTGAATGAATCTCCCATTGTGCTGGCAAGATCTACACTTTCTAAACCCCAAAGAGTTGGTGAGAAATAAAGACTTTCTTGACTTCAATCAGTCAACTTCAATCAAATTTTAATTGGAAAAGATCTTTATTTTCAGAACAAGGAAGAATGGACTCAGGTAAATTTATTGGAATTGATAAAACTCTTTCGATACACTTTGCATCGCGAGGGAATCAACCATTTGTATGTCTCCTTGATAGAAAGGAATCACCAAATAATAAGATCCAAAGTTTCGAGTTCAAGTCAAGCTAAGGGACCATTGGAGGTTTGCTCAATTGCTAAATTCCACTGGTCTGGACACCAAGTTATTAAAATACAAAAAAACCTAAACTTCTTCCCCGCTTAATTTTATACTTCCTTCAGCATTCAACTATCAGATTCCAGTTCTCACACAAATCAATATATGACAAATTTGGCTATAAATTCACTATAATTCCATCAACAAATAGATCAAATCCTCTTTCTATGTGTGTGAGATTGCCCAATTAAAACCCTAATTCAAATTAATATGTAAATGTATATCTCACCTAGATTCTTCGGTTGGAATGTGATTCCAGTATCTCCGATCATCAATTCCAGTAATCGTCAAAGCCTTCGAAGAAATCGACAAACAAACTCCACCGGAACTCTTATCGAGCCAAAACTCCTGCAAAAACCCCAAAATTTTCAAAACCCATTCTAGAGAGAAAAACCCCCATTCTAGAGAGAGAGAGAGAGAGAGAGAGAGAGAGAGAGAAAAAAAAAACAGACCTTGGTACCACCATCGAATGAGCTAGGTCGACAAAGCCTGGAATACAAATCTTTCTTCCCCAAACTACCCTCCCTCTGGTCCTTCAATTTGTCGAGGAGGTACAAATAATTGGAAGGCAATTTGGTCTCCCAGATGAAATCGGCAGAGGAAGCGCCGCGAAAGGCTTGATTGAGCCGAGCCAACTTGCAGATCTCGAGAGGGTCCAAGTGGGTTAAGACCAGAGCGATGCAACTCTCGGGAATGTCCTCGAGCTTGGGCTTCGATGGCGGGTTGGTTGTAGACTCGTTCGATGACTCAGATTGAAGAGAGAAAGAAGATGTATTGGCACCCATAAGAGAGAGAGAGAGAGAGAGAGAGATACCCAGAGAGGGAAAGTAAGAGATAAGATATGTATATATAGAGAGAGAAAGAGAGGGGCTGCGTCAGCTCGTGAATTGACGAGTACGCGGCTCCGCCGTTGTAGAGAGACAAAGACAGGTGAGAGGAGAGAGAGAGAGGGTGAGGGTCGTTGGTTTTTTTTTTTTTTTTTTTTTTTTGCAGAAAAATCCTTCTAACCCGCCCGTAGGTCTAAGAAAGCACCCCTTATAGAGATCACCAAGGTGTCCTGTTAACCGGACCGAATGAGGAGACTATAACCTGAGAACTTGCCCCGACCTCCCAAGACAAGTTTCGCTTAAGTCAGGATTCGCAAAGCGGGGGAGTATTGAACCCACACCAAGTGTTGACTAGACAACTTATGATCCAACCTCCTAACCAACAGTGTTTCGCTCAAATGATTGGCCCAAAGAGAAAGTTGAACTTGTGACCTTGAGGTTTAAACCCCAAGACCTTACCACAATGCTACACCCCCTTGGTTGGGTCGTTGGTCTTGTTGCAGAAGAGTTCGTTTCGTTTCGTTGTGAAAGTCTGAGGTGGAAGAGAGGGGATCTTATCCAGTACAACATGAGATATTAATTTGTGTTTGTTACGCGCTACTTTGGAGCGTGGTGTATACGCACCGTATCATGTAGTGTGTTTGGTTTGAATTTTTTGAATTAAGATTTTTGAAAATTGAGTTTTTTAGTTTTCGTATTTTTTTGTTTTTAGTGAATATTTTTAAAATTTTAAATATTTTTTTTTTACTTTTTTTAGATGCACCTTACTTAGATGTATTTAAAAAGTAAAAAATTTATGAAAAAATATTTTTAAAAATTAATAAATACATAAAAATATAAAAAATGTACTGAATTCTCGTATTTTTTTTGTATGTTTGGTATTTAGTGAATTTTTAAAAGGTTTTTTTCAAATTTTTTTTTACTTCTTAGGTATATGTATGTTAGGTATGTTTAAAATTTTAAAAAATTACTTAAAATATTAAAAAAAATTCAGTAAAATTAAAAAAATAAGAAAAATAAAAAATAAAATTTTTTTCTGAAAAATATTTTTAAAAAATGATAACCAAGCATTTTGTAAGTGGTTTGATCAGTTGTTGACATTGTTGGACAACACAATCATAGTTCGCGGGAAAGGCTCTAGTACGCTGTGTGAACAATTCATTGATGTCATTTTATAGCACGCGCTTTGAACAAGAGAAGGAAGAGCTTATATCACTGAAATGCCACTTGGCTTGCAAATTGTTTCAAAACAAATTGCCATTTGGCTTCAAATATAGTTTAATTAAACAGGGCTGCTAAGTAGTTTGAAAAATATTTGGCCTGATATAGCTCGAATTTTTCTGTTTTTGGATTTTTTTTTTTCTCTCTTTTCTCATTTATTTATTTATTTATTTTTTTTCTGTTTTCTCATTTATTTCTTTTTCTTCATATCTCTCTCTCTCTCTCTCTTTACAATCACCAAGCTAAAAAGGAGATTTTTTTTTCTTTCTCTTGGTTTTGAGGTTTTTTGGACTAAAATAGTCACAAAAAATAAAATAAATTTTTTAATCCAATAAGATAAAATATCACATTCAATTCATAATCATTACATTCTTTCTCTCACAAAAAAAGTCAAAAAACCACACCACTTCCCAAACAAAGGCTTAGTTTGAATTTGTGAGTTTATTACAGATAATCTGATTTCTTTATTTTATAAGATTTTTTGTATTTAAATTAGATTGATCTCATAATTATATTTATATAATTTTATTATATTTAGTTTTAAATAAAAAGTGATAATTATAATTTCAAAATATTTTTATTTTAAAAAAATTATACATAATAAAATTATATTGTCATAATTATAGAATGAATGTGATTTATTTATTTATTTATTTATTTTTTATAGATGATCTACGCATAATTTTTTTTAAAAAATTAACAAAAAATCAAATCATTAGTAAAACTTGTGATAAGTTCATGTATTTAGGAGAAATGACCCGTGCATATAAAGTTATGCTTGTTTATTATTTGTTATATCAAATATAATTTATTAAAATTAATAAAATAGAGATTAAAAGCGAAAAGTATGTTTGTTGATTGAAAATTGTGAATTGTGACTAATAGAAGTTCGCAAATCTTGAATTATGGTTATTGTGGCTACAATTGTAACTCACCATGTTTGTTGATTGACTAAAATAATTAAAAAGTTTAAAAGTCAATACAAAAACTTACCTCTATTTTTATATTTTTGTACACGTCTTTCTCATAATTTTTTTTTTTAAAGTTACTAAAAAAAAATTTAATTTTCAAATGAACCTGATTATATGACTATTGGAGTCCAAACCATGTGCGAAATTGTTACCAATGAATTTAAAAATAATTTTTCGTTGTTCCTTCGTTACTTAATAGCATACTAAATTTAATATTAAGTTAATAAGAGATCTTAAAAATTTTATCAAAAATTTTATTAAGGCCAAGTTTGGGAAGTTTAGAATAAGTGCACTTTTTGACTTTTCTTGTATTATGTGTAGAAAAAGTAGAGAGGAGATGTTGATTGATGTGACCCAAAAAAGATAAAAAGATGAAATAAGTGCACTTATTTTGGTTCCCCAAACTTGGCCTAAATGTCTAATATAAACGTATATTATGTGAGTCTTACACTCATATAAGACATTTAGGGTTGGTTTGAGATGTTCTAAAAAAGTGCACTTTTTGACTTATTGACTTATATGGGTTGGGTTTGGGTTGGATTTGATGTGATGTGTTAGAGAGGTAATGTGATTTAAATAAGATGATGTGACTTAAATAGGATAGTGACTTTTTGACTTTTTGTATTATTTAAGTTATGCCAAACTTGGCCTTATTTAGAATTTTAATAGAATTTTTGACATCTTTAACATTACTATAATAAGGATATAGATGATGATAAAAATAATCGGATGACACGTGTTTATCATCATCTGTGACTCAGCTTCATGATAAAGCCGTGAACTACTAAAAATTGTAGCATTCCTGGGAAGTCCCTTTATTCCCTAATAAATACAAAAAAAGAAGAATTGAAAATTGAAAATAAATTGACAATCTATCTACTATTACAATGAATGAAACATGGTACGCTTATTCTTTCAATCTAAACTATAGAATATATATATATATATATATGATATCCGGGTGTTTGGTCTAATTCATGTATACTTTGACTAATTTCAGAGCCCTCAAGTTAACTATCGGGCAAGTCTCTAGTTGTCCCAAGATATTGGATGTTTGGCCTTTGTGATGTTCGACCTTGCAATTCCTCGAATGATTAGTCTTTTAGCTGTCTTTTCTGTCTACTAAACCAAATACTTTGAGAAGAATCTAAACTATAGAGTGCTCTTTTGAGAAGCTGGTAAAAAGTCAGCTTCCAACTTTTTACCAATTTTGAGTCATATTACCTCTCACATAACTTACTCACAAAAAAACAAAATATGCTAAAAAAGTCAAAAAGTTAACTTTTTACCAACTGTCTAAAACACCCAGAATATAATGACTTATCAATGATTGCCTTATTGTCAAAATAGTTTTATTTTTAATTTTATGTTTATTTTTATTTATCACAAGGTTGTATGGAGTTTTATCTCAAAATCTCATATTTGACACATATAATTGAGCATAAATCATGTGCATGGCCTCCAAGAAAAGTAAGGAATGAAACTTTTTAGTTAGCCAAAAAAAAAAAAAAAAAATTCAAAATTGTTGGTTCATTCTTTAATATTATTGTCAAGATAACTTTGACTTTTATAAGAAGAAATGATAAGTAGATAAAAAGAAGAAAAAAAAAATCTTCCAAGAGCATGTTTGCTTTTTGAGAGTATTTTGTTCACTCCTTATTAATTTGCCTAACAAAACCATGTCTGTAAATATGTAAAATATAATTGAAGATCTAATTTTTTTAATATTATTTAATTTCTTAATGGACGCACAATGGGTGATCATTTGTATGAATTTTTTATTTTATTTTTTTAAACTTCTAAAACATGCACTCAATATGTAAATAAGAAGATGCGTCATTAACAATGTAACAATTCGGATTTTAAGTATTCCATAGAATTTATATTAATATTATTTAATCTCAGTTCGAAAAATATATAATTTATTATATATTATTATGCGTAATTTTGTAAAATAATATAATTATTAAAAGTTTAAGGGTCAAAATATAAATAATAATAATAATAATGGGTGTGGTACTAAAATAAATAAATAATTTTCTATTAGTATATGATAAAGTATAGTTTAATTAAGAATTAAATTATTTATATAATTATATTAAAAAGTTAGATCAAATGGTAATTATCTTAAATATCTATTAAGGATAAGAACGAATTTATATAATTAATTATCGAATCTGTAAAATGATTGGGAACTGCCGCGTGTTGAGCGCCTGTGGCGTACTCCTCCCTATTTGAGGGAGGAGTTGGTCAACCTGGCGAGAAGAAAAAGAAAAGAAAGGAACAGAAAGAAGAAAAGGAAAAGAAAGAAGAAAAGAAAAGAGAAAGAAAGAAAGGGAGAAAAAGGAAAAATGGTGGAAGTTAAAAGGGTCCTTAATAGTGAAAAGAAAGAGTAAGGTATTAAAATTAAGGTGAGTTATATTATACCTTGAGTCACCAAAATATATTTTACGTATGTTTTGACTTATCAAAATCTATTTTTATTTTATTAGTATATTAATAAAAGTTATGTTTTATAAAGATTTCAATTACGTGGTTTATATCTGAACCCTATTTGCTTAAAAGGAAACTCATGGATATGTTTGTTTATATTTTAAAGAATATTTGGCTATGACCTTATATACAATTATGTTTTGTAAGTACCACCACGGGAGTCCCATGCCTTGGGGGACTTAAATAACCATTGACCTCTGTTTGACCACTTTGTGGTCCTCTGTTTGTCATGGATCCACTGACCTCTATTATACTTTTGTGACCTCTGTTCTGTTCTGTACCGTGGTTATGGTCATTTACTTACATAATATCTATATTTCAGTTGCTACTACTTAAATGATTTGTTTATGTAAATGTTTTGGCTACATAACTATCCATGGTTATTTCGTGCCCCTTATATTCTTAGTATAATATTTCTCACTCTGCCATGTGCTTATAGTTGTTTACCAATTTTCAAGAAATAGCTTCTAGAAAGTTTTAGATGCGGGGCTGCGAAATAGACACACACACAGTATTTTTTTATAATATTTTTATATGTAAATATCGGGCTTTCTGGTCAATATATTTTGTAATAAAAATAGAAGCTCAAATGATTATTTTGGTACCCTTATTTAAATATTACTTCCGCTTGCGTTTATTGATCTGTTTTAGAATTGGCTGGAGGTAACCTTAGTTACTGGCCCTCACGATGCTTAACCCTTGGGTATGGGGAGCGGGTCGTGACAAACAATCTTACATGTTCTCATAAATTATTAGAACACTGGGCAAAAAACAGTAATTCTAGTCAAATAAAACTAAAACATAGAAGGAAAAAAAAAAAAAACACCCATATGAATATTGGATATTTTGTTATGATTTGCGTACTTAATTTTTTAATAGTTGGTCGTTCCCATATAAGTTAAAGGGTTAAAATAAAAATAAAAATAAAAAAACATTTACAAGTTGTGATCATAATTGTGGGAACATATTTTGTGAATGACAACACGTGGTTAAGGTGACACCGAAGTGCCAGCTGAGGTACCACGTAGCCTAGTCCTAATGCCGGGGTAATCTTGGCTAGGCCGAGGTTATCTGCGGAGATACCGAAATCTGAGATGAGCAGATAAAGGATAAGAATCCTAGAACAAGGAAGGGCCTCAGTTAGGATAAGGATAAGGCTGAAGGAGAGTTTATACCTATCTAGCCGAGAGTCCAGGATAAGCATTGAGCCTGAATCCACTGAAGTGAGGCTTCTAAAGGGATCAGGTCACTGCTGGTTATAAAAGCAGGGCACCCTTATGGGTCTAAAGTAAGTTCTTTTCTAGTGAGTTTTGAGTACTCTTTGCTATCTTTGAGAGATATTGATTGCTGACTTGATCGTCGGAGTACCCCCAGGTGGACGAACCACCGCCGGATTCTCATCTTCTTGTATAGGTTATTGGACTTAATCTATTTTGCCAATGCTCTCCAGTTGAGCTCACCGTTTGGTTATTTGGTCCAAAATCAACACCCACAATTTGGCGTCATCTGTGGGAATGTAAGGAAAATAGATGGCCAACGACGGGCAGAAAGAAAAGGTCAGAGACGACATCCCATGTGGGAGTGGTAAACATACCGATCCCAACATCGAGGAAGAAAATCATAATGAAGGAGCACGGGATCAGAATCCCAGGGATAAGGACGTCAGCAAGGAGTTAGACCCCCAAAGAAATCAGGCCGAGATGAGTATTACAACGAAAGTGACCTCCAGGTATGGAAAGATAGATGCCTGAAGAGGGACGACGAGATGAAGGGAATGACCAACAAGTTAGCAGATCTACAATCGGTTGTAAACTGCATGATGCGGAACAACGTTATGCAACCATCGTTTCCGTTGCAGGACACAGCGATGTTAGGGGCTAAGACTAACGCCCAGAAAGGAGGGCAAAAAACAATCTTAGCAGTCCCACAACATGGTAGGGAAAAGGAGCCCTCACATCGGCCTTCACGAGATGTCGGGTGAGGAGAGTCGATTAGAGGTGACTCGCAGAGGACACCTCGGACTAGGGAGACATATGTCAAAGAGCCTCGAAATATCCAAGAGAAAGGCCTGTGTTTTGACACAGTGAATGAAGAGAAGTCCAAGAGGACACATAACGACACTGAGAGTAGTGCACCAAAAAGACTGAAATCTATTGACAGCCGAGCTCCTGGTCGGACTAAGGAGGATTTGAGCGACTACCTCCAGAGGAAGCGGCAGAATGCAAAGGTCACATCCCTCGTCAAGCCGAGAACGTCGTTCTCCGTAGAGTTGGATAGGTTTAAGGCCCCAAAAAGGTTCCACATACCGAGATTTTAGATTTACGACGGTAAGTTCAATCCAAACTTTTACGTTGGCTTATATCTAAATTTAATGGCTTTGTATACCGGGAATGAACCGTTGCTGTGCAAGGTGTTCCCCTCATTCTTTGGGGAAATTGCATCGGATTGATTTCACAAATTGCTGAAAGGAACTGTGAAGAATAGGGAAGGCCTGACCGAGATGTTTGTGGCCAGGTTCGTTACAAACAAGTTGCAGCCACTAAGAGTAGACTCCCTGATGGCTTTGAAAATTAGCGAGGGTGAAGGCCTCAAGACTTATGCCAAGAGGTATTATGAGGTGTTCAACCGAATACCGAGATGCAACCAGGAATTGACAGTTGTGTCTTTTAAGAACGGCTTGGAAGATGAATGCCCACTTCGAAAGTCACTGGCAAAAACTCTACTAAAGAGTATGGAGGAGCTCATAGCACAGATCGAGAAATATGCCAGAGCAGAAGAGGATATGCTGGGAACAAAGGCATCTATACAGGAGAAGAAGAACGGCTTGCCGAAGCAAGGCCGAGGTAATACTGGTTTTAACAAGTAAGAAATAGGGCTGAGGCCTGCACAGGCAGTCACCACTGTGTTCCGAATCCTGGTTTACAAAGTTCTAGAAAGGATTAGGACCAGCCGTATTATAGAGCATCGGAGAAGGTCCCCAGTGAGTTCATAAGAAAGAGCCTTGGGAAGCACTGTGCTTACCACAATGAGGATGGACACCTGACTCAGGGGTGCAGAGCCTTAAAGACACACTTAGAAGACCTGGTTAGATAGGGTCACTTGAGGGACCTAGTAGATGAGGCGAGAATGAGGAAAGAACATGCAAGGCTTCCCCCGGCACCGCCATCGCCACCCGCCACGACCACAGTAAGTAGAACCTCGGGTGATCAATGTGATTCACTTAAAGGTTAATGAGAATGATATATGAGGAGAGACCCAAAAGGTGAGGCACTTACAACATGTGTATCAGGTCCAGCAAAAGAGGCCTTGGGCAAACGAGTTCCAGGGACCGATGGTGTCCTTTACTGAAGCAGACCTAGACATGGTGCAGCATCCACACAACGATGCTCTAGTAGTGACCCTCAAGATTGGAGAATACCAGGTAAGGCGCATTCTGATCGACCAAGGCAGCTCTTGTGACATCATGTATGCCAGATGTTACAAGGAGCTTGGCCTTCATCGAGATGATTTAGAGCAGTCTAATAGCCCAATGGTCAGGTTTAATGGAACGTCGACATGGCCTCTAGGAGCAATAAATTTGGAGGTGCAGGCAGCCACTAGGAAGGTAAGCACAGAGTTTACAGTAATTGACACCCCCTCCCCTTACAATGTTATCTTAGGAAGGCCATGGTTGCACGCAATGAGGGCTGTTCCCTCAACATTGTAGCAGCTGTTGCGATTTCTAACTAAACAGGGGATTGAGGAAGTTAGAGGGGATCAAGTGCAGGCAAAGAATTGCTTCATGGCAGCAATGAAATCTAAAGCAATATGCAAAAGGCAGAAGAAGTAGAAATTGAGGACGAAGACATGGAAGTTCTAGATGATATCGGCAAAAAACCGGCCGAGAAGAACGAAGAAGCATTGAAGAAATTTCTGGTCTAGAAAAGGGATGAAGAGCGCTTTTTCCTTCTCGGCTCAAGTTTGGCCGAGAATGAGGAAAGGGAGCTAGAGGCTTTCCTACGGACTAACATGGAAGTATTTGCCTAGACGCCATATGATATGCCAGCCATTGACCCCGAGGTCACATGCCATACGCTTAATGTAGACAGGTTGGCTAAACTTGTCATCGTGCGAGGGAGGAGGCCGACATTAATGCATATTGAGGCAGTTGAGGAGGAAGTGGACAAACTGCTGAAAGCCAAAGCCATTTCCTAGATGAACTACTCTACTTGGCTATCCAACATTATGGTAGTGAAAAAGAAGAACATCAAGTGGAGGGTTTATATTGATTTCACTAGCTTGAATAAGGTTTGTCCCAATGACAGTTTTCCACTACCTAAGATTGATCAGTTAGTAGATGCCATTTCAGGGCATGGGAGGATAAGCTTCCTGGATGCTTATAGGGGATACCACCAGATAGCAATGTATTCCCCTGATGAGGAGAAGACTGCATTTATCACCCCAAAAGGGCTATATTGTTACAGAGTGATGCCTTTTGGGTTGAAAAATGCAGGAGTAACCTACCAGAGGTTAGTGACCAAGATGTTTAGACATCTGATCGATAAGACAGTAGAAGTGTACATTGATGACATGGTCGTGAAGACCAAAGAACCTAAGAATCATCTGGCTAACTTGTAAGCGGTTTTTGATATCCTAAGAACATATCGGCTCCGACTAAATGTTTCGAAATGTGCATTTGGAGTCAGGTCTGGTAAGTTCCTAGGGTACTTGGCCACCATAAGGGACATTGAAGCAAGCCCAGATCAAATCAAGGCCATTCTTGGCTTAAAGAGCCCGATGTCAGCCAAGTAGGTCCAAATTTTGACCGGCAAGGCAGTAGCCCTGAATAGGTTCATTAGTAGAAGTTTAGATAAGCGTAAACCATTTTTTAGTTTGTTAAAGAAGGCCACATATTTTTTATGGATAGAGGAGTGCGAAGTCGCCTTGGCCGACTTAAAAAGATACTTGACAATTGCTCCAGTTCTGTCAAACCCAATACCCAGAGAAGAATTGTTCTTATACTTGGCTATTTCAGAGCACGTAATGAGTGCAATGGTAATCAGAGAAGAAAAGGGAGAACAAAGAGCAGCATACTATGTGAGTAAAACCCTAGCAGGTATAGAGACCAGGTACTTACCCTTGGAAAACTTGATATTAGCCCTGGTGATGGCTTCGAAAAAACTAAATCACTACTTCCAAGCCCACAAGATTGTGGTACTGACTGAGTATCTTTTGAAGTCTCTGTTGCAGCAAGGAGATCTGACAGGCAGGGTAGCCAGATGGGCAGTAGTGTTGGGCCAATATGACTTGGAGTATAGGCCCAGAACAGCAATTAAGGGCCAGGTTTTGGCCGACTTTGTGGCCGAGTTCACCCCTAGTGCCATCCCACATCGGACTCCGATGAGCTGCGGCTTGAGATGCCTAGGGAAGCAGGAAGAAACCCAACTGGGGCCCAAGAACCCAACTGTAGCAAAACAGAAGAAAGAAGAAAAACCAAAGCCTTGCGATATCTACATTAGCAACTCATTCCGCCTGTTTGTTGATGGAAGTTCAAACCATCAAGGACCAGGGGCAGGAGTAATGTTAGTATCGCCAGATGGGCGAATGTTAGAGCAGTCTATTCATTTAGGATTTAAGGCCTCAAATAATGAAGCAGAATCTGAGGCACTGATTGTAGGGTTGAAGTTGGCAGTAGCAATGGAGGCTGATGAGGTGGTAGTCTTTTGTGACTCCTAACTTATTGTGAATCAGGCAACAGACGAGTATGTAGCCCGAGATGAACGAATGATAGCCTATGTTAAAGAGGTCGTCAGATTGTTTTTCTTGTTCCAAGATTGCCGGCTACAGCAAGTTAGCCGAGATGACAACAGTCACGCCGACGCCTTGGCAAACCTGGCTAGTGCAATGAAATCAGGTGAGACAAGGACCATAATGGTTGATTATTTGCCAAGCCCAAGTGTGGAGCCCCAGATCACAGAGTACGAAACAATGTATGTAGAGATAGAACGAAGCTGGATGGATGCAATAGTAATGTTCCTCAGGGATGGCAAGCTACCAGACGACCAAAAAAAGGCACACAAGACCAGAATGAAGTCGGCCAGGTTTAGCCTAACAGCAGATGGCCATCTTTACAGGAGATCCTTCACTAGACCCCTTTTGAGATGTGTGTATCCCTCCCAAGTTGAAGACTTTTTGTATGAGATCTATAAAGAAGTCTGTGGAAGCCATGCTGGAGGCAAATCACTTGCTCATAGGGCTATCACTCAGGGGTACTGATGGTCCTACATGTAGAAGGATGCTGAAGCCTACGTCAAAAAGTGCAAGAAGTGTCAAAGGTTTGCACCTTTAATACATCAACTAGTAGCTGATTTGAACCAAGTATCCAGCCCTTGGTCATTTGCCCAGTGGGGCATGGATCTAGTTAGACAACTGTCCCAAGCGATTGGGCAAAGGAAGTTTCTGTTGGTAACAACTGACTACTTTACCAAGTGGGTAGAGGCTGAACCCCTTGCGAAGATTCGAGATATTGTTGTGAAGAACTTCATATAGAAGAACATCATCACCACGTTTGGCATCCCAAAGGCAATAATAGAAGATAATGGTACACAGTTTGACAGTAAGCGAATAAAAAATTTCCGTGCAAAGTACAAAATGAAGAATTACTACTTCACTCCAAGTTTCCCTCAGAGCAATGGTCAGGCAGAAGTATCCAATAAGACTATCTTGGATGGGATTAAGAAGAGATTAGAAATAGCAAAAGGGAAGTGGTGGAAGAGTTACCCAATGTGCTCTGGGTATATTGAACTATGCCAAGAAGATCAACTGGGGAGTCTCCTTTTGCCATGACTTAAGGCATTGAAGCAGTTATTCCACTAGAAGTCGGCATCCCTGGAATCAGAACCCAAGGAGTGGAAGATGGGACCAATAAAGCATTCTTAGCTCGAGATCTGGATTTATTAAAAAAAAGAAGAGAGAGAGTAGCAATTTGGCTGGGGGCATACCAGCAGCAGTTTGCTAGGGCTTACAACAAGAAGGTCAACCCAAGAGAGTTCAAAGTTGGGGACCTCGTCCTGAGGAAAGTTGTTGGCAACAAAAAGGATTCTAGGGAGGGCAAGCTTGGCCCAAACTATGAAGGGCCTTATAAAATCATCTCTATTGCCGGCAATGGGGCATATCGACTTGAAGACACTGATGGCAAAGAGTTGCCCAGACCCTGAAACACTTGCAATTTGAAGTTTTTTTATCATTAGTTTTTTGTTTTTCGAAGTTTATGTCATAATTTTATTAGCTGAAGTAATAATAAAATTCTAATTTGATTTTTATAAATTTAAAATTTGTGCAATAGGACTGACCAGTCCTATGACGATGTTTCTTAATGAAACATGACGAATAACTTAGACTTATTATATGGAACAGTTGAATTATACTTGCATATAATATAGTTGAACTAAGTTAGCGATGTTTCTGAATGAAACATGACGAATAACTTAAACTTATTATATGGCAGAGTTGAATTATACTTGCATATAATAGAGTTGAACTAAGTTGGCGATGCTTCTGAATGAAATATGACGAATAACTTAGACTTATTATATGATAGAGTTGAATTATACTTGCATATAATAGAGGTAAACTAAGTTAAATTAACCTAGACTTGCCATGTCGGCAGAGTTAAACTCAGAACGGTTAAATTTGTTTTAGTTAGATTAATAGAGAAACCAAGGTTGAACACCTCGGCTAGTCTTTGTTTGAATCTGACTTCGACAAAAAACCATAAACGCATAATGTGAACTTAAGTGGTACTTAGGTTCACATTAGGGGGCAGAGAGCAAGAATGATAAATAAACTTGAGAACTTGAGACTTGTTGAAATTTTTAGAAAAATTTATAAGTTAGAATGGGCTTGACACTTGTTGAAATTTCAAAACAATTTACAAGTTGGAGTTAGCCGAGGTAATGATGAAAGAAGTATTCGAGGTACATATTACCCGAGATGACCAACCAGGTTGTTAAGCTTGGTAAGGTTGGAAAGGTGAAGTCTTAATGGAAGACAGTAAGTGGAAGTAAAGAAGTAATACTTGACTAAATAAGTTTTAAAAAACAACACTGGTAAGAATATTTCAAAATATTTTGAAGTGTTAGCCGAGGTATTCCAATTATTAGCCGAGACAAACAGTCAAGGTTTATATTCGAGGTACTCTAACCCGAAGTGATTACACAATTAAGGTCTACTTTGAAGAAATGCAAAAACATTTAAAAGAAAAGAAGACATGCATTCAAAGAGAACTTGCTCGTTTACAAAGACAAAAGAAGGAACGTCGGCCAGATGAAAACCAACATTAGTTAAAACAAAACAGAAGATTACATTGTTCGTGATAGTTCAAAATAACAAGTAAAGGAAAAAATTCTGAGTGCTAGGATCATTAAGGATTCTCTACAGACTGCCTTGCCTCGGCGATTGATGGTGTCTCAGCCTCGGCACATAGCTGAGTAGTCTTCTCGGCTGCCTTCTCAGCCTGGATCTCAGTGTCGATCTCAAGAAGAGTCTAATCAAGGCTCTTCTCGGCGATCTCAACCTCAGCTTCAGAAATGGTCTTGGGAACCTCATCCTCATTGTCCTGAGTCAAGTCTAGGACTTACTCATTCAGAGTTGGGGACTTCGCCCCAGCAGCTTCAATCTTTTGAATAACATCGGCGACTATGTCCTTGTCGGCCTCAACTTCTTCTTTCTCCTCAACTTCATCCTCGGATTGGCTTGGAGTGGATAAGAATAAAAGAGCAAGTTGGTTGGCATCGCAGAGAGACGAGTCGTCGGGGACGGCTAATTCCTTCAATGCCGACATCCATCCAAGGATATAACCCTTGTTGCATGCCTCACTGACTTGCTTCTTATATGCGTCGCGGACGTCAGCTGCCCCTTTGGCGTATGCCTTTATTTCGGCCGCTTTGGTGGCAAGTGCTGTTTGGAGCTCAGTCTGGGCTTGAGACTCTTTCTCTTTAGCTTCTTTTGTCTAGGCCTTGGCGACCTCGGCAACATTTTTAACGGCTTCAGTGCGATCTTTGGCTTTGCTTTGGGCCAGTTGGGTAGCTTTCGCCTGGTCCTGTAAGCTTTGGATGTGAGCCTTGGCCTTGTTTAGTGAAGACAGGAGCTTGGTTGCCTCATTTGTCTTGTTGTCAGTTTCTTTTTAAACTCCTCGATTTTGACTATGAGGGAGTGACCCTGCTGGATAGCCTGCAAGAATGGAAAGAAAATTTGTTAAGTATAGGAACCAGAGTTGAAATTGGACCAAAGGTTACAAGTGTTACAACTTACCAAAATGCAGTGCTGCATCATCATTGCATAGTTTTCGTTCTTAGAGAGCTCGGCCATCTGATTGATGTCGGTCGAAAGGAGAACGACGGTGGAAAGGGCGGCACCCACTTCCAGACTATCGAGCACATTGTCCTCGGCTAGAAGAGATCGGTCTCTGACCTTGACAAACGGGGTCTAGTGCTCATCGGCACGAAAAACAGAGGGCGTAGAAGCCCCCCCAAACCTCAGCTTCTTGGATCGCTGCTTATTAGACATCTCGGCCTCGGCAGGCCTCTTCTCAGCAGCAGTAGAGCTCTTCTCTATTTCAGCCAATTTAGAAATTGGCACTGTATCTTCTGACTCAACTTCTGTGGCTGTGGTTTTGGCCTTAGCCCTTTCTACCTTCTTTGTCTTGGGTTTTTGTTGGGATTGGGATGGAGAAGAAGAATGAACTGACACCACGCTAGGGATTTTGGCTAACAGGAACAATTTTTGCGCGACCCATTTCGTCGGCAGTAGCGGCAATAGTAACTCTGGGACCAAAATGAATGGCTGGCAAGGCGATAGGAGGGTTGGAAGGGTCCCTCTCCAAGAAGTCAAGACCTCGGCGTCTTCTACTTCTAGTTCTGCCGGCAGAGACAATTGGTAGAGCTCAGCATCAACGCTGGTGCTGAGCTGGAGGAATCAACTAGAGGGCAGAAGTGGATGGTTAGTCTGCTGGGTTAGAGGTGGAGGCCTGATCTGGCCTTGGAGATGAGGCTGTTGGAGAAGTTATGGTAGAAGGTGGAGTTTGACTTCTTTTGGGGACGTTGGGCAAGGAACTGCAGTAGGTAGGGATGTAGTTGAGAAGAAGAGGAGCTTTGCGTGCCTCGATTGGTAAGCTGAGAAGGCGAACCAAGTTTTTGCTCGACATGTAGTACTGGCGAAAGTTCTTTTCTGGCTGAGAAAGGGCTGCAAAAATAAAGAGAGAACATTATAACAGAGTATCAGGAAGAATGTTAAAATAATTTTAAAAAGGGACTTTGGGGGGACTAAGCCCTTACCCTTGTCATCCCTAAATACTTCCCAGCGCAAAAGGGAAAAGATGGAGCTCGTCGTCTGGCGCAAACTCCTAATTGTCTGAGACAATCAGGTAATCGTCCCCCGCGCCTTTATTTGAGTTTGGGATATCAGCTATCAACTTGTATTATGTAGATCTTGGCTTGAGATAGCATGTGTAGCCGTTGTTTGTTTTGAGGCTACACATGGTATAGCAATATTAGATGTCAGAAAGGGTAATTCTGGCATTTTGTCAGTGTGCCAGGGCGATGATGCCATTAATTATCCGAAAAGAATTCATGGCTAGTTGCATAGGGTTAAGTTTGTAGAAGTGAAGTACTTCCCTAAACAGGATGTCTAAAGGGAATCGAAGTTCACACTCTATAAACGCAACTACAAGGAAGGGCATGGAGTTTCCATCATACATGATAGAGTCCTTCTTCCCAGCCAACCTAATTTGAATGTCGGTTGGGATGAAGAATTCTTGGCGGAAGTACTCTAGTTTGGTCGAGGTGTCTACTCTCTACCTAAACATATCCATGATCTCGGCTTGGGGTGTATTGTGATGGATTTTAGAGAAAAGACACTGGTGAAGGTTTGAGAACCTCGGCTAGGGCCTAAAAGGTACTAGGGTGATGGTTTTGCTGCCTAGGGGAGATTTTGAGTTTCAATTTTCCTAACATAATCAAAACTATGTCGAAGCAAGGCTCAAAAGCAACAGATCTAAAAATAATCAAGAAAAACAAGAAAGAAAGCATGATTCAGAAATCAAGAATGGAGCAGAGAACGACAAATAAGATTTACACGCACAGAGCAAATAAAGTTCATGAACATTGAATAAGTGTGTCCAGGGCAATGTGCAACAACCACAAGCAATACAAGCACTCTAGACCTCAGGGACAGATTGTGACATATAAAAAAGATTCAAGAAACAAGAAAATTGATTCATAATACAGCTGTAAATACAAGATTCATTGACAATGAATGCAGCAAAAAGAGTATAAGGCAAGTTTAGAGAAGCAGTACATTAAGAGAACAATACAAGACTAAATAAAGGAAGAAGAAATTAGTGACTTACCAGTTGAGATCAACAAAACGAACGCCGAAGTGAAGATTGCTGGAGTCAGACGACGTGAGTATTCAGAACAAAATGGCTGAAAGCTTGCCGGAGGAGGTGATTCAAGCAGTTGCAGAGAGCTCGAAAAAACAATAATGGAGGTTGGAGAATTGTTAGAGAGAGAAAATCTTGAGTACAGAGGGAATGCGAGAACACGAAGTGAGAAGACGAATAGAGAGAGAGAGAGAGAGAGAGAGAGAGAGAGAGAGAGTTTTGTTAAAAATCGTAAAGGTAACAAAACATAATAAATTAGCCTTGGACGACGTGCCTGTCAGGTGGCATGTGCAGAGGCGACATGACTTGATAGTGCGTGTCTGGTACGAACCAATAAGAAGGAGACGCGTGGAGGATGTCACAACCCGCTCTCCGTATCCAAGGGTTAAGCATCGTGATGGCCAGTAACTGAGGTTACCTCCGATCAATTCTTAAACAAATCAATAAACGCGAGCGGAAGTAATATTTAAGTGAAGGTACCAAAATAATCATTGGAGTTTCTATTTTCATTACAAAATTTATTGACCCAAAAGGTCAATATTTACATACAAAAATATCATAAAAGTGTTGTGTGTGTCTATTCCGCAGCCCCGCATCTAAGACTTTCCAAAAACTATTTCTGAATTGCATTGTTTCCTGAAAATTAGTAAACAACTATAAGTACATGGCAGAGTGAGAAATATTATACCAAGAGTATTACGGACACGAAATAACCATGGATAGTTAGTTAGGCCAAAACATCTACATAACTCAGTTTGGTGAATAAATCATTGGTAAATAAATCATTTAAGTGGCAGAAACTGAAATACAAAAATTATTTAAATATATAACCATAACCACGGTATTGAACAAAACAGAACAGAGATCACAGAAGTGACAGTCAGAACAGAGGTACGGATTCAAGAGATGGCTCGTACGAACTCTAGAGGTGGCTCCCACAATAGTGTAGCACTTAGCTCCATATAGCACTTTGCTCCGCACAGAACAGAGGTCAATGGATTTATGACAAACAAAGGACCACAAAGTGGTCAAACAGAGACCAATGGTTATTTAAGTCCCCCAAGGCGTGGGACTCCTGTGGCGGTACTTATAAAACATAATTGTTTATAAGGTTATAGTCAAATATTCTTTAAAATATAAACAAACATATCCATGGGTTTCATTTTAGCAAATAGGGTTCAGAAATTAAACCACGTAACTGAAATATTTATATAATTTATAATAGTTTATAAAACATAACTTGTATAAAATAAATATGGTAAGTCAACCCATACGTAAAATATATAAGGATAACTCAAGGTATAATATAACTCACCTTAACTTTAATACTTCACTCTTTCTTTCTACTACCAAAGACCCTTTTAACTTTCATTATTTTTTCCTTCCTTTCTTCTCTCTTTTCTTTCTCTTTCCTTTCTGTCTTCTTTCTTTTCTTTCTTTCCTTCTTTTCTTTTTCTTTCTTTTCTTTCGCAGGTGAATCGCCTATTTATAAGGAGGTAGAAGCCTCCTGAGCCAATCACGTGGCAGTCTGAATCCTTCTTCTCAGATTTGTTCATAAATGTCATGGATTGATCCTTATCTTATATAAATAATTAAGATAATTACATTTTGGCCCTAATTCTTAATATAATTATATAAACATAATTAATCCATAATTAAATTATACTTTATCGTATACCCACAGAAAATTAATTATTTATTTTACTACCACACCCATTATTATTATTTATTTATACTTTGACCCCTAAATTCTTAATAATTATATTATTTTACAAAATTGCACATACTAATACAAAATAAATCGTATATTTTTCTAACTGTGATTAAATAATATTAGTATAAATTTTACAGAATAATTAAAAATCTGGGTTGTTACAGAGGAAAGGGTTGAAAAGACCGTGCGTGACAGTTCAAGCACAGATAAAACTCTTGGAGTTCTTAATTTAATGAAGCAAAAACCTCGGTTAGAGGAACGATCTCGGTTAAGATACTCAAAAAACTTGGTTCTTGGTTCTTGGTTCTTGATCCCTGATAAAAATGGATAGCTAAGTGCTGGGTACTGGAAGCCGACGAGTAATGATCTCGGTCGAGGGGAAAGAATGAATTTTTAGCTGACATAGTATTTGAACAAACGATGTAGGTTCCATCACCTCAGGATGCCGGGGTAATAGAACCTAGAGAGTAGTTGTGGGGACATATTTTGTGAATGACAGCATGTGGCCAAGGTGACACCAAAGTGCCAGCTGAGCTGCCACGTGGTCAGGTCCTAATGCCGGGGTGATCTTAGTTAGGCCGAGGTTATCTGCAAAGATACCGGAATCTGAGATGAACAGATAAGGGACACGAGTCCTAGAACAAGTGAGGGCCTCAGTTAAGATAAGGATAAGGCTCAAGGAGAGTTTATCCTTATCTAGCCGAGAGTCTAGGATGAGCATTGAGCCTGAGTCCACTGAAGTGAGGCTTCCAAAGAGATTAGGTCACTGCTGGTTATAAAAGTAGGGCACCCTCATGGATATAAAGTAAGTTCTTTTCTGGTGAGTTTTGAGCATCTTTGCTATCTTTGAGAGATATTAATTGCTGACTTGATCGTCGGAGTGCCCCCGAGTGGATGAACCAATGCCGGATTCTCATTTTCTTGTGCAGTTTGTTGGGTTTAATCTATTCTGCTAGTACTCTTCAGCTGAACTCCCTGTTTGATTGTGTGGTCAAATATCAACACCCACAATAATGTAACACTTTCATGTTTTTTTGTGAACTGTACTTTAGACAACATTCCTTAAAAACCATGGAAACAAATTTTATTTTATTTTATTTTATTTTTTGATTGCAGCCTAGGAAACTTATTGTCCATTGAAATTGATTCATCAATTTAAGGCCTTGTCCAAAACAAAATGCTTCCATGACCCACATAGGGATCTTGTACAAATTATAGGGTCCATTATTTCCCTTTCAATTATTACTTTTTCCTTTCACTAAAAAAAGTATTTATTTATTTATTTTATCAACTAAACTGTTTCTAGTTTAATCTTCCTCTTAACCACTAATTTTCTAGATTAAACAATATACTCAGAAAAAGTAAGAATAGTTTAGAATAGAATGAGATTTTTTTGCTGTTAAATTCTCCGTTTTTTATCTTAGAATCTTAACGGTCAATAAATTATGTGAGAATCACAATACATGAGAGAATTCTATATTCTTGAAAAATAATTTAACATCATGAGTATTTTCAAATAAGAGAATAAATAGATCTTAAACATAGAAAGTTATAAGCCCCTAAAATATAATAATCTAAGTGTATTTAACATTTTATTCATTGAAAATAAAATACTTGACAAAGTCATGACTATGTTGTCAATATATCATTCTTATCCGTTGCTTGCATTTAATTTTTTTTTTCTTGACATTTTATTCAGTCAAAATTAATTTACCCAGCAAAGTCATGACTGCACTGTTAATAGATTACTCTTATCAATTACTTGCATTTAATTTTTTTTTTCTCTACCTAAAACATGCAATTAATTTGTAAATTTAGGAGAAGAGGTGTTTGTAATTTTGCATGTTATCATGAGTCATTAGAGTAACAGCCAAAACTAGTTTATCAATATTTCAAAGTATATAAAACTAAACCATAGGGGAAAAAATGAAAGTTTCACAAAAATAACCAATACCCATATAAATACTTTAGATATTTTGTTATGATTTAGTTCTGCCTATATCCTTTAATAGTTGGTTGTTCCCACATAAGTTGTAATGTCACTTCATTTGAAAAATAAAAAATAAAAACTTACAACATTTACAAGTTGTGATCAATGTATCACTTTCATGTGAGCTATACTTCAGATAACATTTCTTAAAAAGCCTAGAACATTGTTGTCCATTGAAATGTACTCATAAATTAAAACCTTATTCAAACCAAAAAGGATTCCACGACCCTCTTATTATACAAATCATAGGGTCCATCATTTCCCTTTCAACATTCACTAAAAAAGTGAGTTTTTTTTTATATATATATAATTTTTTCTATCAACTCTTTCTAATGTCTCCTAACCACTACTTTTGTGGGTTAAACAATATAGTGAGACAAAGTAGGAATAGTTTAAACTAGACTATAAAGTTGTTTTGTTCCTAAATTTCCTTTTTTTTTTGTGTGTGTGTGTGTCTCTAAAAACACTTATAGTTATTAAATAAATCTTAATTGGTTGAATTTTTAGAATTTTTCTGATAAATGAGAAACTACTTTGATACAAATAAATATGAAAAATATTTAAAATTAGTTCTATCCTTAAAAAGAGAAAACTATATAATAATTTTTTTTTACAGAACTAGTTTTGAATTTTTTTTCTTAAAAGAAACTATGAAAACCAACCAAACAAACCCCTCTAGCCATAATTTAACAAATATAAATATGAAAAATGCTTTTGAACTCTAATTTTTGAAGTCTAAAGCCAGCTCTAATGAGTTGGCCGTGACTCTCACTCATTGTGATGTGATGTTTTGATTTGGGTTTTTTTTTTTTTTTTTTCTTCTTGTTATGTCATTAGTATTCCATTAGAGTACCAAAATTAATACTCTAAATCATTGTTGTATAAATATTTTGAGATAAAAAAAAATCAGATTTAAAACACAGAATATTTTGTGCCCCTAAAATAAACTAATCTAAGATTATTTTGATATACAAATAATAATTGTATATTCTCCACTTATATAAATGCATTCACTAGATGACACTGATTCATAATTAACAAAAATCCACTCCCTCTCCATTCATGTGGGGATGAGTCAGCAAAACCTCCAGGCGACAAGTGGCATCACCAGCACAACCTACACAGTCAGCACCTAAAGAGATAGAAAGAGTTAGGCGTTGATTGGAGAGAGAAAGAGAGTTGTGGATATTATCCATTCAAGTCAGTGTTGTTAGTTTGGTGTTAATACTTTGTGGTTCTTTATATTTTTGTTTGATTCAGGGTATTATTTTGTTCGGTTAGGAGGTCTCAGTTGTTTGATCAAAGAGAGAAACATAACTGATGAAGACATTGCAGAAGATTATATATATACACATATATTAACTTTGTATATAATCACAAAAAAAGTTACAAGTGATAATATTTTAGATTAATTACACTGACCCCTCTAAATTATTAATGAATATTATTTTAGTTTTTTATTTATGGATCTGTACATATTAAATTCTTAATTATGAAAATCATATTTAGAGACGGTCTCAAGTTAGTGAAAGTGGTATATTTTTATAATAACAATGCTACATTTTCTTAATTTATTATCCCTAAATGACCCTAATGATGTGGTATTAAGGTTAGATTGGACATGATGGAATGTTTGACAAATCAAAATTTAATACTTATTAGACACATCATTAAGATGATTTTTAAGAGTGATAAATTAGGTGTCTCAAATAAATTTTTATTTTTATTTTTATAATTGATTTAAAATTTACAAGTTCATAATAAGAAGTAAAGTATATTATCTAATTTATTTATTTTTTTGGGTGAAGAAATTACACACAAAAAATAAATAAAAATCAAGATTTGACTTATGTAATAAAATAAATTTTTAATTTTACATTTTAATTTTATCAATTTAAATTTTAATCTTTTAATTTAAATCATTCATCTACCCAACGGAAAAAAAATAATAATAATAATCATCGAACTCAATTTGTACATAAAATATCTAAGATATATTTTTTCATTGTGTTTAGTAACTAAAATATTATTTTTTTATTAGTTTTACTTAAGAAAAATAGATAAATAATTTAAATTAAAAATAAATTTAAAAACTAAGATTTAAATTTTAAAATTTTAAAACTTATTTTATTATAAAAGTAAAACTCTAAAATTAATTTTTTTGGTCAAAAGATATCTGCTTCTACAATTGATTTTCGGGTTTGTTGTGGTCCAAGGAATTTTATTATTATTTATTTATTTTTGAGAACAGTCCAAGGATGTTATCGTTGTTGTAAACTTCATTAGTCTTCACATGATTATAGCCTTGATTTTCGTGTGCACAAGCATAATAAATGGAATGGAGGATTTTTTTTTATTTAGTTTAATTAATTAATTTATTGTGACAAATTTCACCTCACCGTTCGTAAATTGGCCATGTGCAATTACTCTTTGATATTTTAGGATGACCACATAATTTTTATGTGGTTTATGAACTGAAATACATTATTAAATATTTAATTTAATTTAATAGTAATTGTGAAATATGTGACAGATTAAGGAGGTTATATGTTTATTTTCAAATTTTAAATAGATAAGTCACATATGGAATAAAGCATATGGGGTTAAAGTACACTTTACCTTCCAAACAAATGACAAAAATATACGAGTATTTCAATTTTTTTCATTAAATTGTTAACAGACCTAACAGATCATTTCAGTTCACAAAACACAAGGGGTTTTACGGTCATTCCAAACGTTAAGCGGTAAACCGTACACAACCCAAAATACGGAAGATAAAGTGAAATTTGTCATTTTTTAATTTTTATTTTTATTTTTAGATGGGTGGAATAGAGGATTGATGAATAACACTATGAAGAACATTGCTATTTAAGATTAAAAATTAAATTTATTTTTTAAGTTTAATAATAATTAGAATATTAAAAATAACATTCTCTTATATCTTTTCTAATAATTAATCAATCATATTATTTACACATCATTGGGTTTAAAAAGTGAATCTATATATCTTTCTCTTTTCTTTTTTCTTTTTTTTTTTTTTTTTTTTTTTTTTTTTTTAAGTGTTATGTAGAGAAATTCTACTGTGCACACCCCTTGTACACACCCTTGGAAAGAAGTGTATTATATGCATCCTTAATTGTGTCATTTTCTTTTTTAGTTATGACTAATTTTCTTATTTAGTTATGATATTATTTCAGTTATGACTCATGAGATCTTAGTTATGCCTCATGTGGTGTTTAGTTATGATTTTTATTTTTATTTTTTATAGTTATAACTCAAAAATATGAATTTTTGTCATTTTCTTCTTTAGCTATAAAGTGCATATGGTACACATCCTTTGAGGGATGCGAAGCATAGTCTTTTCCTTTTATGTATCAAGTGTTATTGATTTTATCTCAGAAAATTTAGCCAAACTCCTCCATTAGACCATTGTTTAGTGAAAAAGAAAGCTCAATTTATTTTGCTTCGTAAACCCCTTATGGAGGAGGGACATTTGAGTAAGAATAAAGTAAAATATCTTTTTTTTTTCTTGGACAATATTATCAAAGTAACATGTTAATGTCAAATAGAGTAACATATTAATAATATATATATATTTTTTTAAAATTTCATAGTCAACATGGATCTTATTTGATAAGATTATAAAAATATTAATTTTATTAAAAATCTACATCTTGATCAAAAGTTATATTATTTTAAAGTTTAATATTTTAATAATAATAGAATGTGTTAGACTTTTCATTAAATTTTTTTTGGATACTTATCCTTAATATATTAAAATTTTATTATGAGAGAATTTTGATTAAACTTCGTTTTTATCTCTACCCTAAAAGCTAGGGTTAGGTTTCAACCTCAATCCTCCGCCCTGCAATTTGTTATGGATTGGTTGGTTTGTTCTGCACCATGGGTTGTGTTCGTTATCTTGGATTCTTATTGGGCTATGCCATATCATATTTCTACTAATGAAATAGCCATTTGTTTGTTTTTTTAATAGCAAAAAAATTGAGAACTTTGAAATTTTATAGTCTGGACATTAGACAATTTGATCCATCTTTCTTTCTTATTTTGACCAAGCCACCCCCCCCCCCCCCCCCAACCAAATAACACTAACACACACACAAGTAACAGTTTAGAAAAAAAAAAAAAAAAGTAACAGAAAAAGGAACAGTTAGAAAATTCTATTTCTTACAATACAACATTTGCATTTCCCTAATGGGTCTGGCTTCCCTCCAATCCGAGCCTATCACATTTCCCGTTTCGATAATTTGAACCGTCAATGTGTAAAACTCATCGAGTACTATATACCTATAAAAAATCACGTTGATTGAATAACAATAGTTACGTGATCAAATCAGTTTTGTATTTTAAAAAAATGAACAGTGAAAAAATAAACGGTTGACAAAAATTTGATTCGATAAAATAGATATCGATATTCGATCAATGTGATTTTTTATAAGTATATAGTACTCGACGAGTTCTATACATTGAACAGTTCGAATTATCGAAACGGGACTCGTGATGGGCCCCCATAGGCTCAACAGTACCTTTTAATCCAATTTGAGATTTGAGGAAAGCTAGTCCCTTTCCTAATTTGCTAGAGCCACACAGTGATGTGTCTTGCCTCTGACAACCATGTACACAATTATGGAAGCCCAATGAGTGTCCATTCCACATCGTTCCCGTGAGAAAACCACACTACACTACATAAGTTAACTAACTCGTTCAAATTAGCACAAAGTCGTGAGGCTACGCCCAAAGCGGACAATATTGTGCTAATGGGGGGTTGGCTGCTTCATTTGGCATTGTCTGTGGGAACTCCTTTATCAGGAAGCCAGTCAACTAGAGACTTATGTGCGAGCCCAATGGATGTCTGTGGGAACTCTCTTCTCAAGAAGCCAGTTAATTGGGGACTTATGTGAGAGCCCAATAGGTGTCTGTGGGAACTTCCTTTTCAGGAAACTAGTCAACTAGTGACCTATGTAGGAGCCTAATGAGTGTTTATGGGAACTCCCTTATCAGGAAGCCAGTCAACTGGGACCTATGCAGGAGCTCAATAGGTGTCCATTCCACATCGCTCAAGCCATAAGGGTACGCTCAAAATGGACAATATTGTACTAATGGGGGTTTAACTGCTTCAACAATATTACTAATTAACTACTATTTTTATCTTCCCTATCCATATAGACAGTGATGACCTTTTTTTGAATGGTTGAGATTTTTTTTTAATGTGATTATCAGTTATACCCCAACTTTTGTACTATTATACTTTTGATTTTTGAACAATTAAAATCTCAATCATTTAAAAAATGCACTTTAAGATCACCTCACAGAAAATCACTCTAGGGGATCCGAATTCATGATGGTCATTGGTCAGGGAGAGAAAGTTTCAATTACAAATGTGATGAGACATAGCATACTTCGATAATTCACTACAAGAAAAATGATCTATTACAATTTACAATGTTTGATTAAAGCGTTTGCTTGAAAACGTCGCAAATTAGCATCGTTTTGATCTAAGCGCCACCATATATCGTTTCTTTGGCACCGTTCTGTCTTTACAATACTTCATTTTGTCAATTAATTAAAATCTTAGTAATTGTTATCGTTTTTATTTTTATTTTTTTTATTTATCACAAACTCTCCATCTCCCACAAGTGTTTTTTCTTCGAGATTGTTCGATCTCCTTTGATTTTCATCCATCCAGTTAGATGGGTTTCTAGATTTCTTAGAAAGGACTTTTCAATCCAGACTAGTAGAGTTCACTCGAGATTTAGAGATTTTTATGATTACACAATAGCAATCTGAATATGTATATGATTTACATTCAATTAGCTTAATTTTGTTTGATTAACTAAAGAAATATGTTGGTGAAATTGATTAGAATATGCTTGTTGTACTACCATCTGGTTCTTATAACAGAATTCTTTGCTTCTTTGTACAAATTTTGTTTAAGATTATTCACCAACATTGTTGATATTAGTCTGCTATTAGAATATGTTGTCTTAGTCATTTACTGTACTTGTAGGTTCCTGCTTCAAAGTTTGCTGTTTTCTTTCCTTTTTTTTCCTTTTTTCAGAGCACTGAGAAATTTTGCAAGAAAAATATTCTCTCTTTTCCATTTAAATTATGATATTATTTTGGGTTAATTACGACGGTAGTCCCTGTATTTTGGTCATTGTGTCATTTTGGTCTTTATAATTTCAATTGGCTCGATTTTAACCTTGGATTTATAACTTTGTCTTAATTTAGTTCAATTAATTCAACTCTTAGCACTTTTATAATTGGTATTTGTGATATTTTTAAAGGCTTTTAGACTTACTTAACTAAAACATTATCAATTAGACCAAATTGGTACAAAATTTAAAATTAAGGATTAAAATTGAGTCAATTAAAAGTGTAAGGACCAAAATGACACAAGGGATACCAATGTAATTTGCTCTATTATTTTTTTAAAATAGATTTGTCTACACAAGTGTGTTGTATGTAAATAAGAGAACTATTGACCTCCAAATTTGACAATATTAGAGCATCTCCAATGCTTCATCAAATTTGAGTAAAAATTTGATGAAAAGTTTGATCTAATATGATGCAATCCAATGGTGTATTTAAAATTTTCATCAAATCTTATTACAAGCCCCAATTGTCCGAGAAGACGTTCGGCCATGAGTGAAAATTGACATTTATATAAAGTAACCCTGGTTTTCCAGGAAGACGTTCGGCCCAATAGCCACATATAAAATTTGATGAAACTCCTTTGATTTGATGAAAAATTTAACTCTCCCTTCATTTGATATTGATTTGCCGAAATGGTTGGAGCTGGATCTAAGGTAATATACCCACTTGTCCGCTTTTTGTTATGGGTATAAGGTAATATATTGGAAAGCTTTCAAGTAGCTACATTGCTTCATATTTTTTTAACATGTTCATACCACAAAGACAATTTTTTTAACATGTTCATACCACAAAGACAATTATACATCCTTAATTGTTTACATTAGTGGAAAAATGTAATCTATTATTGTGCACCTATTGGAATAACTGCAGTGGATGGCTTGGAAAAGATTTCTAGCATTCAAAAAGTAAGAACCATAACCAATATCCCTTATATTGGCATGATATTACACTTGCACTAGATGAATTTTAGGCTTTGAATACATTTGGAGGTAATGCTTTTCACTCATGCATTATGTAGTGAGAGTTCTTGAAATTAAGAAAGTTGTGTCCCTCCGAAATGAAGGGGTTCTTGGAAAGTTTGGTGGGGAAAATTTTCATATGAAGCGATTTTTTCTTTCAATGCATTTCTTTTGGGCACTTACCAATCAATTCCATTAATTAGACTTATTTATATACAGGTCCTGATTAATAAATTTATTACTGTAAATTTATTTATAAAAACAAGAAAGACTGATAAATTTATCAATAGGACTTAACGAGTAATAAGTTCAAAAAATAAGACATATTGGTAATTTATCCTTTTTTATTAAGAATTGGGGAAATTATTTTAGATCTTGCCAAAATATATGTTTCCTGTAAAAAATGTAATAGATAATGAGTCACTCTTAATTATTTTTTCATAGAAAACATCATTCAAAAGGAGAATTTTTATAGGAAAATCGATCCATATGCTTCTAGCGGCAAAATAGTATTTGTTTCCAACCCATCTCACTATTTTAATTCATTTATTTTTATTCTCTGTTTTTTTATCTGTTGGTGCTCAATCCAAATGCTAAGGAATAATTTTATTTATATGCCCGGCCATTCTCATCTTACTTGTCAGTTGTCTCACCATCTTTATCATGGGTTACTTCTCTTATTTCTTTTGGAATTTGATGTTGTCCTGTAAAATATGTGGCATTTGATACCATTTGTTGTTTCCAAGTACATATTCTTTGGAATCATTAAGAATGGATTTATAATTTTATAGCTAAGAAGTTCAATTGAGATATTTCTAATTGTAATATTTTTTATAATCATTAAATATGTAATGAAAAAACTCTATTACATATATGAAATAGAGAGAATCAAAGTCCACTATTTGGTACAATTATGCTACATGACATGCAAAACGTGGTGCAGTATACTCTACAATCAAAGTATTTCAACGAGCTTGAAGGCTCTTCCTTGTATTGATAATTGATAATTCTCTACTTTATCTTTGGTGGATAGACTTTCTAATCATTTGTTGGTTTTTTATTGTCCATTCATAGAACTTTATCCTAACATTCCTAATTGAATATTGGTTTAACAATTTACTGGCTCATTACTTTTCTTCTAGCAAGGCTAAAGTAGCTTCTGTTTGCTTTCATTTCCTTCTCTCCTTTATTTCTTATTTTTGTTTTTTCATGGTTAGATTAGGAAATCCTAAAGTATGCTTATGCAGAGATGGAGGAATCCTGTGGAGCAATTCAGGTTGAGCATGTGTGATATATGCTTTCTTTTTCCTAGCCAGATTTCTTGGTTGTTTGTTTTTTCAATATGGTTCAATTTTCAAGCAGCTTGCAAAAAAAAGTCTATGAAAGCCTTTTAGGGGACAGCACTATTGTATATATAAGTATGGAGTTTCAATTTTTTACTAGACATTATTTTCATTACTTGTACCATAATGAATGTACTATTCCAAAAAAAAACTGAGATGTCTGTCTTGTATACTCAAATGTGGATGGGTCAAGACCGATAAATAACCTTTTTAATGACATGGTGATAATTTATTTGCTTAATCATTGAGAGTGGTTGAAAACCAAAGCAAGAGCCATTTTGAGCACAAGTAAATGTTTGTGTATTATGAAATTTGTAACTTTGTTAGGACATGTCAAGGTAATTGTAGTTTGTTGGTCTTTTCTTAGTCAAGCTGTGCAAATGCAAATGTGGCTCATAGATCTATAAAGTTTTTGTTCTCTAACTTTGGTATTCTTGAAATCTCTACCTCATTTTCTTTTTTGCCTTTGTATGGCTTTGTTTGATTGCTAGAAAACCTGGTCAATTCCAAAGGGATTGTAGAAGAACAACTTCAAAAGTGAAAAAATAAATAAATTACAATGATTTTCCTTTTCAAATCCTTTTGTTATAGGAAAAATTACCCATAAGTCCCATATTGGGAAATGTTACTCCATCTAGTCCTGAGTGTTTTTTCTTAAACCATTTAGTCCTTTTTTCTTAAACCATCATTCATCAAACATTATTCTTCAACATTATTCTCCAAACATCATTCATCAAACATTATTCATCAAACATTATTCAACATTATTCATCAAACATTGTGAACATCAATAAATCATCAAACATTAATCATCAAAATGAAATTGATTTGTAGATGCTTCGGCGTTGCTCGAAAACAACAAATCCTGTGAATATGCTTCCAAGTACAGCACCAAGTAGACGATCCTGCGTATACACCGATATCAATTCACATTGCGATATGCATCACTCACTCATACATCTACATATAGATATATATATATATATGGAGAGAGAGAGAGAGAGAGAGAGAGAGAGAGAGAGAGAGAATGGTGAAAAATGAGATAGAAATTGTAGGGCTAACCTGAGCAATGACGCTGATCATGGCGTCTTCGCCTGTTCCGTTGATGATGATGTTTGATTAAAAAAAATTGTTATGATGATGTTTGATCAGAAAAAATTGTTTAATCATTATTTTGACGTTTAATGTTATTTTAATCGTTATTTTGATGTTTAATCGTTATTTAAAAAATTGTTTAATCGTTATTTTAATGTTTTTTTGATGATGATGTTGTGATGTTTGATGTTGTTTTGATCATGATGTTTGATGTTGTTTTGATGATGTTACTCATAAATCTGATGTTTGATGAATAGTGTTTGATGTTTGATGAATAATATTTGATGTTTGAAAAGAAGGGAAATCATAAAAAGACCTATAGTAAGCTTCTTGGGAAATAGGACCTATTAGTCTAACAAAAAACCTTCGGGACTAAATGGATTAACATTCCCAAATTTAGGATTTATTGGTGCTTTCCCCTTTGTTATATATATTTATATATTCAAGAATTTCCATTTTTTTTTTTTTTTTACAATTCCTTGTCTATTTTAACAACATAGGGAGGGTAATGGATCATGATATATTGTGGCTCCAAAAGGACTTTGGCATATATATCTACAATTTTTTTGACACCGAGCCAGTCTTTAGTTTCCTGTGATGTTATTGATCAAATAAAGTGTAAATGAGAAGCCTCTTGTGGTTTTGTACATTTTCTGTCATTCTCTAGATACAAAATTCCCTCAATGGAAGCTTTGAAAAAGCTTTGAGAAAAGTTCAGATTAGTTGCTAGATATGCAATTTTGGAGTCTCCCTTACAAGTTTGAAGTTGGTAGGTATTAGCAATGGGTATCACCTCAGTTTTTAAGTGTTATGTGTTTTCTTTTAATTAATTAATTAATTAAGGGGAAATTACACAAAAAAACCCTAAGGTTTAGCACCTTTTCAAATTAAACCCTAGGTTTCAAATTGTGACAATTTGCACCCCACCATTCCACCCGTGTTGCAATCCAATCCCCTCGTCCATCTTCGTCGCTATTAGTTAACGGAAGACTGATTTGGGCGCCAAAATTGCCCTAAGCTTCATGATTCAGGGCAAAAGACACCCCTCCATTGTGATTTACAGCTCCATGCAACCCACCTAGTGATTCAACTTGCAATTGAAGCCATGCATTGAAGGAAGACAACAATTTCATAATTGATTTTCCAAAAAGGTTTGGACTTTGAGACAGAGGTAAGAAATGGGTTCGTTTTGGTTGTTTTATACTAGTTTTCCTCTTTTTTTTTCCTCCATTGTTGACCTTATTTTTCTCTCTATTGTTGACTTTGTTTTTGTCTGCATTGTTGACCTTCTTTTTCTCTTCATAGTCGTGCAAACTGTTTTCTATTCCATCAAAATGAAAGACAAATATGAGTGAAGGTAATAGCTGGGGTGGGAACAATTAAGGTGAGTTGACTTGTTGCAGCTGTAGGTTAAGAGCGAAGATCAGAACTTGGTGGACTCATGCTAATCCTACTAGGAGGTTCTTGGGTTGTCCTAATTATGGAGTAAGTGTATACAATTTTCCAATAAAATCAGTTAGCAATTTTTCAGTATTTATAGAAAATTGAGAATAAAGTAATATGTTCAATTTGAAGAAGGTAATAACTATATGGAAGATTTACCCAAAAACAATTGCTCATTTGTTTATGTTTGATTGCAATTATAGAAAAATGGGGCTTGTGGTTTCTTTTCCCGGTACGATCCACCCACATGGGCTCGTGGTAGACAAGTGTTGCCGAAGTTGGTGGATAAGGTTACAGCACTAGAAGAATGTGTCAATGAGGTTACACAATTAGAGGGCTGTTCAACGTTATCGTGCATGATAGAAGTGGCTTGTCATTACCTTGATTGCTACATTGCTTATGAATGGACTATTTGTATTCCAAAATAGTGTTTAGGCTTGCTATGTAATTGATAATATGTGTTTTGGCTAGGTACATTACTTCCACAATGTGTTTCGAGGCTTAGAGTGATTCAGTCTGTTTGATGGTGATAAATTCGGGCCCACCAATATTGGACTTGCGATAAATTCGGGCCTACCAACCTTGGTTCATGGGCTCCAATAGGTCTCTAGGTTCATGGTTCCGAACCCTTTCAAAACTAAGCCAATACCTTAGAGAATGGATCTCCTCCTAAGGGTTTCATCTCTTCTGAAAACAACAGTTAACCTTCTTGGATGCCCGTATGATCTGAGCCTCCTTGGATGGGCTTTTAGACTCTTTAGAGATATATGCTCTTGATAGGTCTTCCTCGGCCCAATTTGTTGGCTTTCTTACGGACTCATTCAATAGAATTCACTTGGGCCATTTGGCAATAATTTCTCTAAGCTTACCAAATGTTGGGCTTTCCGATTGGGCTTCGATTGAGCCCAATTAATTAGTGGGTTCAAGTTAACCCTTCTTACAGAGAATAAATAGATCTTAGACATAGAAAGTTATAAGCCGCTAAAATATAATAATCTAAGTGTATTTAACATTTTATTTATTGAAAATAAAATACTTGACAAAGTCATGACTATGTTGTCAATATCTCATTCTTATCTGTTGCTTGCATTTAAATTTTTTTTTCTTGACATTTTATGCAGTCAAAATTAATTTACCTAGCAAAGTCATGACTACACTGTTAATAGATTACTCTTATCAATTACTTGCATTTAATTTTTTTTTTCTCTACATAAAACATGCAATTAATTTGTAAATTTAGAAGAGGTGTTTGCAATTTTGCATGTTATCACGAGTCATTAGGCCCCGTTTGTTTTGGGGTGTATAGGGTGGGATGAGATTAGAATGGAGGTGGGACTCATTTAGTATTGTGTTTGTTTGTAGAGTTGGGGAAGGGATTGAGATAGAGGAGAGGATTAGGATGGAGGTTGGAAGGGGGATTGGGATGGAGGAGGTGGATGTAGTATTAGAAAAATAGTCCGCCGGATTAGAAATTTTTTGTTTTTTACATGCTGGGCATTTTTTAATTTAACATCATGAGTATTTTGAAATAAGAGAATAAATAGATCTTAAACATAGAAAGTTATAAGCCCCTAAAATATAATAATCCAAGTGTATTTAACATTTTATTCATTGAAAATAAAATACTTGACAAAGTCATGACTATGTTGTCAATATATCATTCTTATTCGTTGCTTGCATTTAAATTTTTTTTTTCTTGACATTTTATTCAGTCAAAATTAATTTACCTAGCAAAGTCATGATTGCATTGTTAATAGATTACTCTAACCAATTACTTGCATTTAAAATTTTTTTTTCTCTACCTAAAACATGCAATTAATTTGTAAATTTAGAAGAGGTGTTTGCAATTTTGCATGTTATCACGAGTCATTAGGTCCCGTTTATTTTGAGATATATAGGGTGGGATGGGATCAGGATAGAGGTGGGACCCATTTAGTGTTGTGTTTGTTTGTAGAATTGGAAAAAGGGATTGAGATGGAGAAGGGAATTAGGATGGAAGTTGGAAGGGGGATTGGAATAGAGAAGATGGAGGTGGTATTAGAAAAATAGTCCGTCAGACTAGAAATTTTTTATTTTTTACATGTTGGGCATTTTTTTATTTTTTACATGTTGGGCATTTTTTTGGAACATTAATGTTTAATTTTTTGTATTTTTTATTTGTTTTATTATTTTATATAAAAATAATTTAACAATTCTTACGCTAACAACTATCATCAAAATAAATATAATTTTACTTAATCCCCTCACTATGAATCTCTTCCATTCTATTTCTGAAACCAAAACTAGTTTATCAGTATTTCAAATTACATAAAACTAAACCATAGGAAAAAAAATGAAGGTTTCACAAAAATAACCAATACCCATATAAATACTTTAGATATTTTGTTATGATTTAGTTCTGCCTATATCTTTTGATAGTTGGTTGTTCCCATATAAGTTGTAATGTTACTTCATTTAAAAAATAAAAAGTAAAAATTTACAACATTTACAAGTTGTGATTAATGTATCACTTTCATGTGAGCTATACTTCAGATAACATTTCTTAAAAAGCCTAGAACACTGTTGTCCATTGAAATGTACTCATAAATTAAAACCTTATTCAAACCAAAAAGGATTCCATGACCCTCTTATCATACAAATCATAGGGTCCATTATTTCCCTTTCAACTTTGACTAAAAAAGTGAGTTTTTTTTTATATATATAATTTTTTCTATCAACTCTTTCTAATGTCTCCTAACCACTACTTTTGTAGATTAAACAATATAGTGAGACAAAGTAGGAAGAGTTTAAACTGACTAAAGTTGTTTTGTTCCTAAATTTCTGTGTGTTTTTTTTGTCTAAAAACACTTATAGTTATTAAATAAATCTTAATTGGTTGAATTTTTAGAATTTTTCTAACAAATTAGAAACTACTTTGATACAAATAAATACGAAAAATATTTAAAATTAGTTCTATCCTTAAAAAGAGAAAACTATACAATAATAAAAAAAATTTTACAAAACTAGTTTTGAATTTTTTTTTTTTTTCTAAAAACAAACTATGAAAACCAACCAAACAGAACCCCTCTAGCCATAATTTAACAAATATAAATATGAAAAATGATTTGGAGCTTTAATTTTTGAGCTCTAAAGCCAGTTCTAATGAGCTGGCAGTGACTCTCACCCACTGTGATGTGATATTTTAGTCTTGATTTTTTTTTTTCCTTGTTATGTCATTAGTGCTCCATTAAAGTACCAAAATTAATACTCTAAATTATTACTGTATAAATATTTTGAGATAAAAAAACAATCAGATTAAAACACAGAATATTTTGTGCCCCTAAAATAAACTAATCTAAGTAGAACAGGTGAGGTTGTAACTTTAGCATTATTTTGATATGCAAATAATAATTGTATATTCTCCACTTGTATAAATGGATTCACTAGATTGCACTGATTCATAATTAACAAAAATCCACTCCCTCTCCATCCATGTGGGGATGAGTCGGCAAAACCTCTAGGCGACAAGTGGCATCACCAACACAACCTACACAGTCAGCATCTAAAGAGAGAGAAAAAGTTAGGTGTTGATTGGAGAGAGAAAGAGAGTTGTGGATATTATCCATTCAATTCAGTTTTGTTAGTTTGGTGTTAATACTTTGTAGTTCTTTATATTTTGTTTGATTTCAGGGTATTAATTTATTCGGTTAGGAGGTTTCAGTTGTTTGATCAAAGAGAGAAACATAACTGATGAAGACATTGCAGAAGATTATATACATACACATATATTAACTTTGTATATAATCACAAAAAAAAGTACAAGTGATAATATTTTGAATTAATTACACTGACCCCTCTAAATTATTAATGAATATTATTTTAGTTTTTTATTTATGAATCCGTACATATTAAATTCTTAATTATGAAAATCATATTTAGAGACGGTCTCAAGCACTACAGGAAATGCCACTTTTGGCGACCCAAATATTGGTCACCAAAAGCCCCATTTTTGGTCGCCGAAACCAATTAGCGACTAATAATTTTTGTCGCCAAAGTCGTCGCCTATAACCTGTCGGCAATAGTATTAGCGACTAAACTATTTTTGGTCGCTGAAAGTGAACGTTTTGGCTACTAAACTCGGTTAGTCGGCAAAGGTTATCTTTTGGCGACTAAAATATTAGTCGCCAAAAGTAAACATTCGGCTACCAAACTCTGAGTAGTCGGGAAAGGGTATATTTTGGCGACTAAATATTTAGTCGCCAAAAGTGTTAAATTAAAATAAAATAAATTTTCAGCGACTAAAACTTTTTGTCGGGAATAAGTTTTAGTCACAACATTACTACATTTAAGGACTAAAGAATTTAGTCGCCAAAAATATTATTTTTCATTTTATTAACCTTTTGGCTACTAACCATTTGGTAGCCGAAAGTCTTCATTTATTTTTAGCTACTAAATTTTTAGTCACCAAAAATCTTTGGATTCTTTATGGCTACCAAATATTTAGTCACTAAAAATATTGATTTCCTTTTTGGCTACCAATTGGTTAGTCACTAACAAATTCACTTTTTTTTTTTTTTTTTTCGCTACTAAACATTTAATTGCCAAAAACTTTATTTAGTTTTTTTTATTATTATAATTAATTTCTTCACAACCTGTATTTATTTCGTGCAACCTACACCCTGTATTTAAACAATAATTATACATATATCAATTTCTATTTCGTTTCAACAATACAAAAATTAATTCAACTAACATCAAATTGTATACAAATCAAATACAATCCAACCCAAAATAATAATTCCATACAAACACCATCATACATGTAAGATGTCCTCTATACACAAAATTCTACATCAAATGTCATTTACAGAATATTTTGAAGATGTAAACATGATGGGAAAATTAAATTTATTTACTAAAACATTTGCTTAATTTAACAATAAAGCCATTGATCTAAAGGCTTCTCATCCTTCAAGCTTGCTTCATATAGTTTGGTATCTTTCTTTCTGAAGACACCAACTGCAAAATAATGAAAATGTAGTAATGCAATCAGAAAATTGAGAAATGGAATGGAAAGATGCAAGAACATTTTCCAATACACCCATTGCCCACGTCTTATAAAACATTGTAATAATCGCACCTTCAAATATAGTAGGAGGCTAAAAATCATTAACCCTGTCCTTGCCATTCCAGCCTTACAATGCACAACCACAAAATGATATTATGAGTTGAATAGGAGGACAGTTGTGGTCATCAAATGGGAAACTAGCCACCTGCAGAAACAGTAAGATATACCAAATATAGAAGTCATCATGAAACTCTTAGTATTCCAACCAAATATAAGATATACCAATTAGATAATTATCCATTTTTCTTTTCTTCTTCGTCTTCTTCTTCTTCTTCGTTTTTTTTTTTGGCAAGTGAATCTGTATGATCCAATCAAACTATGACATTAGAGAATACGAAGCAGGCATTTATTAGACTTGATATGATCCAATCAAACTATGACATTAACAACTATGCACACCTTAATAGGAACACTTTATCAAGAGGCAGAAACAGCATATAGCACATTATCAAGATCCACCATTATAAAATATGATCACTAATTTAAATTTAGTCTAAATGGCAAGAGTTAGAAAGGTCACCTAAGATAGTGTTTGGTTCACTAGATGAAATCGAATGAAATGATCATTACATGAAAATATTTATTCTCATATTTGGTTGACAAACAAAAATAGTGAAAAATACGTTGTACATAGAACATCATCTAACAATGTAATGGAATGATCATTCCGTAAGAAAGATTAACATCATCTAACAAAGATTAGAAATTACCTTCACAAAGAGCAAGCTTAACCTTCCTTCCCTTCACAAAGAGAATTATTCAAAGATTAGAAAATTGTCTTCAATCCACCTAGTTCCAACTAAATATGAATAAAATATATAAGGATTCATAATGATACATAAATATCAACCTCCAATCAAGCAATACCAACTATGGTTAAATTTTTGGGTGAATAAAAATATGAACTTATAACCCATAATAATACATAATAACACTCCTTGTACAAATCAAAACATGGACTCCATTCCACAGGTAAATCCAAATTGAATGATACATAAAGCACTTCGCATATTACCTTGCCATGAATGCCGTTAAACTAATGCTAGCAAACTTTTATTATTTATCTATTCATGTCAAATCAATTATCAGATAGACAGTTGCATACATTAGCAGACTTGACTAGAGATGCAGACACAGGTTCACCACAATGCTAATCTGACTCCCCTGTTTCAGATTAGCAGCCCATAGCAGAAAAACAGTAGTTATCCTCTCTTGAAAACCTAAAGAAGAGATTGTGCAATAGAACACACTTATTTAAAATGCCAAAAACAAGAGATCATTTCATTTATTTATTTGTGTGAAATTCCAGAGAACAGCTTCAATATATTTAATGAACCATGGCATCCAAAACTTACCCTCCCAGCATGACCTTCAAGAACTGTTGCACCAATGACACACAAAAGAGGGATTGCATTTTTCACCAATAATGATGACACACTGAGAGAGAGAGAGAGAGAGAGAGAGAGAGAGAGAGAGAGAGAGAGAGAGTCAGTCTAGACTAGCAGAATGTTGATTCATTCATGTCTTCCAGTAAATAGATGTGGAATATTTATTAAGCAGCACCAATGACACACATTCATGTATTCCTCAACTAAGGAAGCTAACCTGCCCCACGCTCCCAGACACGCATCTTTAGATGTGAACGATAGAAGACTTGAACAAATTCTGCAAATTCAACATAATAATGATCAATGAAGCAAAATGCATGCAGTAACACAATGGGAAAAAAAAATATTAAGAAAAATGGGGGAAACACCAAAACAATTGAAAGTAGCATATGTCATTCTCATTAGAACACCACATTTACCTCGCATATTATGTAACTAACAAGCAAGAGAGACATTCTCTAAAAATATAAGAAGAAGAAGAAGAAGAATGGCTACAAACCAAAAAGAAGAGCTCCCACAGAAATAAGGGAATTCAGGAAACTAACTGCTTTCCAAAGCAACTGATTTTCTTCACAATTCTAAAGACTTTGCTACCACTAATTTGCAGGTTCAGTTTAGTTTGTTTAGCAGATCCATCCATAAAAGGAAACAGAAAGCCCTTATTTTATTTTGTGTTCATAAAGACATATCATCAATGGGGTTCCTTCTAATGAGTAAATATTTCATTAGAAAGAACATGCCAACGAAATTTGGGTTGCTTGATTAGAACCTCATGCTCCAAAACTAGCATCAAACACAAAATTACACCAGGATAGGCAAAATCTGACCTGTGTTAGTTCGGGCAGGAAACATCTCATGATGCTCAAATTTTGGACCAATTTGAGCTAAATTTAATTCATCAACCTGCAGATTCTGTTTAAGAAGACACCAAGGGTAGAGCATAAACTCAGCAATTCAATTCAGGTGCTCACAAGTTGTCATGACTTAAATTTTAAACATAATCAACATAATCAAATAATCAAATACCACTTTAGTCTACAATTAAGAAACAAGCAAACCCACAAATAAAATACCTTCTTCATCCGAGTCTTGACCTCGGATTTTCGAGCTTTGTTGTGGACACGCCTCTTCTCTGCTTGACGAGCTCTCTTCGCAGCCGAATCGGCCTTCTTATTCGGAGCAGCCTCGCAAATAATCGAGTGACGAGTCGGCCTCACAACAGGGCTCATCGAAATCAAACCTGAAAATATTACCAAAAAATAATTTTTTAAAACTATTTAAGAACAAGGGTTTTGTGATTTGAGCTGAGAAAAGGCAAATACAGAGAAATGGGTTTTTGAGTAGTACCTGTGGAGAAGACATTGTGAGAAGTGGTGGAAGAGAAGCTTAGAGACCTGAGTGATGAAGTGGGTTTGGGGTGAGTAGAAGAATAAGGGTAATTGAGGGATAGGGTAATTGACGACGCTGCTCCGATGCCGCTTGCCGTCGATCGCGATAGAGAGAGAGAGAGAGAGAGGGGGGTGGGTAAGTAGAGATTGGGGATTTTTGGGTTTGAGATTGGGGATTTTTTGGGCGGGAATGGGAAAAAGAGGAGGGGGAGGGGGGGTAGGGAGCGGGAATGGAAAAAAAAGAGAGGAGGAATAAATTTTTTTTTTTTAGTCACAAAAGAAATTTAAATAACAAAATAATGCCGTTTATTTATTTATTTATTTATTTTGCTGCGGGATTTGGCATCGTCAAAAAAATTTATTTTTTGTTAAAATATATATTTTTTTGTGGTTAATAAATTTTGTTAAAAAAAATCCTTTTTTTTTAAGTTATTAAGATTGCAAATTTATTTGTTTCATTTTTATTTTAATGAAAAAAAATATTATTATTTTTTATTTGGTAGAAGTAGGGGTAATATTTTAATGAAAAATATTTTCCAATAAAATAAAATTTAATTTTCTGTATTTTCCACTAAAAAAATTTTGAGCCAGCTCAACCCGTGTTTTTTTAGTCGCCAATTACTTTTATAAATCCCTCAAATTTAAATTAGAAATGTCTCCCTCCAAATTTAAATTAACAATAGTGTTTGGGGGGTGGGCCAGCTTGGTGAATTATCTGCTAAAAAAAATCAAGAGCAATGAGATCTTCGATGAATAACTTATTCATTGGATGTATTTGGGGATTTGGCCTTTTCTTAAGAGGGAGAGGGAGCTGGAGGAGGGCAGAGGCGTGATGGCGATGATGCTCCCGTACCTGACGCCGACGGAGACAAAGGCGAGAGAGAGAGCTGGAGGAGGGCAGAGGCGTGAGAGAGTGAGAAAGAGAGAGAGAAAAGAAAGAAGTACTAAAATTTCCCTCCGAAGTTTCCCTTCGTAGTCTGAAACTTATTTTTAAATTTTGTAATTATAATCGCCGACTAATATTTAGTCGGTAAAAGTAAAATAACAATTTCAAAAAAAATTTAAATAAAAGTAACAAATATATTAAAATTATATTTAAATAAAAATATAAGTAATAAAATTATAACTTAAAAAAATTAAATTATCTTAAATATTTATCCTAATATTTTTTGTACTGAAAAATATAATAATATATTTTAAAATTTTATATTCTTATATTTTCTTATATTCTTATATTATATATATATATATAAAATAAGAAAGAAAAGAAAGAAAGAAAGTGAATTTAAGTGAGTACTTCTTTGGTATTTAAAAAAAATCACAAATATTTTTTTTTTAAATATATCTAAATTAAGTGAATTTTAAAATCTGAAATAATATCAATAAGTCTTACAAATCAGATTTATTTACTCATAAGTCATGAGTGAATTTTTTTTACACACTTAACCCTCGTTTTGATAATGAAATTTTTTTAAAACTTTTTAAATATATGTTTTGTGTCTGTGAAATGATTATTTCATTAGTGCTGGTAATAATATTGAAAAATTTATTAAAATGATAAATAATTGGGATATTTTGTCTTTTATTTGTGAATTTTGATTTATTCTTAATTTATTAGTGTTATTGAAATATGATGAAATAATAATTAATTTTTCAAAATTAGCTTTTGATAGTATATTTTTTTAGAAATATCAATTGTCATAATTGTACTTTTTGTATTATTAATGGATTTAAAAAAAGGACAAAATAAGAAATTCATATTATTTTAATAATTAATTTTTTTTAAAAATTAATATTTTGAGATAATAAAAAAAATAAGATATTAATATTTTTGGATGGTGGGTGTACAACCTCTTAATAAAAATAAAAATAAAAATAATTAATTTTCTTATTTTCATTCGGCTACCAAATAATTTAGTAGCCAAAAGTAGGTATACAGCGACTAAAAGAAATTTTGTCGCCGAAACTTGACATTTGGCGACCAAAAGTTTGGTCGGGAAAGATTAAAAATTAAGGTAGCGTTTGGTAGAGTTTTGTAAATGTGATTTGAGAGTATGAGTTGTATTTTGAGTTTGTGTGTTGTGGAATTATGATTTGAGTGTAGAAAATTTGTTTGGTAAAGAGTTTTGAAAATAGTTTTGGAAAAGAAGTTTGATTTGAGTGGGGAATTGTTGATGTGACATTTGATATGTGATACAAAAATTTACAACTCGTAACTAAACATACAACTCAAAATTATTTTAAAACACATAAAAAGTTAAAAAAAAATTTAGGAAATATTTTTTTTGATTACAGAAATCAATTGCAAAAAAAAAAAAAAAAAAAAAAAAAAAAAATCTGGTCAACCGGCCGGTCAACCGGCCGGACGACCGGCCGGACGACCCGAGAACAAAAACTTTCACAGACTGAACAGAAGACGAAGCGAAGCGACGTGTCTGCTTTTGCAGGTGTTCTCAAATGTTGATTACAGAACTCACCCGAGAACACAACCAAACGTCATTGTAGAATTAAGATGTTGAAAACGATTTCTAGAATCGTTCCAAACAGAGCCTAATTTTCTTATTTTCATTCGGCTACCGAACAATTTAGTAGCTAAAGGTACTTCTACGGCTACTAAATTTTTATTTAGTCGCCAATTGTGATATGTTTAGCTACTAAAAATTGTTTTAGTCGCCAATTGTAATATCTTTAGCTACTAAATTCTTTTTAGTAGCCAATAGTCAACATTCCCCTACTAAAAAAAATTAGTAGCTAAAAAGTTGACTTTTGCCGACTAATATTATTTTTGGTAGCCAATTCCGTGACTTTTGGCGACTAAATTGGTTTTGGTAGCTAAAAGTGGTTGGCAAAAATGCTTTTTCTTGTAGTGAAGCTAGTGAAAGTGATATATTTTTATAATAACAATGCTACATTTTCTTAATTTATTATCCCTAAATGACCCCTAATGATGTGGTATTAATGTTAGATTCGACATGATGGAATGTTTGATAAATCAAAATTTAATACTCGTTAGACACATCATTAATGATGATTTTTAAGAGTGATAAATTAAGTGTCTCAAATAAATTTTTATTTTTATTTTTATAATTGATGTTAAAATTTACAAGTTCATAATAAGAAGTAAAGTGTATTATCTAATTTATTTATTTTTTTGGGTGAAGAAATTACACACAAAAAATAAATAAAAATCAAGATTTGACTTTTCTAATAAAATAAATTTTTAATTTTACATTTTAATTTTATCAATTTAAATTTTAATCTTTTAATTTAAATCATTCATCTACCCAAGGGAAAAAAAAAAAAAAAAAAAGTTAATCATCAAACTCAATTTGTACATAAAATATCTAAGATATATTTTTTCATTGTAATTAGTAACTAAAATATTATTTTTTTATTAGTTTTACTTAGAAAAATAGATAAATAATTTAAATTAAAAACAAATTTAAAAACTAAGATTTAAATTTTAAAAATTTAAAACTTATTTTATTATAAAAGTAAAACTCTAAAATTAATTTTTTTGGTCAAAAGATATCCGCTTTTACAATTGATTTTCGGGTTTGTTGTGGTCCAAGGAATTTTATTATTATTTATTTATTTTTGAGAACAGCCCAAGGATGTTATCGTTGTTGTAAACTTCATTAGTCTTCACATGATTATAGCCTTGATTTTCGTGTGCACAAGCATAAGAAATGGAATAGAGGACTTTTTTATTTTATATTATTTATTTATCGTGACAAATTTCACCTCACCGTTCGTAAATTGGCCATGTGCAATTAATCTTAATATTTTAAAATGACCACATAATTTTTATTTAGTTTGCAAACTGAAATATATTATCAAATATTTCATTTAACTTAATAATAATTACAAAATACGTGACAGATTAAGGAGGTTATATGCCTATTTTTAAATTTTAAATGGGTAAATCACACATGGAATAAATCATATGGGGTTAAAGTACACTTTACCTTCTAAACAAATGACAAAAATACAAGAGTATTTCAATCTTTTTCATTAAATTTTTAACGGACCTAACAGAATATTTCAGTTCACAAAGCACAAGGAGTTTTATGGTCATTCCAAACGTTAAGCGGTAAACCGTACATAACCCAAAATAGGGAAGATAAAGTGAAATTTGCCATTTTTTATTTTTTAATTTTTAATTTTATTTTTAGATGGGTGGAATAGAGGATTGATGAGTAACACTAAGAAGAACATTGCTATTTAAAATTAAAAATTAGATTTATTTTTTAAGTTTAATAATAATTAAAATATTAAAGGTAACATTCTCTTATATCTTTTCTAATAATTAATCAATCATATTATTTGCACATTATTGGGTTTAAAAAGTGAATCTGTATATCTTTCTCTTTTATTTATTTATTTATTTATTTTTTAAGTGTTATGTAGAGAAATTATACTGTGCACATCTCTTGTACACACCCTTTGAAAGAAGTGTATTATATGCATCCTTAATTGTGCTATTTTCTTTTTTAGTTATGACCAATTTTCTTGTTTAGTTATGATATTATTTTAGTTATGACTCATGAGATCTTAGTTATGCCTCATGTGGTGTTTGGTCATGATTTTTTTTTTATTTTTTATAGTTACAACTCAAAAATATGAATTTTTATCATTTTCTTCTTTAGTTATGAAGTGCATATGGTACACATCCTTTGAGGGATGCGGAGCATAGTCTTTTCCTTTTATGTATCAAGTGTTATTGATTTTATCTTAGAAAATTTAGCCAAACTCCTCCATTAAACCATTGTTTAGTGAAAAAGAAAGCTCAATTTATGTTGCTTCGTAAACCCCTTATGGAGGAGGGACATTTGAGTAAGAACAAAGTAAAATATCTTTTTTTTTTATGGATAACATTATCAAAGTAACATGTTAATATCAAATAGAGTAACATATTAATAATATATATATATTTTTAAAATTTCATAATCAACATGGATCTTATTTGATAAGATTATAAAAATATTAATTTTATTAAAAATCGACATCTTGATCAAAAGTTATATTATTTTAAAGTTTAATATTTTAGTAATAGTGGAATATGTTGGACTTTTTAATGAAATTTTTTTTATACTTATCCTTAATATATTAAAATTTTATTATGAAAGAATTTTGATCAAATTTGGTTTTTATCTCTACCCTAAAAGCTAGGGTTAGGTTTCAACCTCAATCCTCCGCCCTGCAATTTGTTATGGATTGGTTGGTTTGTTCTGCACCATGGGTTGTGTTCGTTATCTTGGATTCTTATTGGGCTATGCCATATCGTATTTCTACTAATGAAATAGCCATTTGTTTGTTTTTTTAATAGCAAAAAAATTGAAAACTTTGAAATTTTATAGTCTCGACAGCAGACAATTTGATCCATCTTTCTTTCTTATTTTTGACCAACCCCCCCCCCCCCCCCACAAAAAAAACACACACACACACAAGTAACAGTTAGGAATAAAAATAAAAAATAAAAAAAAGGAGTAAGGAGTAAGGCAAAAAAAAAAAAAGTAACAAAAAAAGGAACAGTTAGAAAATTCTATTTCTCACGATACAACATTTGCATTTTCCTAATGGGTCTGGCTTCCCTCCAATCCGAGCCTACCACAGGTCTCGTTTCAATAATCTGAACCGTTTAATGTGTAAAACTCATCGAGTACTATATATTTATAAAAAAATCACGTTGATCGAATATCAATAGTTACGTGATCAAATTAGTTTTGTATTAAAAAAAAATAGACACTGAAAAAATAAACAGTTGATAGAAATTTGATCCGATAAAATAGATATCGATATTCGATCAATGTGATTTTTTATAAGTATATAGTACTCGACGAGTTCTATACATTGAACGGTTCGAATTATCGAAACGAGACTTAAGGTGGGCCCCCATAGGCTCAACAGTACTTTTTAATCCGATTTAAGATTTGAGGAAAGCCAGTCCCTTTCCTAATTTGCTAGAGCCACACAGTGATGTGTCTTGCCTCTGACAACCATGTACACAATTATGGAAGCCCAATGAGTGTCCATTCCACATCGTTTCGTGAGAAAACCACACTACACTACATAAGTTAACTAACTCGTTCAAATTAGCACAAAGTCATGGGACTACGCCCAAAGCGGACAATATTGTGCTAATGGGGGGTTGGCTGCTTCTTTTGGCGTTGTCTGTGGGTACTCCCTTATCAGGAAGCCAGTCAACTAGAGACTTATGTGGGAGGCCAATGGATGTCTGTGGGAACTCTCTTCTCAAGAAGCCAGTTAATTGGGGACTTATGTGAGAGCCCAATAGGTGTCTGTGGGAACTTCTTTTTCAGGAAGCCAGTCAACTAGTGACCTATGTAGGAGCCTAATGAGTGTCTGTGGGAACTCCCTTATCAAGAAGCCAATCAACTGGGACCTATGTAGGAGCTCAATAGGTGTCCATTCCACATCGCTCAAGCCATAAGGGTACACTCAAAATGGACAATATTGTACTAATGGGGGTTTAACTGCTTCAACAATATTACTAATTAACTACTATTTTTATCTTCCCTATCCATATAGACAATGATGACCTTTTTTTGAATGGTTGAGATTTTTTTTAATGTGATTATCAGTTATACCCCAACTTTTGTACTATTATACTTTTGATTTTTGAACAATTAAAATCTCAATCATTTAAAAAACGCACTTTAAGATCACCTCACAGAAAATCACTCTAGGGGATCCGAATTCATGATGGTCATTGGTCAGGGAGAGAAAGTTTCAATTACAAATGTGATGAGACATGGCATACTTCGATAATTCACTACAAGAAAAATGATCTATTACAATTTACAATGTTTGATTAAGGCATTTGCTTGAAAACGTCGCAAATTAGCATCGTTTTGATCTAAGCGCCACCATATATCGTTTCTTTGGCACCGTTCTGTCTTTACAATACTTCATTTTGTCAATTAATTAAAATCTTAGTAATTGTTATCGTTTTTATTTTTATTTTTTTTATTTATCACAAACTCTCCATCTCCCACAAGTGTTTTTTCTTCGAGATTGTTCGATCTCCTTTGATTTTCATCCATCCAGTTAGATGGGTTTCTAGATTTCTTAGAAAGGACTTTTCAATCCAGACTAGTAGAGTTCACTCGAGATTTAGAGATTTTTATGACTGCACAATAGCAATTTGAATATGTATATGATTTACATTCAATTAGCTTAATTTTGTTTGATTAACTAAAGAAATATGTTGGTGAAATTGATTAGAATATGCTTGTTGTACTACCATCTAGTTCTTATAACAGAATTCTTTGCTTCTTTGTACAAATTTTGTTTAAGATTATTCACCAACATTGTTGATATTAGTCTCCTATTAGAATATGTTGTCTTAGTCATTTACTGTACTTGTAGGTTCCTGCTTCAAAGTTTGCTGTTTTCTTTCCTTTTTTTCCTTTTTTCAGAGCACTGAGAAATTTTGCAAGAAAAATATTCTCTCTTTTCCATTTAAATTATGATATTATTTTGGGTTAATTACGACGGTAGTCCCTGTATTTTGGTCATTGTGTCATTTTGGTCTTTATAATTTCAATTGGCTCGATTTTAACCTTGGATTTATAACTTTGTCTTAATTTAGTTCAATTAATTCAACTCTTAGCATTTTTATAATTGGTATTTGTGATATTTTTAAAGGCTTTTAAACTTACTTAACTAAAATATTATCAATTAGACCAAATTGATACAAAATCTAAAATTAAGGATTAAAATTGAGTCAATTGAAAGTGTAAGGACCAAAATGACACAAGGGATACCAATGTAATTTGCTTTATTATTTTTTTAAAATTGATTTGTCTACACAAGTGTTTTGTATGTAAATAAGAGCACTATTGACCTGCAAATTTGGCAATATTAGAGCATCTCCAATGCTTCATCAAATTTGAGTAAAAATTTTATGAAAAGTTTGATCTAATATGATGCAATCCAATGGTGTATTTAAAATTTTCATCAAATCTTATTACAAGCCCCGATTGTCCGAAGGGACGTTCGGCCATGAGTGAAAATTGACATTTATATAAAGAAATCCCAATTTTCCAGGAAGACGTTCGGCCCCATAGCCACATATACAATTTGATGAAACTCCTTTGATTTGATGAAAAATTTAACTCTCCCTTCATTTGATATTGATTTGCCGAAATGGTTGGACCTGGGTCTAAGGTAATATACCCACTTGTCCGCTTTTTGTTATGGGTATAAGGTAATATATTGGAAAGCTTTCAAGGAGCTACATTGCTTCATATTTTTTTAACATGTTCATACCACAAAGACAATTATACATCCTTAATTGTTTACATTAGTGGAAAAATGTAATCTATTATTGTGCTCCTATTGGAAAAACTGCAGTGGATGGCTTGGAAAAGATTTCTAGCATTCAAAAAGTAAGAACCATAACCAATCTCCCTTATATTGGCATGATATTACACTTGCACTAGATGAATTTTAGGCTTTGAATACATTTGGAGGTAATGCCTTTCACTCATGCATTATGTAGTGAGAGTTCTTGAAATTAAGAAAGTTGTGTCCCTCCGAAATGAGGGGGTTCTTCAAAAGTTTGGTGGGGAAAATTTTCATACGAAGCAATTTTTCTTTCAATGCATTTTTTTTGGGCACTTACCAATCAATTCCATTAATTAGACTTATTTATATACAGGTCCTGACTGATAAATTTATTACTGTAAATTTATTCATAAAAACAAGAAAGACTGATAAATTTATCAATAGGACTTCACGGGTAATAAGTTCAAAAAATAAGACATATTGGTAATTTATCCTTTTTTATTAAGAATTGGGGAAATTATTTTAGATCTTGCCAAAATATATGTTTCTTGTAAAAAATGTAATAGATAATGAGTCACTCTTAATTATTTTTTCATAGAAAACATCATTCAAAAGGAGAATTTTTATAGGAAAATCGATCCATATGCTTCTAGCGGCAAAATAGTATTTGTTTCCAACCCATCTCACTATTTTAATTCATTTATTTTTATTCTCTGTTTTTTTATCTGTTGGTGCTCAATCCAAATGCTAAGGAATAATTTTATTTATATGCCCGGCCATTCTCATCTTACTTGTCAGTTGTCTCACCATCTTTATCATGGGTTACTTCTCTTATTTCTTTTGGAATTTGATGTTGTCCTGTAAAATATGTGGCATTTGATACCATTTGTTGTTTCCAAGTACATATTCTTTGGAATCATTAAGAATGGATTTATAATTTTATAGCTAAGAAGTTCAATTGAGAGATTTCTGACTGTAATATTTTTTATAATCATTAAATATGTAATGAAAAAACTCTATTACATATATGAAATAGAGAGAATCAAAGTCCACTATTTGGTACAATTATGCTACATGACATGCAAAACGTGGTGCAGTATACTCTACAATCAAAGTATTTCAACAAGCTTGAAGGCTCTTCCTTGTATTGATAATTGATAATTCTCGACTTTATCTTTGGTGGATAGACTTTCTAATCATTTGTTGGTTTTTTATTGTCCATTCATAGAACTTTATCCTAACATTCCTAATTTAATATTGGTTTAACAATTTACTGGCTCATTACTTTTCTTCTAGCAAGGCTAAAGTAGCTTCTGTTTGCTTTCATTTCCTTCTCTACTTTATTTCTTATTTTTGTTTTTCCATGGTTAGATTAGGAAATCCTAAAGTATGCTTATGCAGAGATGGAGGAATCCCGTGGAGCAATTCAGGTTGAGCATGTGTGATATATGCTTTCTTTTTCCTAGCCAGATTTCTTGGTTGTTTGTTTTTTCAATATGGTTCAATTTTCAAGCAGCTTGCAAAAAAAAGTCTATGAAAGCCTTTTAGGGGACAGCACTATTGTATATATAAGTATGGAGTTTCAATTTTTTACTAGACATTATTTTCATTACTTGTACCATAATGAATGTACTATTCCAAAAAAAAACTGAGATGTCTGTCTTGTATACTCAAATGTGGATGTGTCAAGACCGATAAATAACCTTTTTAATGACATGATGATAATTTATTTGCTTAATCATTGAGAGTGGTTGAAAACCAAAGCAAGAGCCATTTTGAGCACAAGTAAATGTTTGTGTATTATGAAATTTGTAACTTTGTTAGGACATGTCAAGTTAATTGTAGTTTGTTGGTCTTTTCTTAGTCAAGTTGTGCAAATGCAAATGTGGCTCATAGATCTAATAAAGTTTTTGTTCTCTAACTTTGGCATTCTTGAAATCTCTACCTCATTTTCTTTTTTGCCTTTGTTTGGCTTTGTTTGATTGCTAGAAAACCTGGTTAATTCCAAAGGGATTGTAGAAGAACAACTTCAAATGTGAAAAAATAAATAAATTACAGTGATTTTCCTTTTCAAATCCTTTTGTTATATATATATTTATATATTCAAGAATTTCCTTTTTTTTTTTTTACAATTCCTCGTCTATTTTAACAACATAGGGAGGGTAATGGATCATGACATATTGTGACTCCAAAAGGACTTTGGCATATATATCTACAATTTTTTTGACACCAGGCAAGTCTTTAGTTTCCTGTGATGTTATTGATCAAATAAAGTGTAAATGAGAAGCCTCTTGTGATTTTGTACATTTTTTGTCATTCTCTAGATACAAAATTCCCTCAATGGAAGCTTTGAAAAGGCTTTGAGAAAAGTTCAAATTAGTTGCTAGATATGCAATTTGGAGTCTCCCTTACAAGTTTGAAGTTGGTAGGTATTAGCAATGGGTATCACCTCAGTTTTTAAGTGTTATGTGTTTGCTTTTAATTAATTAATTAATTAAGGGGAAATTACACAAAAAACCCTAAGGTTTAGCACCTTTTCAAATTAAACCCCAGGTTTCAAATTGTGACAATTTGTACTCCACCATTCCACCCGTGTTGCAATTCAATCTCCCCATACATCTTCGTAGCTATTAGTTAACGGTAGACTGATTTGGGCACCAAAATTGCCCTAATCTTCATGATTTAGGCAAAAGACACCCATCCATTGTGATTTACAGCTCCATGCAACCCACCTGGTGATTCAACCCGCAATTGAAGCCACGCATCGAAGGAAGACAACAATTTCATAATTGATTTTCCAAAAAGCTTTAGACTCTGAGACAGAGGTAAGAAATGGGTTCGTTTTGGTTGTTTTATACTAGTTTTGGTCTTCGTTTTTTCTTTGTTGTTGACCTTATTTTTATCTCCATTGTTGACTTTGTAACGCCCTCAAAAAAAAAAAAAAAAACCCAATAATCATACATTCTTAACATGCTCAGACATAGAAGAATAAAGCATAAATACATTTCATTAGAGTATTTCTTACAAATGGATTACATGTTAACAACAAAAGCAAATGCCCTATGGGCTTACAGCTTTCCAAGTCAACACTTGGTTACAAAAAGAAGAGTCTAACTCTATACAAAATGAGCCCTTGGCTTGATTTACATGTAATACAAATAAAGTAATCACAAAAGATGACCCAGCCACTAATCCTCTCAAGCTACGTCCTTGGAGGTGGCATGCTACCTGTACCTGAAAATGATGTCCCATATAGGGTGAGCCAACACCCAGTAGAGATATGCTAAACATTGTATGGGCAATAACTAAAACATCAGCATTTGATAAATGTTCAATTCACATAAATCAATTTATATTTCATTTCAAATACATGACCAATGTGTCCATGTTTTTATTCCATCTCTTAACCAATTTCTCAATTCACAATCCTGGCTCAGAACCTGGCCATATATTTTAAGTGAGATTACATCCCATATCAACAACGTTTCTATTTCAATTGAAATAACAACTCAAATTAATCATTTCATGCTTCATAATAGATACACATTTTAGTATTGTATCCATCTCAGACAAAACACTTCCATATTCCACATATGATACACATTTTAGTACTGTATCAATGTCAAACAAAACACTTCCATACTCCACATATGATACACATTTTAGTGCTGTATCAATGTCAACAATATCCGGTTTAGAGGTTCATCCTCTATCTTCCCCTAAACCGTGGAGTACATCCCCTATCTCCTCTCACACAACACAATGTATATAAATACATATCATATACATAATCAAACCAATACATAAAATTCATGTATTATACCAACCGTCATATTCAATGGCATACCCCATTGATTAGTTTTAGTTTTCCTAATCATCGTGCATTGTCTACAACAATCAAGACTATCCTCCACCGATAGCCCAAAGCAATTATTTCTAAACAGACAATAATTACGTTCAACAGATAAATATCAACAATTTCAAAAGTAAGCGATTAATAAATCCAACTTTATTATTCCATCTCACAATGAGCCAATTTCAATATATTCAACTCAATTTTATATTCTCATAATTTTCCCAAATTAATTATGCCAATTAATTTATGCACAAATTAGGGCTTTCTCCCCCGTTTCTCAATATTAACCCAAAGGTTCAAATATCAACAACTCTTCAACAATACCATCATTTTGAAACCCAAATACATATTCAAGAGTCAAAATAACAAAACCCCCTTTTATTCATTTTGAAACCCTAAGTCCCAAAATTTTTCAACTCAAACCATCTATGCAAATAGCTCGATATTTATGTTAAAACATATAAGAATGAGTAGGAATCCCTACCTCAAAAGATGAAACCCATTGGAGGAGATGAAGAAATCTCGAAGTGCTCCAAACCAAGAAATTTTCGGATCAAAGTGTAGCCCTCAACGATCAACACACTTTTTGTAAAGGCTCAAGGGTAGCAGATCACTCTAACTAGATCAAATCTAAGAGAGAAGGTGAGGTTTTAGAGAGAGGTGGTCTCCAATGGTGTTTTTCGAAAAGTAAGAGAGAGAAAGGAAACCAAAAAGTGATCCAAAAAGTCGAATCTCAGTCGCCCCGCTCGAGCGTGGAAACCCCCGCTCGAGCGTCAGACACAGACTCACACTCGAGTGTCAAAAGCGCCGATCGAGCGTAGATTGCACATTTCCAGAAGTTTTGTAGACATGGTCCCCGCTCGAGCGTCAAACTCCCCGCTAGAGCGGAGTAACAAAATCAAAGGTTCACGCTCGAGCGTCAAAACTCCCGCTCGAGCGTCTGAAGACCTGCAGACAAAAGTATTGGGAGATGGAAAATCACGCTCGAGCGTTAAAACGCCCCGCTCGAGCGAAGAAGCAACAATGAAGGTCCCGCTCGAGCGTCAAAATCCACGCTTGAGCGTGAAGGCCAAAATCTGGGCATCAACTTTAGGTTCCAAAACACAACCAACCTGTTTCAAACCTGCCCAACACAACTCAAGACTCAAATACAAAGAGTAAGGGAAGGAAATGAGAATGAGACAACAACACAACCACGGAACCAAGTCCGGAATACAATATACAAAGGAAAGGAAAACCGGGATCGCTATAGACTTTGTTTTTGTTTGCATTGTTGACCTTCTTTTTCTCTTCATAGTCATGCAAACTGTTTTCTATTCCATCAAAGTGAAAGACAAATATGAGTGAATGTAATAGCTGGGGTGGGAACAATTAAGGTGAGTTGACTTGTTGCAGCTGTGGGTTAAGAGCGAAGATCAGAACTTGGTGGACTCATGCTAATCCTACTAGGAGGTTCTTGGGTTGTCCTAATTATGGAGTAAGTGTATACAATTTTCTAGTAAAGTCAATTAGCAATTTTTCATTATTTATAGAAAATTGAGAATAAAGTAATATGTTCAATTTGAAGAAGATAATAACTATACGGAAGATTTACCCAAAAACAATTGCTCATTTGTTTATATTTGATTGCAATTATAGAAAAATGGGGCTTTTGGTTTCTTTTCTTGGTACGATCCACCCACATGTGCTCATGGTAGACAAGTGTTGCCGAAGTTGGTGGATAAGGTTACAGCACTAGAAGAATGTGTCAATGAGGTTACACAATTAGAGGGCTGTTCAACGTTATCGTGCATGATAGAAGTGGCTTGTCATTACCTTGATTGCTACATTGCTCATGAATGGACTATTTGTATTCCAAAATAGTGTTTAGGCTTGCTATATAATTGATAATATGTGTTTTGGCTAGGTACATTACTTCTACAATGTGTTTCGAGGCTTAGAGCGATTCAGCCTGTTTGATGGCGATAAATTCGGGCCTACCAATATTGGATTTGCGATAAATTTGGGCCCACCAACCTTGGACTATTGGGCCTAATTAATTTAGTGGGCTCAAATAGGTCTTTAGGTTCATGGTTCCAAACCCTTTCAAGACTAAGCCAATACCTCAGAGAATGGATCTCCTCCTAAGGGTTTCATCTCTTCTAAAAACAACGGTTAACCTCCTCGGATACTCATATGATCTGAGCCTCCTTAGATGGGCTTGTCAGACTCTCTTTAGAGATATATGCTCTCGATAGGTCTTCCTCAGGCCAATTTGTTGGCTTTCTTATGAACTCATTCAATAGACTCATTCAATAGAATTCACTTGGGCCCATACTTGGTCCCATTTGGCAATAATTTCTCCAAGCTTACCAAATGTTGGGCTTTCCGATTGGGCTTCGATTGAGCCCAATTAATTAGTGGGTTCAAGTTAACCCTTCTTACAGAGAATAAATAGATCTTAGACATAGAAAGTTATAAGCCGCTAAAATATAATAATCTAAGTGTATTTAACATTTTATTTATTGAAAATAAAATACTTGACAAAGTCATGACTATGTTGTCAATATCTCATTCTTATCTGTTGCTTGCATTTAAATTTTTTTTTTCTTGACATTTTATTCAGTCAAAATTAATTTACCTAGCAAAGTCATGACTGCACTGTTAATAGATTACTCTTATCAATTACTTGCATTTAATTTTTTTTTCTCTACATAAAACACGCAATTAATTTGTAAATTTAGAAGAGGTGTTTGCAATTTTGCGTGTTATCACGAGTCATTAGGCCCCGTTTGTTTTGGGGTGTATAGGGTGGGATGGGATTAGGATGGAGGTGGGACTCATTTAGTATTGTGTTTGTTTGTAGAGTTGAGGAAGAGATTGAGATAGAGGAGAGGATTAGGATGGAGGTTGGAAGGGGGATTGGGATGGAGGAGGTGGATGTAGTATTAGAAAAATAGTCCGCCGGATTAGAATTTTTTTTTTTTTTACATGTTGGGCATTTTTTAATTTAACATCATGAGTATTTTGAAATAAGAATCTTAAACATAGAAAGTTATAAGCCCCTAAAATATAATAATCCAAGTGTATTTAACATTTTATTCATTGAAAATAAAATACTTGACAAAGTCATGACTATGTTGTCAATATATCATTCTTATCCGTTGCTTGCATTTAAATTTATTTTTTCTTGACATTTTATTCAGTCAAAATTAATTTACCTAGCAAAGTCATGACTGCACTGTTAATAGATTACTCTTATCAATTACTTGCATTTAAATTTTTTTTTTCTCTACCTAAAACATGCAATTAATTTGTAAATTTAGAAGAGGTGTTTGCAATTTTGCGTGTTATCACGACTCATTAGGCCCCGTTTGTTTTGAGGTATATAGGGTGAGATGGGATTAGGATGGAGGTGGGATCCATTTAGTGTTGTGTTTGTTTGTAGAGTTGGGGAAGTGATTGAGATGGAGAAGGGAATTAGGATGGAGGTTGGAAAGGGGATTGGCATAGAGAAGATGGAGGTGGTATTGGAAAAATAGTCCGTCAGACTAGAAATTTTTTATTTTTTACATATTGGGCATTTTTTTGGAACATTAATGTTTAATTTTTTATATTTTTTATTTGTTTTATTATTTTATATAAAAATAATTTAACAATTCTTACACTAACAACTATCATCAAAACAAATACAATTTTACTTAATCCCCTCACTATGAATCTCTTCCATTCTATTTCTGAAGCCAAAACTAATTTATCAGTATTTCAAATTACATAAAACTAAACCATAGGGAAAAAAATGAAAGTTTCACAAAAATAACCAATACCCATATAAATACTTTAGATATTTTGTTATGATTTAGTTCTGCCTATATCTTTTGATAGTTGGTTGTTCCCATATAAGTTGTAATGTTACTTCATTTAAAAAATAAAAAGTAAAAATTTACAACATTTACAAGTTGTGATTAATGTATCACTTTTATGTGAGCTATACTTCAGATAACATTTCTTAAAAAGCCTAGAACATTGTTGTCCATTGAAATGTACTCATAAATTAAAACCTTATTCAAACCAAAAAGGATTCCATGACCCTCTTATCCTACAAATCATAGGGTCCATTGTTTCCCTTCCAACTTTCACTAAAAAAGTGAGTTTTTTTTTTATATATATAATTTTTTCTATCAACTCTTTCTAATGTCTCCTAACCACTACTTTTGTAGATTAAACAATATAGTGAGACAAAGTAGGAAGAGTTTAAACTAGACAAAACTAGACTAAAGTTGTCTTGTTCCTAAATTTCTGTGTTTTTTTTTTTTTTTTTTTTTTTTTTTTTTTTTTTTTTTTTTTTGGGTCTAAAAACACTTATAGTTGTTAAATAAATCTTAATTGGTTGAATTTTTAGAATTTTTCTAACAAATTAGAAACTACTTTGACACAAATGAATATGAAAAATATTTAAAATTAGTTCTATCCTTAAAAAGAGAAAACTATACCATAATAAATTTTTTTTTACAAAACTAGTTTTGAATTTTTTTTTTTTTTTCCTAAAAACAAACTATGAAAACCAACCAAACAAAACCCCTCTAGCCATAATTTAACAAATATAAATATGAAAAATACTTTGGAACTCTAATTTTTGAGCTCTAAAGCCAGCTCCCACTCACTGTGATGTGATGTTTTAGTCTTTTTTTTTTTTCTCATTGTTATGTCATTAGTGCTTCATTAAAGTACCAAAATTAATACTCTAAATCATTGCTGTATAAATATTTTGAGATAAAAAAAAAACAACCAGATTTAAAACACAGAATATTTTGTGCCCCTAAAATAAACTAATCTAAGTAGAACAGGTGAGGTTGTAACTATAGCATTATTTTGATATACAAATAATAATTGTATATTCTCCACTTGTATAAATGCATTCACTAGATTGCACTGATTCATAATTAACAAAAATCCACTCCGGGGATGAGTCGGCAAAACCTCTAGGCGACAAGTGGCATCACCAACACAACCTACACAGTCAGCATCTAAAGAGAGAGAAAGAGTTAGGTGTTGATTGGAGAGAGAAAGAGAGTTGTGGATATTATCCATTCAATTCAGTTTTGTTAGTTTGGTGTTAATACTTTATGGTTCTTTATATTTTGTTTGATTCAGGGTATTAATTTGTTCGGTTAGGAGGTTTCAGTTGTTTGATCAAAGAGAGAAACATAACTGATGAAGACATTGCAGAAGATTATATATATACGCATATATTAACTTTGTATATAATCACAAAAAAAAAAAAGGTACAAGTGATATTATTTTGGATTAATTACAATGACATCTTTAAATTATTAATGAATATTATTTTATTTTTTTATTTATAAATCCATACATATTAAATTCTCAATTATGAAAATCATATTTAGAGACAATCTGAAGCTAGTGAAAGTGATATATTTTTATAATAACAATGCTACATTTTTCTTAATTTATTATTCCTATATGACCCCTAATTATGTGGTATTAAGGTTAGATTCGACATGATAAAATGTTTGACAAATTAAAATTTAATACTTGTTAGACACATCATTAATGATGGTTTTTAAGAGTGATAAATTAGGTATCTCAAATAAATTTTTATTTTTATTTTTATTTTTATTTTTATAATTGATGTTAAAATTTACAAGTTCATAATAAGAAGTAAAGTATATTATCTAATAGGTTTTTTTTTTTTTTTTTTTTTTTTTGGGTGAAGAAATTACACACAAAAAATAAATAAAAATCAAGATTTGGCTTTTGTAATAAAATAAATTTTTAATTTTACATTTTAATTTTATCAATTTAAATTTTAATCTTTTAATTTAAATCATTCATCTACTGAACGGAAAAAAAGTTAATCATCAAACTCAGTTTGTACATAAAATATCTAAGATATATATTTTCGTTGGGTTTAGTAAGTAAAATATTATTTTTTTATTAGTCTTACCTAAGAAAAATAGATAAATAATTTAAATTAAAAATAAATTTAAAAACTAAGATTTAAATTTTAAAAATTTAAAACTTATTTTATTATAAAAGTAAAACTCTAAAAAAAATAAATTTTTTTTTTTTTTTTATCAAAAGATATCCGCTTTTACAATTGATTTTCGGGTTTGTTGTGTGGTCCAAGGAATTTTATTATTATTTATTTATTTTTGAGAACAGTCCAACGATGTTACCGTTGTTGTAAACTTCATTAGTCTTCACATGATTATAGCCTTGATTTTCGTGTGCACGAGCATAAGAAATGGAATAGAGGATTTATTTATTTTATTTATTTATTTATTTTTTGTGACAAATTTCACCACACCGTTCGTAAATTGGCCATGTGCAATTTACTCCTAATATTTTAAATGATCACATAATTTTTATATTGTTTGTAAATTAAAATACATCATTAAATATTACATTTAACTTAACAGCAATTGTAAAATACGTGACAGACTAAAGAGGTTATATGTTCATTTTCAAATTTTAAATGGATAAATCATACATGAAATAAAGTATAGAGAGTTAAAGTACACTTTGCCTTCTAAACAAATGATAAAAATACAAGAGTATTTCAATCTTTTTCATTAAATTGTTAACGGGCCTAACGGAACAATTCAGTTCACAAACCACAAGGGGTTATACGGTCATTTCCAAACGTTAGGTGGTAAACCGTACATAACCCAAAATATGGAGGATAAAGTGAAATTTGCCATATTTTAATTTTTAATTTTATTTTTAGATGGGTGGAATAGAGGATTGATGAGTAACACTATGAAGAACATTGCTATTTAAGATTAAAAATTAAATTTATTTTTTAAGTTTAATAATAATTAGAATATTAAAAGTAACATTCTCTTATATTTTTTCTAATCATTAATCAATCATATCATTTATATGTCATTGGGTTTAAAAAGTGAATCTGTATATCTTTCTTTTTAAAAAAAAAAATTTCAAGTGTTTTAATGTAAAGAAATTCTACTGTGCACACCCCTTGTATACACCCCCATGAAAGAAGTGTATTATATGCATTCCTAATTGTGTTATTTTCTTTTTTAATTATGACCAATTTTCTTAGTTATGATATTATTTTAATTATGACTCATGAGATCTTAGTTAAGTCTCATGTGGTGTTTGGTTATGATTTTTTTTAATATATATATATATAGTTATAACTCAAAAATATGGACTTATATCATTTTCTTTTTCAGTTATGAAGTGCATATGGTAAACATCATTTGAGAGATGTGGAGCATAGTTTTTTCCTTTTATGTATCAAGTGTTATTGATTTTATCTTAGAAAATTTAGCCAAACCCCTCTATTAGACCATTATTTAGTGATGTGGAGCATAGTTTTTTCCTTTTATGTATCAAGTGTTATTGATTTTATCTTAGAAAATTTAGCCAAACCCCTCTATTAGACCATTATTTAGTGAAAAGGAAAGCTCAATTTTATTTTACTTCATAAACCCCTTATGGAGGAGAGACATTTGAGTAAGAACAAAGTAAAATATTCTTTTTTTTTTCTTGAACAATATTATTAGAGTAACATGTTATTGTCAAATAGAGTGACATATTCTGTTTACATCAATTTCAATGGTAATAATAATATACATATTTTTTAAAAAATTCATAGTCAACATAGATCTTATTTGATAGGATTTTAAAAATATTAATTTTATTAAAAACTGACATCTTGATTAAAAATTATATTATTTTAAAATTTAATATTTTAGTAATAGTGGAATGTGTTGGACTTTTTAATAAATTTTTTTTATACTTATTCTTAATGTAGAGAATTTTGATCAAATTCCGTTTTTATCTCTACCCAAAAAGCTAGGGCTAGGTTTCAACCTAAATCCTCCACCCTGCAATTTGTTATGGGTTGGTTGGTTTGTTCCGCACCATGGGTTGTGTTCGTTATCTTGGATTCTTATTGGGCTATGCCATATCATATTTCTACTAATGAAATAGCCATTTGTTTGCTTTTTTTAATAGCATGAAAATTGAAAACCTTGAAATTTTATAGTCTGATCAGACAATTTGATCCATCTTTCTTCAACACACACACACACACACACACACACAAAGAGTAACAGTTAGAAATAGAAGAAGAAGAAAAAAAAAAGAAAAAAAAAGGGAAAAAGAAAAAGTGTAAGGCAAAAAAGAAAAAAAGAAAAAGAAAAGAAATAGGAAAAGGAACAGTTAGAAAATTCTATTTCTCACAATACAACATTGCATTTTCCTAATGGGTCTGGCTTCCCTCCAATCCAAGCTTACCACGGATCTCGTTTCGATAATTTAAACCGTTCAATGTGTAAAACTTGTCGAGTACCATATACCTATAAAAAATTACATTGATCGGATATCAATAGATACATGATCAAATCAATTTTGTATTAAAAAAAATAGACGGTAAAAAAATAAACGATTGACAGAAATTTGATCCGATGAAATAACTATCGATATACGATCAATGTGATTTTTTTTATAGGTATATAGTACTTAGCGAATTCTACACATTGAACAATTTAAATTATTGAAACGGGACTTGTAGTGGGCCCCTATAGGCTCAACAGTACCTTTCAATCCAATCTGGGATTTGAGGGAAGCCAATCCCTTTCCTAATTTTCTAGAGCCACACAATGATGCGTCTTGCCTCTGACAACCATGTACACAATTATGGAAGCCCAATGAGTGTCCATCCCACATCGTTCCGTGAGGAAACCACACTCCACTATATTTCAAATTAGCACAAAGCTGTGATGGTACGCCCAAAGCGGACAATACTGTGCTAATAGGGGGTTGGCTGCTTCATTTGGCGTCGTCTATGGGAACTCCTAATGGGTGTCTGTGGGAACTTCCTTATTAGGAAGCCGGTCAACTAGGGACTTGTGTGGGAGTCCAATGGGTGTCTGTGGGAACTCTTTTCTCAGGAAGCCAATTAACAGGGGACCTATGTAGGAGCCCAATAGGTGTATGTGGGAACTCCTTTCTCAGAAAGCTAGTCAACTGGGGATCTATGTAGGAGCCCAATGAGTGTCTGTGGGAACTCCCTTATCAGGAAGCCAGCCAATTGGGACCTATGTAGGAGCCCAATAGGTGTCCATCCCATATCGCTCAAAACGAACCTATGTAAGGATACGCTCAAAACAGACAATATTGTACTAATGGGGGTTTGACTGCTTCAACAATATTACTAATTAACTACTATTTTTATCTTCCCTATCCACATAGATAGTGATGACTTTTTTTTGAATGGTTGAGATTTTTTTTTTTTAATGTGACTATCAGTTATACCCCAACTTTTGTACTATTATACTTTTCATTTTTGAACAATTAAAATCTCAATCATTTAAAAAACGCACTTTAAGATCACCTCACAGAAAATCACTCTAAAGGATCCAAATTCATGATGGTCATTGGTCAAGGAGAGGGAAGTTTCAACTATAGATGTGATGAGACATAGCATACTCCGATAATTCACTACAAGAAAATTGATCTATTATAATTTACAATGTTAGATTAAGGCGTTTGCTGGAAAACGTCGCAAATAGGCATTGTTTTGATCTAAGCACCACCATATATCATTTCTCTAGCATCGTTCCACCTTTACAATACTTTATTTTGTCAATTAATTAAAATCCTAGTAATTGTTATCGTTTTTTTTTTTTAATTTTTTTATTTATCACAAACTCTCCGTCTCCCACAAGTGTTTTTTCTTCGAGATTGTTTGATCTCCTTTGATTTTCATCCATCCAGTTAGATGGGTTTCTAGATTTCTTAGAAAGGACTTTTCAATCTAGACTAGCAGAGTTCACTCAAGATTTAGAGATTTCTATGATTGCACAGTAGCAATTGAATCTGTATTTGATTTACATTTGATTAGCTTAATTTTGTTCGATTAACTAAAGAAATATGTTGATGCAATTGATTGGAATATGCTTGTTGTACTACCACCTGGTTCTTATAACAGAATTCTTTGCTTCTTTGTACAATTTATGTTTAAGATTATTCACCAACATTGTTTGATATTAGTTTGCTACTAGAATGTGCTATCTTAGTCATTTACCGTACTTGAAGGTTCCTGCTTCAAAGTTTGCTGTTTTCTTTTCTTTTTTTCCTTTTTTCTAAGCACTGAGAAATATTGCAAGAAAAATCTTATCTCCTTTCCACTTAAATTACGATATTATTTTGGGTTAATTACGACGGTTGTCCCTCTATTTTGGTCATTTTATCATTTTGGTGTTTATAATTTCAATTGGCTCGATTTTAACTTTGTTCTTATGACTTTGTCTTAATTTAGTTCAATTAATTATAACTTTTAGCATTTTTGTAAGTGATATTTGTGATATTTTTAAAGGCAAAATTATAAATTTACTCAACTCAAGCATTATCAATTAGACCAAGTTCATACAAATCTAAAATTAAGGGTCAAAATTTGTGACACCCAAAAAATCGCGAACTTCAAAGAATATATTATTAATTAAATATAGGGTTTATCTAAGGTTAGGAGTCTAGGAAACGGCACTAATGAGTCTTATGGCCAATAACCAAGTAAGATCTTAGATCACCGGAGAAGTCAAGTTAGCCTCCCTTTTAAGTCCAGCTTTCTTAGGTAGCGTACCACCCTTTTGACAGATCTTAAAAGGCATTGATGCAAGGTCTCATAAGCAACACAGAGATAGGCATAGGATTACAAAGTAAATAATAATTACAGCGTCTCAAATTTTAAATTTACAAAACGAGTTCCATTACTATTACAATCCAAAAAGAAATAATAAAAGTACAATTAGACTAATGAGCAAAATGGTTCCAAACTTTCTCTAAGGAAAACTTAAGTCTTCAAATGTCTTTGACTCTTCGTTGGCTTCATACATTTCTTCGATACTTGGCATAAAACGCCATGAGCTTTGAATGCCCAGTAAACGCACACACACCCCATCCCTTTTTCCCAATCCAATACACCATCACAATTATAACAAACAAGTAATGAAGCATGATAATCATTCAATAATAAAGGATTACAAGGTTAGATGTTAGAAATCTAGAAATCCCCCAAAGAGACTTGGTCCTCCCAACCACAAGAATCGGACGCGGATTATTCGGTATGCCCCATCTTTTGCTGCTTTGTTGCAGAACTAACCTCGGATGCCTACCAATAGTTATATACCGCGTAGCGCCAACCGCAAGGCCTCAAAAGAGACGGTAATAATGGGCCTTGCCCAAATCCCTCCTTACACCAAATACCTAGGGTCCGAATACAACCGCTCCGTTCAAGGGTTTTGAAAACCACTTGCGCAAGATTTTAACTTCCAAATAGGGAATGCATCCCGTCAACTAATCAATATCTTAGTAATCTTGTCCAAAAGTTCGCAACCCATTACCACCCATTAAGTTTCTCGCTTGAGTTAGACAATTTAAGTCAGAGTTAGGACATGCTCTTGAAACAATATCTATTGCACAAGTTTGAACAACTAAATAGTACAAATAGAAGGAAATAAGGTTACAACACATGAGATTCGCATATGAAGATAGGCACAAGTAGCTCTAGGCATATTCAAGTAATTAAGGGAATAAATTCGCACATAAATATAATTTCCAGATTTGCATAAGTGTGAGCACCATCGAAGGATTAAAATAAAATACATAAACCTATGACATGTGAAATATCATATCGAGACATGATTATAAATTAATAAACATATTCATGAACACAAGAGCATAAAACAATAATGAAAACAGAATTTCCAGATTCAGTACTACCTAAACATTATACTCAAAAGGGTTATTTCAGATTTTTTCCAGAGCCCGACCTTCCTATGGTTTGTAGGGAATTATCTAGTTTTTAGAACATTTTTCGGAAATGGAATAGCTTTTCCAGATTTGTAGTTATTTCAAAAATACTCCAGCTCTATCCAGATTCGTCGACCGTTACGAAAATTAGATTTTCTCACAAACCGTTCACTCGTTTTCAATGAAACCAATTTTCCTTGAAAGATAACTCCTTAAGAAAGATTTTACATAAAATGGAGGTCCAGAATATTTTTATACATTTTTCTACAATTTTCGTAAGGTGGCTGTAAAATAGATTTTTCTAGCACAGTTCTTGAAAATAGAAAGTCGGTGAGAAAAGAGGTCAGTTAGGGGAAATTTTCCACTTATATTGTGATGAAAACATGATAAATAATATGTATTAAACTCAGAAATTTAAGGTGAAGGTGTGCCTTTGAAATTTTGAGAGTTTGATATGGAAAAAGGTAGTCTTATACCGATTAAGAGAAATACAAGAAGGGTAGAATCAAGGCTCAACTTCTTTCATTTTTTAACATGAGAATACCATCAAAACACATCTGAAAATACCATTTAAAACTTCTAATAACATGTATTTGAAAAAAGAAAATGAAAGAGAGAGTTGTGTTGTGGCTTACTCAAATGCTTATGGAACTAGTTTTGCAAGACTTGCTCTCTTTCTCTTCTTTCTCCCTCCCACAAGCTCACTCTCCACTCCTCTCCCTCTCTCTATGACATGTGAGTGTGTGGGTGTGGTGTTTGATGTTCAAATAGATGGAGGATGGTGGTGTATTTATAGGAAAAATTGTATGAATTGTCTAAAATGTCCTTTGGTTGAAATGTAATGGAATTGAGTTGTATTTAGTTCAAATGAAATGGAATAGTGGATAATTAGGACCTTAATTATGTGCTTAATTATGATCTAGTTAGGCTTAAGTCTAATTTAATCCATTTTAGTTACAAGTACATTAGATATATAAATGTATATATATAGAATTGGTACCAAGGTCATAATTATTTCCATGATTCAAGGGATTTGTCTCTAAAGTACAATGACTATAGCCTAGGAGGTATGATGGCCAGCCATGTGCTCAAGATTTGGGGGATTTTCCTATTTATTTTGTGTACAAAAAGATTTGATGAATAAGAGGTACAAATATATATATATATACAATGGTACTAACTTGGGGTCAATTTGTGATTTAAGTAAAATATGAGGGCTAAGGTCTTAATTTATGAATTGGAACATTTATTTTAGAGTAGAATTTAACTGAGTTAGGGTTAGAGGATCTAATTTGGTTTGAATTTCTTGTTTTGAATAAAAAGGCTATCAACCGACGAGCGTAATAAAAATCGGAAAAACCTAGGGTTTTCAAGTGGTAATTCTACATTTATGGAGTCAATTAATTAGTATTAGGTTATTAGAATGATTTCTAAGTTATTAAAATCGATCAGGGTTTGCGAGTTTTCAGTTGGTGCATGTATTTTGATCCTAGGGTTAAAATTGCAATTAATTAAGAAATTGAGCGATTTCAAAGAAATAATTTAAAAGTAAGAAACTTAATAGGGTTTACAAAATTTAGGGGTCTCACAAAATTAAGTCGATTGAAAGTGTAAGGACTAAAATGACACAAGAGATACCAATGTAATTTGCCCTATTATTTTTTAAAATTGATTTGTCAACACAAGTGTGTTGTATGTAAATAAGAGAACTATTGACCTGCAAATTTGACAATATTAGAGCATCTCCAACGCTTCATCAAATTTTTCATCAAATTTGAGTAAAAATTTAATGAAAGTTTGATCTAATATGATGCACTTCAATAGTATATTTAAAATTTCCATTAAAACTTGTCACAAGCCCTGATTGTTCGAGAGGACGTCCAGCTATGAGTGAAAATTGACGTTCACATAAAGAAAGCCCGGTTATCCAAGAAGACATTTGGCCCAATGGCCATATATAAAATTTGATGAAACTCTCTTAATTTGATAAAAAATTTAACTCTCCGTTCATTTGATATCGATTTGCCGAAATGGTTGGAGCTGGGTATAAGGTAATATACCCACTTGTCTGCTTTTTGTTATGGGGTATAAGGTAATATATTGGAAAGCTTTCAAGGAGCTACATTGCTTTATATTTTTTTAACATGTTCATACCACAAAGGCAATTATACATCCTTAATTGTTTACATTAGTAGAAGAATGTAATCTATTATTGTGCTCCTATTGGAAGAATTGCAGTGGATGGCGTGGAAAAGATTACTAGCATTCAAAAAGTAAGAACCATAACCAATCTCCCTTTTATTGGCATAATATTACACTTGCACTAGATGAATTTTAGGCTTTGAATATATTTGGAGGTAATGCCTTTCACTCATGCATTATCTAGTGAGAGTTCTTGAAATTAAGAAAGTTGTATCCCTCGGAAATGAGGGGGTTCTTGGAAAATTTGGTGGGGAAAATTTTCATATTAAGCGATTTTTTCTTTCAATGCATTTTTTTTTTTTTTTGCCAATCAATCCCATTAATTAGATTTATTTATTTACAAGCCCTGATTGATAAATTTATTACTGTAAATTTATTCATAAAAATAAGAGAAACTGATAAATTTATCAATAGAACTTAATGGGTAATAAGTTCTAAAAGTAGGACATATTGGTAATTTATCCTTTTTTATTAAGAATAGGGGAAATTATTTTAGATCTTGCCAGAATATATGTTTCCTGTAAAAAATGTAATGAGTCACTCTTAATTTATTTTTTTCTAGAAAATATCATTCAAAAGGAGAACGTTTATAGGAAAATCGATCTATATGCTTCCGGCGGCAAAATAGTATTCGTTTCTAACCCATCTCACTATTTTAATTCATTTATTTTTATGGTCTCTGTTTTTTTTTTTTTTTATTTGTTGGTGCTCAATCTAAATGTTGAGGAATAATTTTATTTCTATGCCTGGCCCTTTTCGTCTCACTTCTCAGTTGTCTCACCATCTTTATCATGGGTTATTTCTCTTATTTCTTTTGGAATCTAATGTTGTACTGTTAAAAATGTGGCATTTGATGCTAATTTGTTGTCTCCGAGTACATATTCTTTGCAATCATTAAGAATGGATTTATAATTTTATAGCTAAGAAGTTCAACCGAGATATTTCTGACTTTGAAATATTTTATAATCATTAAATATGTAATGAAAAAACTCTATTATATACATGAAATAAAGAGAATCAAAGTCCACTATTTGGTACGACTATGCTACATGGCATGCAAAAAGTGGTGCAGTATACTCTACAATCAAAGTATTTCAACGAGCTTGAAGGCTCTTTCTGGTATTGATAATTGATAATTCTCTACTTTGTCTTTGGTGAATAGATTTTCTAATCATTTGCTGGTTTTTTATTGTCCATTCATAGAACTTTATCCCACTACAAAAAAAAAGTACTTTTTGCGACTATTATAAGCCGTCACAAATAATAAAAAAACAATCACAAAAGACTTTTTGCGACAACCCATGTGACGGCAAATGAGGGTCGCGAATGTGAGGGTAGCAAATACTTTTTGCGACTGCAAAACAGCAGTTGTAAACTATTTGCGACCGCCTAACCTACTTATAGCCACTGATATTTTGCCGTCACAAAAGAGTTTAAAAAAAAGGCCTACTGTATTAGCGACCATCTTCTTACCGTCGCAAAAAAAAAAAAAAAAAAAAAAACCTATAATCATATATATATATTCAAATATTATATATAATAAACATAAAGACATATTTGCAAAAATCTCAACATTCATGCATTATTTTCCATTTCTTCCCTTAATAAAATTCTCTTTCTTCAAAAAAAACAAAAAAAAAGTATGCAACAATAACAAAGAGTTCCTGAAAGAATCCTACAAAGGTTTCATCTCTTGCAATTACAAAAAACATTTGAGGTTACAGCAATTTTGATTCTAAGAATCCTTCACAGTCTTGTTACAGAGTCGAAAGAAGAGCAGCAACTCTTGAGATTATAGACATCTTCTAATTTCGTCATCTGCTTTAAGAGAGAGAGAGAGAGAGAGAGAGCAAAGTAGCTCAAGTATTAACCCAGGAAACAATGGAGCTCAAGAATGCTTTAAAATAGCAACAATGATCTATATAATATCTATAAATTCATTTTAAATTCTAACAGATGATAGTTAGGTGCTAAACAGTCAAAATTCACAAGCCCAAGCATACAAAGCAACACGAGCAATATGATTATGAGCAAAATAGAGACAAAATGTAAGCTATGAACAAAAAAGTGATTTCTGGACACATCAAAAGTATGACGCAGCAAAGACTGGAAAGAATGCTTGTTTGTCTTATCTCTATTCATTTTCATTCTCAAATAAGTTTGATTGCATATTAGGCAAGAATTATCCATGGAAGTTTTTCAACTGCCTCATGGTTTCTCTTTATCTTATCAAACCATGCGACATTAACACTTCTTCTACACTTTCTTGTTTTTCTTTCCTCGAAACTTTCACAAACCTCAAAATATACTTTCCATTAAACCAAAGAACTAAACAATTAAAAAGAATTGAAAGTGAATTAATACATTACACAATTAAAAAATTAGACTACACTTTGTGACTCTTGTCATCCTTTGTACCTAAATTCTTTCATTTCCTAGTTTTATTATCCCAGAATCCCCTTTTCTAAGAACAATGTAGTTGCTGCTTCATAGATGTTCTCTTTTAAAGCAACATGCCTCAATTAAGCACCCCGTTGAGGAAGTCTAACTTGAACTAAGCATAGATACTACACCATGTCTCCATCAGCACTAACTCATGACTAATTGAATGACTATAAGGATGCCTTGACATGATTGTCTTACTTCTTAAAAGTCATTTTTTGGTGCCATCAACATCTAATCTGGGACATAATTCAGAAACAGTTCATTGTTGTCATAATAAACAATTTTCTCAAAGTTGAACTAGCTATAGATGTTGCTACCTGTCTCCATTAACAATAACAACATCATCATCATTTAATCACACAAGCTACCCCCTAATTGAAGAGAATTAAAAAGATTCCTTTTCTTTCCCTTGCTGTTGGAAACAGGTGTTTGCAACTTTTTTTAAACAAAGTGTGTGAGTAATTTTCCGATCACACTGCCAACTCAGTGATCAGCTGGAGAGAACTGGCAGAATAGATGACACCTGGCTAACCTGCAACAGACAGAAGAGTCTCCGGCGGTAGTTCTTCCACCCGGGGGCACTCCGACGATCAAGTCAGTATATCTCTCAGATAATCAAGTGCTAAATTCACTGCTCAAAGTATAAATTGTGTACCTTAGACCCACGGGGGTGCCTCTCTTTTATAGTTAACTCAATCCTAGTCCAGATAGAATCCTGACTTCTATGGACTCCCATTCAGTGCTTACTTTGGACTCTTCAAGAGATAAGGATAGACTCCCTAAGAACATTATCCTTATTCATCTTGAAGTCTTTCTTCATTCTAGGACTCTTATCCCTTATCCGCTTATCTCAGATTCCGATATCTTCGTAGATAACCTCGGCCTTGCCGAGATAACCTCGGCGTTATGACCAAGACACGTGGCACCTCGGCTGACACGTCAGCGGCTGACACGTCGGCGTCACCTTGCCACGTGTTGGTACTCAGAAAATGTATCCCCACACAAAGTAATAGCACTCCATGATCCTTATGCCCCCTTGTTTATAATCCAAATTATCTATAATTGCAAACTTTCCAGCCAATTCCTTTTCCTTATGCCCCCTTTACCAATCATGCCACATTGTTTGATTTTTAATATTCTTGCATTTCGTTTTATATTTCTTTGGTAGGGGACTAGGGACAATCAATCTAATGTTTCCAAGGTGTTTGCCCAGCTTAATGAGGTAAGCTGCACATTTTTATAGAATGTTTACACTTCCTTTTGTTATAATGATGGTCCTTTCATGCTCTATCTAAAACCTACTCTACACATCCTAGGTTGCCCTCCTCAAATCTTCAAATTCTGCACCAGTTCCAGATACAAAGCCCATGGAACCTGCAAAACAATCTGCTGCTCAAAATACTGTTCTAGATGCATCATCTATCTCAGCATTTATGACCCAAGTGGTAGACCTTGTTGAGTGCGTTAAAAAACCCCATTTTTCTGCTCACAGATGTTTCTTTATGTTGCAGAGTATATGTTAATAGATTCTTAAAGTTCCTCCTCATTATTCTTTTGTCAGGCTTGTAGATTCAAGGTACTACAACAACTGTTTTGAAGCAAAAGAAATAGTATCTGCAATTCATTTCAAGCTAATAATTTGAAGACCTTTGAAATGCTTTTAAAAAATCTTAGCAGGTGCTCAGGTTCAAAAATCATACAACCACCAGAGGTCTAGGGTGATGCAGAATGTTCATGCATGCACATGGAGACTTTATTTACAATTTTATAATTTTGACTACAGTATTTTATTCATTTTCTTTTTAATTCGGAGTCTTATTAATACTGGGTTTTCTATTTATACTACATAGTGTCAGAGTTATTCAATTAACCAACATTGCATTAATTCTTCCAAATAGTTCAGGACTTTTACTGTAGTACCAGATTTGGTCCATATGATGTACTCTAGGGATAAATTTCAGACCTAATACGACATAATACATGGGTAAACATAGTTTTAATTTACAATAAATAGATTTCATTTTCATTCTGAAACATTGTTCAAACCTATTGCTAAGTCCACTAATCCTATTAACTATATGATATAGCATTGTCTAAAAATCTAAAGACCATAACAAATTTCAATATTTGAACCTGCACCGTTGGTTCACTATAATAGCCAAACGAGTGAGCTATATTTGGCAGGCTTCGGATGTCATAAGATGCACCACCAGTATTCATAAGTAGTTGACTAAACTTTCAGTTTTGCTTTATCCTCCCCATATTTAACCAAAACCCCAAGTATATAGGTTATCAGAGGTTGTGACTGGCACAATGATGAGTGCAATCCATCTCCAGCGCTGTGATGTGGTTTCAAATTGCGAGAATCACCCTCTCAAAAGGAAAAAAGGGTGGGGGTAACTACCTAGTACCTCCATGGCTCTACTAAACCCTGTTGCAAGTGACTCTCAGATAAGGCTAAGCAGGCTACCAACTGTTGTCACACGCCCTTGACCTATGTTGATTAAGAGCAACAACCTACCTTACAGAAAGCCTAGTTTAAACAGTCACACAAATGTTTAAGCAGTCATAAATGATGAAATAAAAGATTAAGAATAACCACTAGTAGGGATATGAATGGAGTTTCTCTTAGTAAAGAGACTCAGAGATTCATAGAACCCAAGAAGAGCCACCTTGTGCACCAGGTATAACTAGTATCATTCTATCTCATTATTAGGGGAAAAGAGAAGTATTCCAAAGAGATTCATATGTGACAATTGCACAGCAGGGTTGCATTACCTGCTCTGATGTGGCATGAGCACCATAATGAATCTCTTTGCGAGACAATGCTTTTAAAGCAGCAAAGAAAGATTGAACCTGAACACCACCAATGCAGAGGGAAGTTACAAAAGAAAAGAAAAAAGTTCCATGTATAAAAAGTTACTCTACTTACAAAATACTAGCTACTACAAGTAGATCACAAATTTTTCAACAACAAAAAACTACTAAACAATGTTGAGGCCATACATACACCCAAAAAGAATTGATTTAAAATGCTAATTCCAAAACAACGACTCTCAGAGAAATAGGCAACCTAATTCATAATAAGCTGAAAAATTCATTAAAAGCAGAGAAATAGGTTAGTATAATGTGTTAATAATTTCCTTTTGAGGAGTAGAGTGGCATACCTATTCATTTTCTTTTGAAGCTTGTTGCCCACTAGATGCATCTGACACCTACAATATGTTAGTATAATGTGTTAATAATTTCCATATGTATATATACAAATTGATAAAACGTAAAATTCGTCAATTTGTAAGTATTGCACCTCTCTCAAGCTCATACTCCTAGCCACACCGTGTGACTCTAAGAACAAAACACGTGCCGTTAGGTTCTTGATCGTCGTAGTGAACCTAGACTCAACGTCTTGTGTGACATGCTGTGTGATCTCATCAATAAATAAAGGGGCTGCTAATGATTGGGATGGGTCGCTGCCTCGCGCATACATCGCACTCTAGGGCACCCCTCTCCCATAGGTCTTGCATACCTATGTCCATAATTCCCAACGATTTTATAGTAAATCCCATCGCAATACTCAATCGTATGTTGCTCCTTAGGAACTTTCCAAAGATGCACATTGTATTCCTCCTGCATTTTGAAAACATAAGGACAATGTTGGTAAAAAGCAAAATATGCGTAAAAACTTTTAAACCATAGACATACCATAATTGCCACCACATCGGGATCATTCAGGTTGTGTGCCCTCTTCCAGAGACTCATGTTATCTATCCGCTCTCCTTTATGTGTCATCTGTAATTTTTTTCAAGTTAGGAGCTCAAGTCTTCACAACATAATAAGTCAAAAGTGCAGCACTAGGCGTAGCCACAAGTGTCACACCAAGTGCACTAGGTACGGGTACGGCTGCAGCTGCAGCACCAAATGCAGTCTCAAATGATGCCTTAAGTGCAGCCACAAGATCAATACATTGAAACGAATATTTGAGAAAATATCCTTCTGGTCGTATGTAGAGGCCCACGAAATCCCCGATTAGAAGAATTCTTCTTAGCAATCGCCTATGACATTGGTTAGAATATCAAACATTAGTTGCTTATCATTAAAACATTAATTAAATTTTTATAAAGAATACATATACCTCTACTTCTTTACTTGCCCAATATTGCACAAGTTTCCTCCACTGGGTTGGTACTATGTTACTAGGTACTCTAGAAGCAATGTCCGGATCATTCTTGAATGGAACCCAATACTTGGACTTTGTATTGCTTTTATGATCTTTCCACGATGTTCTACAAAGTTGCATACAAACCTCTTTGAATTCATCTGGATAGTATACCAAGTTGTCCTACAAAGCACAAATTGAAAGCCAATTTCATCCTCACAATTATAGAGCATACACAAATGCACAAGCAAGCTAATAACTAATAACTAAACACAATTAACAAGAAATCAGAAATCAAATAACTAATAACTTGGAAAAATTCAAAAATCTAAGCATAAACCCTAACCCTAATTAGCAAAAGGGAAAACTATATACCTTCACCTCCTGCCAAATATTCTCCTTTATATCAACATGCATCACATTCCAACTGAGATATGTAAGTGGGACTCTATGCCCGCTGCGCACGATCAACCCCAATTATCCCTTCAACTTTTTGCCATCATCCTGCACCGACTAAAACTTATCATCAAATTTTACTTAGATCTTAGTCCCTGTACCCCATTCTTTTATCCCTCAAGCGAATCCTCGACCTCATCCTGTTAAGGTAGTTGATACTGTATGTGGAGATGAAATAGATGAAGAAGATGCTCCATCCATAGTGCGACGTAGCGGAGGACTTACCTGCACACGTAAAGCCTCATCTATAGTGCAAGGGGCCTTACAAGTCTTCCTCTTCCACTTCATCCTAAAATGAAAGAAATATGAAAAGGTTAATACACAAGAAATATGGATATCAGTTTACTAATAATATAACACAAGATATAAATATAAACAAATGATACAAATTAGTTTCAGAACAAATAGAAATTTAGCAGTAAAGTTTACCTCGAAACATATGGAGAAGATGCTCCATCAATAGTGCAAGGTAGTGAAGGACTTGCCTGCACATGTAAAGCCTCATCCATAATGCAAGGGGTCTTAAAGGTCTTCCTCTTCTGCTTTATCCTAAAATGAAAGAAATATGAAAAGGTTAATACACAAGAAATCTGGACATCAATTTACTTATAATATAACACAAGATACCTGTTAGCGTCCTCGGTCGTCTTCCCAATAATTCTTCCTTTGGGCAATACTAATAACTGTTAAGAGTGCAAGTTAAATTCAAAACCAATTTAATACATGAAAAATAACATCAACTAACAAGATAAATTCATAAAAAACACTCCTACGAATACTGACTAGAGAGGCAGCATCAACTCCAATTTCATCTAGGACTTGTCAAGTAAATAAATAAATAAACAAACTACCCAACATGGGTTATTCAATTAACAGTAACAAAAAACATACATCATCTTGATTCAACGCTCTAGGTAACACAAGCAGCCCAAAGTTGGAGATTACAATACCAGCAATTCATAAAGCAATAATCAAATATGTATGAAGTATGGGTGATGCAAACCAATAGAAGAACAAGAAAAACTAAACAATGAACCTGGTTGGTCAGCTCTTTAGTTTTCTCTTCAGTTTGCTTAGCTGGGGACATTTGCTGTAAGAAAGCTTGTAATTTTGTTATTTGTTGCCTAAGCTTGATTAGCTGACATGCTGAAATTTTAGTTATTGCTTGCAGAATGCAGATACAAATAAAAATAAGAAGATAAATCTGAATATAAAAACAAAAAGGAGAAATACGTCCCATAATGTACCTCATTTCCTGTTTTAGCAGTTCTCTTTATCTCCGTAACAAGCTTCTTTTCCTATATCAACAAATAATTTATGATTAGATCAAACACTAAAAACTTGCAACATAAACATTACCTATAAACTTTTTAACATACTTTCAATTGCAAGGTGGCGATTTCTCTCTCAATTGCATTGGCCTTTTCAAAGAACAGAGATCCGTATGCAAGTCCACAATGATGTCTCCTAAGCTCGTAACTATCAGAACCGACATCATAATTGAATAAAAAAACAACCACCACAGCAAGTAAACATTCATTATAAAAAGAAAGAAAATCTTTATGAAGCTCTACACCAAGCTCATTTTGGGAATACTACTAAGTTGATGAACATTTGATAATAAAACAACACATAAACATATATAAATTTCTCACAAATTAAGCACGAGACATTTTAACAATATTTAAACTTTTCTTATTTGCAAATAATAGAAACCTAAGAAACACGAAACATAGTTCAACCCCCTTCCTCAACAATCACAAATGAAGTTCAACCCTCTTCCTTAACATCAATTGTTGCTATTTCTATTCCTTCTCTCACCCAACCAATTTCTTCATCACAAAGTATAACGTTGTCTTCCAAATGTTGAGTCATATAGGGTTCAACTTGAGGGCCATCATTAGAATTCATATCAAACAGACCTCTTCGAGACATCTTTACCACAACTTGCCAATCTAGTTCCAAGGGATCAGGAACATACCAAACTTGCTCGGCTTGGGATGATAATATAAAAGGTTTATTGCTAACCCGATCGGTTAGGTACAACAAATGATTGAAATTGACTAATGTGAATTTGAAAGTGTCTTTCATTTTCCCCCTAGTGTTATCAGACCAATCACACTTAAACAACACATATTTCATATTGTTAGTGTACCGGATTTCGACAATGTCAGTCAACTATCCATGGTAGTACACAGCACCAACGTGAGGACTCTTGTCCTTCCAACTAGCATAACTCATTGTATCAGCCTTTAAAGCTACACCACTATTTTGAGTCACCCGACGATCATCCACAGCCTTCACACGAAAACGAAACCCATTGATAATGTAACCATTGAACCGCCTAGCCAAGGTATAAGGACTATCTGCTAATCTATTGATTTCTTCAGTAAATGTATTATTACTTGTCCTTCGCAAGGTCTGAACCTATTAAAAAGACAAATATAAATTCAACTTCAACTTCAACTCAAAATTTATGTATATTTAGATATGTGAAATGAAATGTCTAAATACATACATGGTCCTTAAACCAAGTGTAGAATGTTTCGAAATGCTTAGATTGAATTTGATGATCGCTTGCACGTGGCATTTTGCTCTTAATGACTTCAAGGTGTTTGTTGTGTAAATTGAAAGAGAATAGTAAATATCATATAGATTTCACTTTAGAATTTTACAATATTGGGGAAGTGCTAAATTACCTTATGAACAGTGCAGCTGAACTTGTGTTGAACAACACATATCGGTGACACTGTTGTAATTCATTATCATTAAGATAAAATGTTGTACTTTCGCCTACAGCTCGACTCATGTTGTTATCACCTTCGTTGTTTCTCCTCGGTCAATTAGATTTGGTTTCCACATCAAGGAGATAGCAAGAACAAAAGTTCATGCATTCTTCCATCAAATACCCCTTAGCTATTGAGCCCTCCGGATGAGCTCGATTACGCACATATTGCTTCAATGTCAGAAGAAACCTTTCAATCGGGTATATCCATCGAAACTATATTGCTCCAGCGATCAAAGCTTCATCAGCAAGATGTACAGGCAAGTGTTCCATTATGTCAAAGAAAGATGGTGTAAATTTTTTTTCAAGATGACAAAGAGTTATCGCGATACGATCCTGAATATATTCCAAATCACTTGTACGATTCACTTTGGAGCACAATTGTCTAAAAAAAGTGCTCAATTTAATCAATGGTTCAATTACATTCTTAGGCAAGGACCTCCGTATAGCTAAAGGAATAAGTTGTTGTATCAAAATATAACTATCAAGGCTCTTAAGACCCCAAATATTTCCTTAAGGTCATTCTTCTTATACTGACTAAGGACACCTTCTGATTCCAACTGATGTAACATCTTAGATCTAGATAACATTTGAGGTTTTAATCTCTATGCTCAACTACTATCAAATGATGCTTTATCCTTTCAAAATTTATGATTTATTGGTAAGAAACGACGATGACTCATGTATTAATACTTCATACCATACTTCAACCAATATGATTAAGTTTTCATATTGCAGCAAGGACAAGCATATTCACCTTTCGTACTGCATCCTGATAAGTTGGCATAGTCACTGATTGTCCATAACAGAGCTGCATCAATTGAAACATTTCATTGGTTGATGCATCAAATGTTTGTTCACCTTCATCCCATAATTCCTTCAACTCCTCAATCAATGGTTGCAAATACACATCGATCTTATCGCTAGGTCCTTTTGGCCCATTAATCAGCACAAACAAAATCAGATTTGGTTACTTCATGCACATCCATGGTGGTAAATTATACGGAATCAACATAATTGGCCAAGAGCTATGAACTATGTTCATCGATCTAAATGGGTTGAATCCATTTGTAGCTAACCCAAGACGTACATTACGACTATTACTAGCAAAACAAGTGTTTCGCCGATCAAAGTCCTTCCATGCGAGGGAGTCAGCAGGATGCCTTAACACACAATCATCAACCCGTTCTTCCGCATGCCATCTCATGAGCTTTGTCGTTTTCGATGACATAAACAATCTCTGTAACCTTGGCTTCGAAAGGAAATACCTCATCTGTTTTGCTGCTACCCGTTTACTAGATTCCCTTTCATCATTTCCAACACTGCCATTTTGTTTCTATAGCGATCCCGGTTCTTCTTCCCTTGGTTGTTGTATCCAGACTTAGCTCCGTGGATGCCAGTTGTTGTTTTGATCTTGTCCCTGTCCTTCAAATCTTTAAATTTGAGTTATAGAATGTGTTAGACTTGTTTGTTCTACGTTGGGTGTGATTGGGAGCAGACGGTTGCTGCCCAGGTTTTTTTTTCGTACTTCGCTCGAGCGAGCTGTTTGTCGCTCGAGCGAGCTCTTCGTTTTGATCCTTCGCTCGAGTCGGGGTTTGGTAGCTCGAGCGAGAGTGGAGTTTTGTTCCTGGTGGCTCGAGCCATAGTGGCTTCGCTCGAGCGAGCGGTTACGTCTGGTTCTGGACCTGAGAGCTGTGTTTCTTGGCTCGAGCGAGCTTTTATTCGCTCGAGCGAGGTTCTTGGTTGTTGGCTCGAGCGAGACTTTCTTGGCTCGAGTGAGAGTTTTCTGTGTCTGGTCGCTCGAGCGACCAAGTCTTCGCTCGAGCGAGCCTGTTATATATCAGTAGGCAGCAGAGGGGAAAAGATCACTTTTTCATCCCCTTTTATTTTTTGAAACCCTAAAACCGAGTCTCTCTCTCTCTAAACTTATCTTCTCTCTAGGTTTTCATCTCCTTCTAGTGTGAATCCATCCTAGGCTCTTTGTAAGATAGATAGAGGGTGGCTTGGGCTTCGTTCTAATCTGAAGAATAGTGGATTTGGAGCACTTTGATTTCGGGTCATCTCCTCCATTTGAGTTCTCCATTTGAGTTCTCCATTTGAGGTAGGGATTCTCCTTGTTTCTTTTCAATACTCCATCTATAGATAGACATGTGGTAGTTTTTGTATTGCATAAAAACATTATATCATGTTGGATTTGTTAAAAATCATGAGGTTGAACCTTGGGTTGGTTGTTGGATTTGGGTTTATTATCGTTAGTTATGGTTTAGGCTAATTGGGGTGTTAATTAGCATGTTGTTGTTAAAAAGAGAGGAAACCCTAATTTTATTTGATTTAATAAATTAATAGAGGGGTTTTGATCATTGGACAAATACTTATGTATTTTGGGTCTTAAACGTGATTATTATTGTTGATAATTGAACCTTTTAGGTCAATATTGAGAAAGAGGGAGGAAAACCCTAATTTAATGATTATGACTTAATTCGCATAATTAAATTGGAATGGTTTTGAAAAGAATGTAGTGGATTAAAATGAGGTATGGTCTTATTGTCCATGGAATAGAATTTGTGAAAACAAAAGGTATGAGAATTGGATTGTAGTAATGTGAGTGTTGAACACACGTATGGGGAGGTTGTATCTTAAACTACCATGTTAATGTTTTTGTTGGGTTTGTGATCTCATGATGATTGAGTCTTTTAATAGATGTACTAAATACCTGCATCTAGAGGTTTTGTTCTTGGTCATCGGTAGAGGATGACACGGTTGCGTTGAATTGTCGTGTATACATTACACCATTGTTGATTGAACATCGTATGTGATGAAATGTTGAGATACATTATATATGTATACTTGTTAGGGAGGAGAGAGGGGTTGTACTCCAGTGTGTGTGAGAAGATAGGGGATGGACTCCACACACCTATGTGTTCCTATATCTTAACACATTGTTTATATTTTGATAGTTTATGTGTATGTTTTACACAAGTTGATTATACCTTGTTGTATTGTGGTTGTTGGTGTTATACCTTGCGCTGATAATCAGAGGTACCGTTACCTTCCAGCTAGCGCCTGGAGAACTGTATGCGCAGATAATCTAAGGTACCACACCCTTCCAGCTAGCGCCTGGTAAAATGGTAGTTCGTTTTGAGAAGTGTATCTTTGGCTTACTACGCGCATAGCTAGTAGAGTAAAGTTTTGTTGTTATTGTTTCAGTGTATCTGGAAACATTGTGGATTGTGTTGGTTACGGTTTTGGAGGGCCGAGTTGCCTCGTTGGTTTATCTTATGCATGTGGTTGAGTTGTTATCTCCCTTTATAAAGGTATGCATGTATAGTCATGATAGATTTGGGATTGAACCGAAATGCCCTTTTATCTTTTGGAAGTGTAAAGAAAATCAAACATTTTAGAAATATGTTTTGAAAAGGCACATCTGTTGTAGGTGTGGGAAATGGGATAGAGTAATGGGCTTAGTGAATCTATTTTCCTAAGTAGTTGTTAATGTTATAAAAGATTGTGAACGGGGGCTAATGAAAGGGAAAAGGAAAGATGAATCGCTTATAGCGTTGAATGAAATAATTGTTTTCGAGAAAAGTATATATATATTTTTTGTATAAACTGTCACATTATTATCCTAGTATGAGAATGAGTGTGCATGATCATAGCTATCTGTAATGTTGTTATTGTTGAGGATCATGTTAAGATCCCTACTGGACTATATGTTCATCCCACGTTGTTGAATCTTTTTCAGGTATTTAGCAGGATGTGCTACAAGATTTGGATCTTCTTAATTGTTGGCCACGGGGCCTCTTTGTTGTTGGTGGAATGCCATATGTGTAAAAGGGTTACACCCTTCATTTGATTTATTGTTGTAAGCCTAAGGGCAATTTATTTAGAATGCTCATGTTGTATTTAATTTTCATTCGAATGAGAGAATTGTTGTTCATTACTTTTATTGAACATTTGAGTTTATTTCCGCATGTTATCTCCGAAATTGAATTAAGTTAAGGAACTTGGTAATGACTTCGAGTAATAAAAAGTGGGGCGTGACAACTTGGTATCAGAGCTACCGGGTTTGAATACCTTGAGCTCGTGGGAAGTGATTTTTATCACAGTGGGTTTACTACATGTAGTGAGGACGATGCATATAGATATCATGAAAGTTAGGACTTACGTGTTGCATTTATGTGAGCATGGGATTTAGTTTCCTGGATAGTATTCATAGCCGATGAACTTGCTTTGAGGTCCTTTTGGAAACGCGCCTGATCAATGTGGTTTCTGATAGGAATTCCTTGAGAGTTTCGGGATGAGTGGCTATCTTTGTGGACTTGATTCGATTATGTGTTTACATGTTTAAATGTTTATATGTAATAGAAATGTAAATTTTGAGACTAAGTATGCATTGTGACCTATTGGTGGTAGAGTGTGCCTCGGAGAAGGCTATTGTGTTATGCACTAAGTGTAATTTACTTTTGTGCTTTATAGGATGTCTACACGAGGGAGTAGAGGACGGTTGAATAGTAGGAGTGTCGGTAGGGGCACAGCAGTTCCTTTAGCACCCGTCATTGCAGCATCGACTGTCGGCGAGGATGTCGCACGTGAGATTGCGAGAGCAGTGCAAGATGCCCTAGTTCGCACTGAGGGCGGCAACGGGCATGCTCTCAAACTTACGAAGGAGTTTTTTCGTTCCGGCCCACCAAAGTTTGTGGGGGAGGCTAAACCGTTGGAGGCAGAGAGTTGGTTAGAGCAGATTACCAAGACTCTTGATATGCTCAGAGTCGAAGATAAGGAGTTGAGGGTCTCTTTGGCGACTTTTCAATTGAAGGGTGATGCGAGTTATTGGTGGAAGTATGCTAAGAATAATGTAGGTAGCACGTGGGTTGCTTTTACCGAGGCCTTTTGGGCCAAGTATTTCCCTCCTTCCGCTCGGGAAAGGTTGAGGGATCAGTTTTTGGAGTTGTGTCAGGATGATACTCCTGTGGCACAGTTTGAGATGCGGTTTACTAGTTTGTCGAGGTTTGCTCCAGAGTTGGTGGCAACAGAGGGGCGTCGTTGTTATGAGTTTGAAAAGCGGTTGTGTTTCGATATTTGGGAGAAGGTAGCTGGATCCTTTTTGAAGGATTATTATAATTTAGTCGAGGCAGCGGCCCATGTGGAGGCCATGGTTGCAAGTGATGATAGGGTTAAGGAGGAGACCATCTCGGTAAGTTCTACGGTTCCTAAACACTCTAGGCTCAGTAAGGGGTGGAGGCGGAAACATGCTCAGTTAGGGGCTGGTTCCTTTTCTTCGCCAGGAGTTTCGGACCCTTCTGTTGGGGGTTCCGGGGAGGTGCAGATTTCAGATCAGTCTCAGAGTAGTGGGTCTGGTGGTTGTTTTGTTTGTGGTCAGCTGGGCCATGGTAGACGTTTTTGTCCTTTGCGTGTAAATTCTTCGGGTGTTTCAGAACCTAGTCAGACTCAGTCGTACCCGTCCAGTCGAGGACGCTATCGGTACTAGAAACGGGCAGGCCAGGCTTTGGGAGCCTCGCGAGGGGCGACTTATTAGTTAGCCCTACAGTGTTACCCTGGAGAGGGACTTTTTGTAATGTTGGCCGGTGGTGTATCATGTTTATTGATTTTGTTGTTAACCGGTGTACTATTGGATGCTGAGGCACCATGTTTATGTATCGCATATGTATGCATATTATTGTTTGTTTAATCCTCATGTAATGGGGAATATGTATGGAATTTCGAACCCTCTATTTTATGTATTGAGAAGTTGTTAATGGGATCAATGATCCTAGTGTTGTTGCTTGCTTGGTACTGTATATTGAGATAGTCTTGTGGCGGCCTGTGGGCCTTGTTTGTGAGTGGATGCGGGTAGCATTCTTTAGAGGAAGAACAATTTGTGTTCTAGCGTAACGAGAATAGCGTTGGTCAGAAAATTGTCCTTCGTGATTGGGTTGTTGTGATTGAGGTTGACCATATCGGTCTTCGGTTGAGGAGATGAGCAGGCTTGCTATGTAGCCATGGGGAGGGAAATGATGATACCCTTAGACGCAGTGTTGATGCAGTTTAATTTGAGGAGACCCGGTGAGATTCCAAAATTTGGGGGATTTGTGTAGAGAACTCCGTGTTTGGGGTTAGTAGTTTGAGTGGCACATTAGTGTGTGGATTACTGAGTGTGGAGTTTATTGAGTTGATTAGTCAGCTTGTTGGTATTGTGTTTTGGGTTGACATTGGTCACCTTGAGGTTAGTCTCGTTTGTTGTAGACTTTGGGTGTTGATTAGGGAAAACTGAAACTAATCATCCGGGTTGTGTCATTAAATATGACGGTTATAATAATACAGCAAATATATGTATTGAATGATCATTGTGAATGATTTGAAAATTTTTTATACATTATGTGTATATATGTTGTTTGGGAGGAGATAGGGGATGGGCTCCGATGATACAACACCAAAATGTGTATCTATTGAAAAATTGATATAGAAGTGAAAAAAATGTTTTATATGAGTTACGATGTTTTATATGAGTTACTATCTCATTTAATTGTTTGGCCAGGTTCTGAGCCAGGTGTATGTTATTAAATTGGTTAAGTAAAGGGAGGCGGGATGAAATTGCAAAACCATGAATTTCTTATGCCTTATGTGTTGATAGTATTGTTGTTATTCCTATTAACTATCATTATAGAAATGTTATGTTCTGTGTTGGTTGTGGCATCACCGTGTGCGTGATGGTTGTTGATAGTGTTATTTTGGAAAGAAATGGAAAACAAAACTTTTTCCTAATGTTTGGGCCACCTAAGGGTGTTGTTGAGAAATTGATTTAATTCAAGGGTTTTGAAGAATTCCAAATGAATCTTTTGGCAAATAAACTGTGGTTGATTTTGTGTTTTGGATAACACTGTATTTGTGAAAAAAAAAAAAAAGATATTTACAAAACTTTTGCGTTTCGCATGGAAAATGAAAGATTTATTTTGGAATGTTAACATTGAAAATTTGACTATCCTTGAGAGGTGTTTCTTGAACAAGAAAATGTTTTCTTATTAATTGCTCAAAAGATTTGCCTTAGTTGCATTTTGGAAGTTATGTTGTTGAGTAGTGGCTTAGCTTGAAGCGCTAGTCGGTTGTTCGCGAATTGTTTCGGGGAAGGTTTGGTTTTGTTGTGGCTTTTGTGCCTGAGTGTTGGCTTTTGGAAAGTGTTCCCTTCGTTAGTCTCTTCCTTGGTAAGAGTGGATTAAAGGTTTGTGGTGAGAGTAGTTTCTTCCTTTGGGACTCGGGTACTGAGTGCTTTGTTATCTGTTGGCCTTGTGTTTAGGCATTTCCTTAATTTCGGGGACGAAATTCTTTAAGGGGGGGAGGTTATAGCGATCCCGATTCTTCTTCCCTTGGTTGTTGTATCCAGACTTAGCTCCGTGGATGCCAGATGTTGTTTTGATCTTGTCCCTGTCCTTCAAATCTTTAAATTTGAGTTATAGAATGTGTTAGACTTGTTTGTTCTACGTTGGGTGTGATTGGGAGCAGACGGTTGCTGCCCAGGTTTTTTTTTCATACTTCGCTCAAGCGAGCTGTTTGTCGCTCAAGCGAGCTCTTCGTTTTGATCCTTCGCTCGAGCCGGGGTTTGGTAGCTCGAGCGAGAGTGGAGTTTTGTTCCTGGTGGCTCGAGCCAGAGTGGCTTCGCTCGAGCGAGCGGTTGCGTCTGGTTCTGGACCTGAGAGCTGTGTTTTTTGGCTCGAGCGAGCTTTTATTCGCTCGAGCGAGGTTCTTGGTTGTTGGCTCGAGCGAGACTTTCTTGGCTCGAGCGAGAGTTTTCTGTGTCTAGTCGCTCGAGCGACCAAGTCTTCGCTCGAGCGAGCCTGTTATATATCAGTAGGCAGCAGCGGGGAAAAGATCACTTTTTCATCCCCTTTTATTTTTTGAAACCCTAAAACCGAGTCTCTCTCTCTCTAAACTTATCTTCTCTCTAGGTTTTCATCTCCTTCTAGTGTGAATCCATCCTAGGCTCTTTGTAAGATAGATAGAGGGTGGCTTGGGCTTCGTTCTAATCTGAAGAATAGTGGATTTGGAGCACTTTGATTTCGGGTCATCTCCTCCATTTGAGTTCTCCATTTGAGGTAGGGATTTTCCTTGTTTCTTTTCAATACTCCATCTATAGATAGACATGTGGTAGTTTTTGTATTGCATAAAAACATTATATCATGTTGGATTTGTTAAAAATCATGAGGTTGAACCTTGGGTTGGTTGTTAGATTTGGGTTTATTATCGTTAGTTATGGTTTAGCCTAATTGGGGTGTTAATTAGCATGTTGTTGTTGAAAAGAGAGGAAACCCTAATTTTATTTGATTTAATAAATTAATAGAGGGGTTTTGATCATTGGACAAATACTTATGTATTTTGGGTCTTAAACGTGATTATTATTGTTGATAATTGAACCTTTTAGGTCAATATTGAGAAAGAGGGAGGAAAACCCTAATTTAATGATTATGACTTAATTCGCATAATTAAATTGGAATGGTTTTGAAAAGAATGTAGTGGATTAAAATGAGGTATGGTCTTATTATCCATGGAATAGAATTTGTGAAAACAAAAGGTGTGAGAATTAGATTGTGGTAATGTGAGTGTTGAACACACGTATGGGGAGGTTGTATCTTAAACTACCATGTTAATGTTGTTGTTGGGTTTGTGATCTCATGATGATTGAGTCTTTTAATAGATGTACTAAATACCTGCATCTAGAGATTTTGTTCTTGGTCATCGGTAGAGGATGACACGGTTGCGTTGAATTGTCGTGTATACATTACACCATTGTTGATTGAACATCGTATGTGATGAAATGTTGAGATACATTATATATGTATACTTGTTAGGGAGGAGAGAGGGGTTGTACTCCAGTGTGTGTGAGAAGATAGGGGATGGACTCCACACACCTATGTGTTCCTATATCTTAACACATTGTTTATATTTTGATAGTTTATGTGTATGTTTTACACAAGTTGATTATACCTTGTTGTATTGTGGTTGTTGGTGTTATACCTTGCGCTGATAATCAGAGGTACCGTTACCTTCCAGCTAGCGCCTGGTAAAATGGTAGTTCGTTTTGAGAAGTGTATCTTTGGCTTACTACGCGCATAGCTAGTAGAGTAAAGTTTTGTTGTTATTGTTTCAGTGTATCTGGAAACATTGTGGATTGTGTTGGTTACGGTTTTGGAGGGCCGAGTTGCCTCGTTGGTTTATCTTATGCATGTGGTTGAGTTGTTATCTCCCTTTATAAAGGTATGCATGTATAGTCATGATAGATTTGGGATTGAACCGAAATGCCCTTTTATCTTTTGGAAGTGTAAAGAAAATCAAACATTTTAGAAATATGTTTTGAAAAGGCACATCTGTTGTAGGTGTGGGAAATGGGATAGAGTAATGGGCTTAGTGAATCTATTTTCCTAAGTAGTTGTTAATGTTATAAAAGATTGTGAACGGGGGCTAATGAAAGGAAAAAGGAAAGATGAATCGCTTATAGCGTTGAATGAAATAATTGTTTTCGAGAAAAGTATATATATATTTTTTGTATAAACTGTCACATTATTATCCTAGTATGAGAATGAGTGTGCATGATCATAGTTATCTGTAATGTTGTTATTGTTGAGGATCATGTTAAGATCCCTACTGGACTATATGTTCATCCCACGTTGTTGAATCTTTTTCAGGTATTTAGCAGGATGTGCTACAAGATTTGGATCTTCTTAATTGTTGGCCACGGGGCCTCTTTGTTGTTGGTGGAATGCCATATGTGTAAAAGGGTTACACCCTTCATTTGATTTATTATTGTAAGCCTAAGGGCAATTTATTTAGAATGCTCATGTTGTATTTAATTTTCATTCGAATGAAAGAATTGTTGTTCATTACTTTTATTGAACATTTGAGTTTATTTCCGCATGTTATCTCCGAAATTGAATTAAGTTAAGGAACTTGGTAATGACTTTGAGTAATAAAAAGTGGGGCGTGACAGTTTCCATCTAGAACTACTGCATATAACACATTTATCAAGTTTTGTATCGTCTTTTCTGAACAACATACAACTATTGGGGCAAGCATCAAAAGTCTCATATGTGAAACCCAAATCTGTAGTAACCTTCTAAGCTTGATAATATAAACTTTGAAGTTTTGTGCCCGTAAGAAAAGCCTCATTCAAAAGTTTAAGTAACATGTCAGCGAACTTGTCAGTCCATTGATTGAGCACATTCATATGCAAAATTCGAACAATGAATGATAGTGAAGTAAATTTGTAACACCCCAGGTACAGATCAGTTTGTGCATCTTCCAAAAGTTTAAAATATTTCAAAGTTTCGTCATTTGCCCCTATCCGAACGGGATCATCTTCCTCTACATGGCTTGGATCACTTGCCCTTGCTTAGGTTGGATCACTTGCAATTGGTTCATTATTCTCAACACCCATATGTGGAATTCCCAGGGCCTCTTGTACCATCCCAACCACATCATCTCTAGTTACTGAATCCGCCATTAATGTTTGGTTTTCTTGGTTACCATGTAATTGGACATAGGATTCCCCATGATGAATCCAATTTTTGTACTTTTTTACAAACCCATTGGAAATAAGATGCTCCCTTACAACCTCTCATGAAAAATTGTATCGATTACTACAAAATCGACATGGATAACTAATCGATGAACTTTTATCTCTATTGTTGTATGTAAATCTCAAGAAATTATCAATCTAATTCACATAATCAACTAACATCTGATTTGGCAAATCAATCCAATTGTTGTCCATCTTTCTATTTCTTTAACTATTTTTTGTACACATCCTAAAAAGAATGAGTTTGCAAAGCATCATAATAACAAGTGCATGACTCATTGGCACAACTAATCATTGTCATAAAAAATTAGAGAAGAGAGAGAGAGAGAGAGAGAGAGAGAGAGAGAGAGAGAGAGAGAGTGAGTGAAAGAGTGAGAGAAAGAGAGAGATTTTGAGCATAACTAAATCTGAAAAACAGTGGTGCCACAAGATAGTTGTGTTTGAGGTATAAGATAGATGTCAACAATCTACCATAACTCTCAAAATAATCAAAACTAAAATCAATGTTCACTTTAATACGTTAGATACGAATTTTTCAACCAAAATCTAAATGCCATGCACATTAACTTTCCCACCCCAGGGCCAGTATTCACCTTCTTCTAGTTTTCATTTTGTACATTTTATAAATTAAACAAATAACTAGTAAATCACTTAGAAAAACCACTCCAATTCTACCTATACACTAGCACAAAACTAAAATAAACCACCTTCCAATAAAAGCATCTTCAACTCAAATTCAAAAACAAGAACTTTCAAACACAGTTCAGTCTTGACTAATTAGGAGAAACACTCTTTCAATTTGTTATCATGTAACCGGTTTCATATTTTAAGCACATTACGGTTCATCAATCACATAACAGAACAAGTCTTAAAATTTTAGTATGTTCATGAAAAGGTATACCAGAAACTGAAACTGACACTAGAACGGCGAAATTTTGGGAAAAAACAGATCTGTCTTTTTAACAATACTTTTTATTTCATTATTTGCATCAGTAAACATATCCCAAAATTCTGAGGGCAACGGTGACAAGTTGGCATCGGTTCTGCCACAATTTAATACAACATCAATAGTAGTAGACAAATATGAGAATGTTTAATCACCTTCAATTACGTGATTGTATTAGTATCATCAGTTTATGTGCAGCAACTTATCGAACCAATAGTTTGTTTTACAATTACACCAAACAGAGTAAAGATCAGGTTGAATTATCTAATAAGCAGCAGGAGAAAAGAAGTCTTACATTTTTAAATGAAATAATAGCAAGCTGATTTTCAATGGTAAGTTGTGCTTAGTTTGTATCATAACCAAACCAACTACCACATCTACCACATTGAGTATGGGATTAGATATGCGCGGTTTTGTAATTCAAACTATGAAGGGGGCAATCTGATACATGTTAAGGTAAATGAGTGAACGATCTGATGGAAAATGACAACCAAGGGGTTTTGTATCAGAAATTGAGCATAAGAATAAAAGGAAAGAAGGTATAGAGAGTACATGCGGCTTGAAGTTGAAAACTACAACTGAAAGAAATGAGAGAGAAAAAGGATGGGTGAGCTTGATTTGGGCAATCTATTTTAATTAAAAAATGTTATAAGAAATGGAGATTGGAGGATTTAGAGATCAGAGACCATAGGTTTCTATTTTCTAATGATTTAAGAGTTTTTTAAGTTTCTTGGAGATGATTTCTAAGTATTCTAGCTTTGTTTATTGAGATTAGTTTGCTTGAGTTATTAAAAGCTCGCAGCCAATTAAAAAAAGAAGTCAACTCTTACTGTTACTGATATTCTACACTAATATGGAAAAGGGAACCCATTTATTTGGGCATCATATTAGGGTGAGTTTGGCGCAACGGTGAAGTTAAATAATCTCTCTGAACGTGAAATAATACTATATACATCTAACCACCAATCTCTCTCCCTAACTACACTGAAAACTTCAATTTTCATGAAACCTTCAGCCCTCTCTCTCTCTCTCTCTCTCTCTCTCTCTCTCTCTCTCTCTCTCTCTCTCTCATTTGTTGGGCCTGCAACTTTTTTTTTTGATTCATTGGAAGTTCAAAAAAATAGAGAAAGGAAAAGGAGAAGCTACTACAAAAACAAAGAGACTAAGCCCTCATCTCACTAACACTAGTGATATCAGCTATAAGCAAGGCCTTCAATTCATGAATCATGGAAGTACAAGGAAAATAATGCATATACTAATTACCCAAAAAAAAATTGGTTAACAAAGTTTAAAATAAATAAGCATTGTTCACTACACATGTTTATAAATAATATATGTCTATTTTAAAATTCTTAACGAGTGTTTCAAAACATTGTTGTCAAATAACAGATTGAATTATCATTGGTTCTGTTAAAATAGTGAATTGCACGATTTACTTTTATTGTAAGAATCTAACAACTTGCCAGCCATTTCTATAAGATATCCCACTCAAAACGAAAAGAAAAAAAAAATTCACAACCTATGTGCCAAAAGTGGAACTTAACATTATAAACATAATTTTGATCAATCAATAAGTTTTAAGTAATCAAAAATCTGTGCCACCTATCAACAATCCATGGCTTGACACAAATCATCCTTCATCTGTACTTATACAGAGACAGATTGAAATATTTCGTACATTTTTTCCTCTTCTTTTTTGACTAATCATAAACAACATATAAATATTTGGAGCTCTCTTTAATGAGTAAGATAGCTCTGATCTCTACATTTCAGATTATTCTAATTTGCACTTTTGTTGAAAATTCTACTTTGGTAAACCTTCAATGTCAGAAGAGACAATAAAAGTGCAAAGAGGCCTTTCAATAAAAGTTCAAAATGTATGATAAATGGCTCATTTAAGATCTAAGTGCATTCCAAGAATACATCATATTCCTAACACAAGAAAAAAAATGAAGGTCAGGGGAAGAAGAAAGTTAACTAGGCAAACTTAACGAGGCAGTAGAAGTTTTTTTTTTTTAAATAAAATACATCCTTAAGCTACATTCACTTATCATATAAAAAAAAAATAATTATATTACACTTACCTAGAGGCAGTGATAGGGGCATCTGGACTTGCTTCCCTGGGCATTAAAAGTAATGTCAACCTTTCTTATGATAATATTAAAAGTAATGTCAATTGATCTACAAGTCATCATCATGTACATCATCAGTTGTTTGGGTCACAAGGTCAAGGGTTATATTGTGGATCATATCAATGATAATCAGCTAGTTCTAGATCACAAAATAATAAAATAAAAATTTAGAAATTCCTAAAATCATTGTATGATGGCAAAATTGGAGTAATATCATTTTGATGACTGAAGACAATCAAACATATCTATCAAACATAATTCTTCATCGATAATCAAACATTTTGGAGCCATTTTTTTTCATCAAATTTGAATTTGATGAACAAATTGATGAACAATTGGAGATGCACAACCAAGAGAGACAAAATTGATAAAATTATAGAGCATTATGAGAAATCCTAATGAATCTAACCTCTGAGAGAAACAAAGAACTCCACATATAATTGCCTAGAGTTGGAAACTAACCTACTCAATATGTCCTTGAGGAAAATAGAACACGCATTCGCCTTCACGAGGCACTGCCATGAGCGAACCAGCACAAGCGCCCCATAGCTCCGTGTAAAGTGTTGTTACAGATTCTTTTTGAGACAGATTCCACTACAGAGAAGTACATAACTCGGATCATTACACAGAGAGTTAAATCGATGAAGATGTGTTTAGGCTTACCGATTATGAAATCTTCAATAGTTGTGGACTTGAGAGAGTTGAATCGATCGACATATTCGAGCGAGAGAGGCAATGAGATTCAAGCGACAGATTTGAGCAAGAGAGGCAATGAGATTCGAGCGAGAGACAGATTTTGAGAGAGAGAGAAAGAGAGAGTTCAGATTTGGGAAATAAAAAAACAAAGGGATTGAGAGAGAGAGAGAGAGAGAGAGAGAGAGAGGGTCAAGTTTTACTGATTTGGGTTTTATTTTTTTTATTTTTTTTAAGTTAAGAACACGATTGATTCAGGAAAATGAGATTGTAAAATGAGATTTTGATGTCAAAAATGATTTTTTGTGACGATAAAATAATAAGTCGCAAAAAAATAGACGTAACAAGTCATATTTCTAGTAGTGTCCTGACATTCCTAATTTAATGTTGGTTTAACAATTTACTGGCTCATTACTTTTCTTCTAGCAAGGCTGAAGTAGCTTCTGTTTTCTTCCATTTCCTTCTCTCCTTTATTTCTTATTTTTGTTTTTTCATGGTTAGATTCAAAAATGCTAAAGTATGCTTATGCAGAGCTGGAGGAATCCAGTGGAGCAATTCAGGTTGAGCATGTGTGATATATGCTTTATGTTTCCTAGCCAGATTTTTTGGGTGTTTGTTTCTTCAATATGGTTCAATTTTCACGCAGCCCGCAAAAAAAGTCTATGAAAGCCTATTAGGGGACAGCACTATCACATATACAAGTATAGACTTTCAATTTTTTACTAGACATTATTTTCATTACATGTACCATAATTCAGTTGCCAAAAAAAAAAAAAAAAAAAACTGAGATACCTGTCTTGTATACTCAAATGTGGATGGGTCAAGACTGATAAATAACCTTTTTAATGACATGATGATAATTTATTTTCTTAATCATTGAGAGTGGTTGAAAACCAAAGCAAGAGCCATTTTGAGCACAAGTAAATGTTTGTGTATTATGAAATTTGTAACTTTGTTAGGACATGTCAAGGTAATTGTAGTTTGTTTGTCTTTTCTTAATCAAGCTGTGCAAATGCAAATGTGTCTCATAGATCTCATAAAGTTTTTGTTCTTTGCCATTCTTGAAATCTCTACCTCATTTTCTTTTTTGCCTTTGTATGGCTTTGTTTGATTGCTAAAAAACCTGGTCAATTCCAAAAGAATTGTAAAAGAACAACTTCAAAAGTGAAAAAATAAATAAATTGCAGTGATTTTCTTTTTCGAATCCTTTTGTTATATATATTTATATATTCAAGAATTTCCTTTTTCTTTTCTTTTTTTTACAATTCCTTGTCTATTTTAACAACATATGGAGGGTAATAGATCATGATATATTGTGGCTCCAAAAGGACTTTGGCATATATATCTACAATTTTTTTGACACCAGGCAAGTCTTAAGTTTCCTGTGATGTTATTGATCAAATAAAGTGTAAATGAGAAGCCTCTTGCGGTTTTGTACATTTTCTGTCATTCTTTAGTTACAAAACTCCTTCAATGGAAGCTTTGAAAAGGCTTTGAGAAAAGTTCAGATCAGTTGCTAGATATGCAATTTGGAGTCTCCCTTACAAGTTTGAAGTTGGTAGGTATTAGCAATGGGTATCACCTCCGTTTTTAAGTGTTATGTGTTTGCTTTTAATTAATTAAAGGGAAATTACACAAAAAACCTTAGGGTTTAGTGCCTTTTTCAAATTAAATCCCAGGTTTCAAATTGTGACAATTTGTACCCCACCATTCCACCCGTGTTGCAATCCAACCCCCCTGTGCATCTTCGTCTCTATTAGTTAACGGAAGACTAATTTGGGCGCCAAAATTGCCCTAATCTTCACGACTTAGGGCAAAAGACACCCCTCCATTGCGATTTATAGCTCTAGGCAACCCACTTGGTGATTTAACCCGCGATTGAAGCCACGCATCGAAGGAAGACAACAATTTCATAGTTGATTTTCCAAAAACCTTTGGACTCTGAGACACAAGTAAGAAATGGTTTCATTTTTGGTTGTTTTATACGAGTTTTCCCTTTTTCTTTTCTCTCCATTATTGACCTTCTGTTTGTCTCCATTGGTGATCTTCTTTTTCTCTCAATTGTTGACTTTGTTTTTGTCTGTATTGTTGACCTTCTTTTTCTCTCCATAGTCGTGCAAACTATTTTCTATTCCATCAAAGTGAAAGACAAAAATGAGTGAAGGTAATAGCTGGGGTGAGAACAATTGGGGTGAGTTGACTCGTTGCAGTTGTGGGTTAAAAGTGAAGATTAGAACTTCGTGGACTCATGCTAATCCTGCTAGGAGGTTTTTGGGTTATCCTAATTGTGGAGTAAGTGTATACAATTTTCCAGTAAAGTCAATTAGCAATTTTTTAGTATTTATAGAAAATTGAGAATAAAGTAATATGTTCAATATGAAGAAGATAATAACTGTATGGAAGATTCACCCAAAAACAATTGCTCATTTGTTTATGTTTGATTGCAATTACATAAAAATGGGGGCCTTATGGTTTCTTTTCCTAGTACGATCCATCCACATGTGTTCGTGGTAGACAAGTGTTGCCGAAGTTGGTGGATAAGGTTGCAGCACTAGAAAAATGTGTCAATGAGGTTGCACAATTAGAGGATGATGTTCAACGTTATCATGCACGACAAAAGTGGCGTGTCATTGCCTTGATTGCTAAATTGCTTATGAATGGACTATTTGTACTCCAAAATAGTGTTTAGGCTTGCTATGTAATTGATAATATGTGTTTTGGCTAGGTACATTACTTCCATAATGTGTTTTGTAATTGCAATGCTTCAGTATATTGTCTCTACATTCATCTACAATAATAATAACCATACAAGCATAGTCAAAATTGATAACCATGCAAGCATATGAAACCTGGTTTGACATAAGCATATCACAACCACAACAAAGCAAGCATAAGAACATGTTATTTTCATGAATGAACTTAGAACATAATTCAAGCCAATCAAACATTGGGGTTTCAACCATTCAACCATTGAAGGATAATAACCATACAAGCATTGTTCAAAGTTTCATAACCCATATGTACAGCATAATTGTTCCAAAAGCCTATTTTGATTACAAAAGTGGTGAGTAAGGTAAGATAAACCATGAACATTCCAAAAGCCCCATGAATATTGCAAAAACCCTCTTTTAATTACAAAAGTGTTCAAAACCATTTGTTTACACTATACTGGCTGCCTATTGCTTGCTTGTTGCCAATGTCTATTGCTGCTAATCTTGTCATCTTCCTTGGTTGCTTATCAGTTACTTCTTTAACACCACTTACTGTTGCTAGCCTCTTCCTAGATTGACAACCATCAACTTGTGCTTGGCCGCTCCCCTCTTCCCCAAATAATGCAGCTGTCTTAAAGCCCATGAATGTCTGCAAAAGAAGTTTGTAATTAGTAACGTGTATTATTTATTACTAACATAATGTTTATTTAGTTTCATTCAATGGAATACTTACACTACTATTGGATTTCCCTAAAGGTCCACTTGTCTTTCCTTTCACTAAACCCTTACAAGTCCTTTGATTGTGACCATAACTACCACATTTAGAGTATTTTAGAGTAGACTGCCTCCTCTGCAACTTGTATGGATTCTTAGGTTCATCCGGATCCCGAACTTTATGTTTGGAAGACCTACTAGTTGGTCTTTTAAGCTTAGGAGGTAGAAGAGGGTCACACCCTGTTTTAGGCCACAGATCTGGCCTATTCATTGGATTAATCAATGCCTTATAAGTCCTCAAAAAAGTTTCCTTCTTGAAATATGCATGAACATAATCTTCAACCCTCTCCTTCTGAAAAAAATATAGCAGCTACCCCATGGGGACAAAGGATTCCAGTGAGGTCCTATTTGAAACATGTGCATGTCCTATTCTCTAAGTTCACTACATACTCATCCCTTCTATGTCTGGCTTCAAACTCAGCACCTCCTGACCATATAGGTATCTATACTCTGGACTTCAGCTTCCTCTTTTCAACTTTGCATTATATCTTTCCAGAAATTGGCCCTTTGTACTTCAGCATGTTGTCTCTACATTCATGTATCCTCACCATCAAAGCCCTCCTAATCATCTCCATCATGGTAAGGATGTATTTGTCCCTAGTTTGTATCACCCATGAGTTAAAGCATTCAAAGATGTTATTAAGTAGCCTATTGGATTTGGTTCTTGGACTAAACCCATGCCTAGACCATTGGACTGGGTTCACTTTTGAAAAACCTAAGTGATTCGTGATTAGATCAAGATTTAATTGTACCAATTCCCAAAAAATTAAAACTAACAATCTAAATCATCAAACACATACGAAAGTGATTTAGATTGTTGTTTTAGAAATTATAAATAGACACAAACGATTTTGACGTGGAAAAAATCACTATTAGAGCACCTCCAATTGTGATTAAAAACCACGGGCAAAACGCCACAAATCAATCCACTATAAAAGAAAGAAAGAATACAAAAAACCTAAACAAATTACCCAAACACTATCAATTTTTCTTCAACGTGTTGTATATCTTCCACTGCAACCTTCGTCTCAGGATTGATTAGATTGATGTTGATTCCACAAAATCCACGTTGACTCAACGACCGCGCACAGCTTCGAACACCTTCGAACACTCCACGCTTGAATCTCTGGACTCCACCAAAAAAGAACACTCTTGAAGATGATCACTCAAACAACCTTTTGATATGAATTATCAAACCATGTGAGTTTAATACTCAAGTAAACATCAAAGAAAAACTAGCAACATAGCCTCTAAAAGAAAACCCTAGAGCTCCCAAAACAAATCTAGAAAAATTGAACCTAAAAACGGACCTAAACACATATACATAGAAAATAGGGGCCACGTACCCCGCTCGAGCGCTGGAACTTACGCTCAAGCACAAAAACACGCCTTCCAATATTTGTGCAGACAAGCCAAACTACTAAGAAGGTGTAAACTCTGCGCGAGCGCAAATGTTCCTGCTCGAGCGGGAAGGCCAAAACCAAGAAAAAAATTACAACTCCATTAAACTGAGTTTGTTCGCGAAATTAGCAACTAGGGACCTAACAATCTCCCCCTTTGTCAATTCTCGGACAAAACTTTTCTAACAATTTTTCCTAAAAACACACGCACTAGACACACTCACTAACACAACCTATAAGACAAAAAAAAACTGCAAAAACACAAATACCGAGTTGATAAAGAAACACTGAGAGACATGTTGAACAATCCACCTGTGGAAATGACCAAATACCAAAAAGAACTAAAACTGTGGAACAAGATAAGATACAAATAGAAATAATGCATGGATGTAAAATAAAAACCCACAACCATGCATTTCCAAGATCCATGATATCTCATAATCCATAATCCAAAGATATGTGTGTCTATGTCCAACATATACAAACCAGTAGGCAAAAATATCCAAAAATTACAACCACATGCAAAAATATCCAAAATCAACAACCACCAAAAGGCTAAACTACTCTCCTTTTTTGTTCAGGAGACAAGAAGACAACAGAGATAAGCAAAAAAACGGTGAAAAAATAAACTGGAAAAAAAAAAACAAACTCAATGATCGGGCGACGGTAGATGTGGCTGCTGCAACTGAAGCAATGCCAGAATCTGATCCAACTGTAGAGTGGTCTGGGCAGTTGACTGCTCAAGATGGCCAAGCCGACCATCGAAAGCATCCAGATGGGTATCCATGTGAACCAACCACTGAGTCAAAGACTGCTCAAAGCGGTAAAGCTGGTCACGCATAGTCCGGGGAGGTATATCTGGCTCCTCTGTGCCTACTGTGGCAACATCAATCTCAGCCTCCTCTATTATAAGATCAGCATCACTTGAAGAAGAAAGACCTACCCTAGAAGACTCCCACTTAACATGTGCATGACTTTGAGACACCGTTTTCTTAGTAAAGGGTTTAATGAGAATGGCATACTCGTCATCCTCATAAACTGGGATCTCAAGTCTAGACAAAAGACAGTTGATCAGACAACCATAGGGCAACCCTAACTGTTTGTTCCCAAAAACAGCAATCATTTTGCAAAGAATAAGGGTGGCAAGATTGATGGCGAGATGGCAAGCTATGCAGAAGAGAACAAAACCTTGTTCTTGATTGATTTCAGAACAATGAGTGGTGACTATGATATTTGCATAGACAACAAGATTGAGTAAATAGAATTGGGGAAGGAGTTCAAACTGTTTAATCAGAGCACCCTTGACCCAATTACGGGGCGTACCACACAAGGCAATGGCCACCTTGTTGAAATCACACGTGGGTTAGGCAGGGAAAGGATAGTGCTCCGGAAAAACACGGTCGATACCTAAGAGCTCTCTAATAAGATCAGGGGTAACATCGATAGACTTAGACCGAACCCAGGTCTGGAAGGAAGGGCCAATATCATCAATACCCTCAATGTTACAATAAAACTCGCGGACCCAGCCAAGGTTTTGGCGGCTAGAGAAAGACAAAACTAAGTCACCTCCTGATGGATCGAACAATGGCCGAATAGGAATGGACTCAAAAGTGTTTGGCTGGACATAGCGCTCTAGATGAACTGTCCTAGGGGAGAAAGACTCTCTAAAAGACTTGGCTTTATCGGCAGATGGAAATCTGTTGGTGTTATACGAGGGGCGAGTGACTATGGACTTTCTACGTTTGGCAATGGACATAGCTAACCCAAAGTCAAAACAACACTAACCAAACTAAACACCCCCAACAACCAAATCCAAAATAGTTAAGAAAAAAAACATTAGTAACCAAAAACCAAGTTAGACAAAAATTCAATGAAATAAAATCAATACCTAAAACATGAGACCAACAAGTGTAGACCAAGGCAGTAGTATGAGAGATACACACAGTTAAAAGCAAAAAAAAAATAATTAATACCACAACTAAGAGAGAATCGAACCAAGTGAATAAAGTGTGTGAATCACCAACAAGCTTAAGAACCTCTGTCAAAGTGTATGAATCAAGTGAATAAGACACAAAACCAACATGAACAAGTCACACATGACCACACAAAAAAAAAAAAACAAACCAAAGCACTAGTAGTAAACAAGCCCCAAACACATATCGATAGAGAGAAAGTAAACAAAATAAGAAAAAAAAATGAGAGGAAAAACTTACTAGAGATGAATTAGAGGAGGAAAAAGAAGAAGGATGACCAAATCAAAGCCCAAGCAAGTCGCAATAGAAGCCCTAGGAGAGAGAGAGAGAGAGAGAGAGAGAGAGAGAGAGAGAGAATCGTAAAAAGAGGGGAAAAAATGAGACTGAACGGATGGGTTGCAGAATATATACTAGGGCAAGCCGCTCGAGCGTGAGACTCAACGCTCGAGTGGACTCACTTATGCGCGTCTCTCCGCTCGAGCGAAGAAAAGTACGCTCGAGTGTAAAAAACTTGCTCTCAGAATCTTACGCACTCTGCCAAAGTGCTGGATGAAGTGAAAAAGCGCTCGAGCACTATAAGGTCTGCTCGAGCGGATAAAAAAAAAAAACCAAAGACCAAAAAAACACCCTTCTGAGCAGTTAAAACCAAATCACACTGCCAAGTGGTACCTGAAACAATTAGAGGTAAGCGTAATTGCCAGAATATGACACTAAGATGTGATAATCCACAAACCATGAAGCCTGCAAACTTGCAATATTGACAATATGAAGCATAATATCACGAGCAAATTAGATGAATATTGATCAATGAGCATAAGCTACATAAGAATACAAAACTCAAATACAATCATAAGAGCTCACAAAATGAATGTGTGTGTGTGTGCAATCCTTGAGAGGCCACAGAGCTAGAGTTAATCCTCGTAGTGATCGAATGGCTGGACCTCCGACAAGAGTAACTAAACATCACAAAGAAAAGTCAAACCACTAGGAATCAAGGGGTATTTGTTGAGTAAACGCGGAGGCTCCCCCTCAAACAATGAGTCCCCTTTTCTTTTCTTTTTTGACTTTTCTTTCTTGTGGGCACTCATTGGTGGCATGCACGCTCAAGAGTATGAAGACCAAACCACAAAAGCATGAAATCAGTAAGGATGGCCTGGTTGGTGCCTCTGAGATAGCCTTTTCTTAATGCCCGGACTTCAATGAATTGAGGGAGGAACCGTGGAAGTGAAAAAATGATGGTAGATGGTTAAAAGACTCAACATCACCCATGATATGCCAGTATAGGTCAATTCCTCCAATAATGTAAAAGTGACACTGTTAGTGGTCCATAGAGAACTTTGATTACTTGTGTGGAAACCCCTGCAACAATTTATCTCAAGGATGTGTACAGAATGAGATCATGAAGTCATTAAGCAAAAGCATTCAGAATGAGCTATGAACAAAGAAGAATGTCATCTTGCAAACAACATGAGAGGTATTCATATGAGTTTAAATACAGAGATGACAAGAATCAATGAAAATGAGACTATAGCATGCAAGTACACATAAAACCAATCACTCACACCCACTCAAGTAACAGGTAACACCCTAGTGACTAAGCACTACACCCAAGGTCTTTCTAAGGAACTTAAACTTAAGAAGATCAAGGGGTTTTATAAAACTATCAGCTTTTTGATGCTCAGTGGGTATATGTTCAAGAACAACAAGGCCCTCTTCCACTAACTCTCGAATGAAATGATGACGAATGTCAAGGTGTTTGGTGCAAGAGTGATGGACAAGATTTTTAGAAATGTTAATGGCACTTGTGTTATCACAGAAGAGGGTGAGAGTGTTCTGGTCTATACCATAATCATGAAGCATTTGCTTCATCCACAACATTTGGGCACAACAACTCCCTACAGCAATGTACTCAGCCTCAGCGGTCAAAAGAGAGATGGCATTTTGCTTTTTGCTATGCTAGGCAACCAAATTATTCCCAAGGTAAAAACATCCCCCAGATGTGCTCTTACGATCATCAGCACACCCTGCCCAATCAGCATCAGAAAAACCAGTGATTTTAGCTGTAGTGTCAGTTGATAACCAAATCCCATAACTCAATGTCCCAATAACATACTTAATGATGCGTTTGACTACAAAAAGATGAGACTCTTTAGGACAGGCTTGGTAGTGGACACAAACACATACACTAAATGCAATGTCAGAACAACTAGTTGTGAGGTAAAAAAGACTCCTTGTCATACTCCTAGAAAGGGTAGAATCAACATCAGTACCAGAGGAATCTTTGGAAAGGTGAAGACTGGTGCTCATGGGAGTGCATGCATGTTTGGCCGACTCTAGACCGAACTTTGACACAAGGTTTTTGGCATACTTAGTCTGAGAAACAAACATACCCGAAGGAGACTGTTTAATTTGAAGACCTAAGAAATAAGACAACTCTCCCATCATGCTCATCTCAAACTCATGTGTCATACAATCCAAAAAATATTTCACAAGATGATCAGTAGTGAATCCAAATACAATATCATCAACATAAATCTGAGCAACAAGTATATGAGACTTAGTATGTTTCACAAATAAAGACTTGTCCACACTACCCCTTTGAAAATCATTATCAAGAAGAAAGGTAGTAAGTCTATCATACCAAGCTCGAGAGGCTTGTTTCAACCCATACAAAGCCTTGTCTAACTTGTAGACATGGTTTGGACATTTAGGGTCCTCAAACCCTTTTGCTTGCTCAACATAAGCCTCTTATTTCAAGTACCCATTCAGAAAGGTACTTTTCACATTCATTTGAAACAATTTAAACCCAAGAAAGCATGCAACACCAAGTAAAATACGAGTAGATTTGAGACGTGCAATTGGGGCAAACGTCTCATCATAGTCAACACCCTTTACTTGAGTATAGCCTTGAGCAACCAACCTAGCTTTATTTCTAACCACAGTACCATTCTCATCAGATTTATTTTTAAAGATCCACCTGGTACCTATCACATTCATGTCTCTAGGTCTAGGAACAAGAGTCCAAACATTGTTACGTTCAAATTGACCTAACTCTTCATGATCTAGTAAGGCCTCTTTTATATTCTTAGGTTCAATCAATGAAACATAACACATATGAGATACCTCTTCCCGAATTTGTCTTCAGGTTTTCATCCGATCTGAGACACTTCCAATCACCTGTTGAATCGGATGATTCAGTTTCACCCTTGCTAATGGTTTGAATTCTGGACTTGTAGTGACAAGAGCATCAGAAGTGGTGTCTCTTTGTGCACTCTTGGGACTTGGACTCACCTTAGAAGTTGGTGCTGGCTCACTTTCTTGAGCTTGGTCCTCTACTTCTCCTTGACTTTGTGGTTCAGTATCCAGGATTGGAGACTCACCATTTTCTTCCTCATTTAATGCTGAAGTAGAAGAACCTGTGTCATCTATAACCACATTAATCGACTCCATTAAAGTCAAAGTACGTAGGTTATAGACACGAAAAGCTCTGCTTGAGGTTGAATACCTTAGAAAAATACCTTCATTACTTCGGGAGTAAAATTTGCCCAAGGACTCTCTATCTTTGAAAATGTAACATTTACTCCCAAAAACTTTGAAGTATTTTACATTAGGTTTCAATCCTTTTCATAATTCATATGGAGTTTGTAAAGTGTCGGGCCTTAAATACACACGATTTACAACATAAATAGCAGTATTTAAGGCTTTAGCCCAAAACTTTGGAGGAACTTTCTTACTAAGGAGCATGACCCTAGCCATCTCTTAACAACTCTGTTCTTCCTCTTAACAACTCCATTTTGTTGTGGGGTAATCGGTGCAGATAATTCATGCTTAATTCTATGCATATCACAAAAATTCGAAAACGAACTATTTTCAAACTTACGACCATGATCAGTTCAGATTCTTATAATACGCTCAATAGAAACATCCTGTTCATTTTGGATTTTAGGGACTAAGGCCTAGAAAACATCAAATGTATCAGATTTTTCTCTTAAAAAATTTACCTATGAAAAATGAGTAAAATCATCAACGGCTAAAAAAATGTATCTTTTACCTCCAGTGCTTTTAGTGCGAGTGGGTCCCATAAGATTCATATGAACCCATTCAAGAGGACGTTTGGTTGTGAAACTGTTCACCTTTTTATGAGGAGCACGAGTTTGCTTCCCAAGTTGACACGGACCACACACATGGTTCACATTCTTACCTGTGAGGAAATATTTTTTGATTGACAGCATGTGGCCAAGGTGACGTCGAAGCATCAGTCCAGGTGCCACGTGGCCTAGTCTTGATGCCGAGGTGATCTCGGCTAGGCCGAGGTTATCTGCGGAGATACCGGAATACGAGGTAAGCGGATAAGGGACAAAAGTCCTAGAACTGAGGAGGATCTTGGTCTAGATAAAGATAGAGCTCTTAGGAAGTTCATCCCTATCTAGCTGGGAGTCCAAGATGAATATTGAGCCTGAGTCCATTGAGGTTAGGCTTCTACAGGGGTCAAGTTAGTGTTGGCTATAAAAGCAAGGCACTCCCGTGGGTCTCAAGTATGTGTGATATACTGTAAGCAGCAAGTTCTTTCTTGTGAGTTAAGCACAATTGGCTATCTTTGAGAGATAATTACTGACTTGATCGTCGGAGTGCCCCCGGGTGTACGAACCACCGCCAGATTCTTATCTTTCTGTGACAGGTTGTTCGAGCTTAATCTATTCTACCGGTGCTCTCCTGTTGAGTTTCCTTATTTGGTTGTGTGGTCAAAAATCAACACCTACAATTTGGCGCCGTCCGTGGGAACGTAAGGAGAATAGATGGCCAACGATAGACAGAAAGAGAAGATTGGGGACGACATCCCTAGTGGGAGTGGTAAACATGCCGATCCTAACATGGAAGATGAGAACCCTAATGAAGGACCACGAGATCAAAATCCCGAGGAGAAGGACGTCGGCCAATGGGAAGACCCATCGAAGAAAGCAAGCTAAGACGAGTACTATAACGAAAGCGACCTCCAAGTATGGAAAGATGGATGCCTGAGGAGGGATGGTGAGATGAAATGAATGGCAAACAAGTTGGCAGACCTATAATCGGTTATTAACTTCATGATGCAAAACAACGTCATGCAACCACCGTTTCCATTGAAGGACACACTGATTCCAGCGGCCAAGAATGACGCCCAGAAAAGGGGGTAGAAAGCAATCCCAACGGCCCCTCAGCATGACAGGCCTAAGGAGCATTCACATTGGCCTTCTAGGGAAGTTGGGCGAGGAGAGTCAGTAAGAGGAGAGTCTTAGAAGACACCTCGTACAAAAAGAACCTATGTCAAGGAACATCAGCATGTTCAAGGGAAGGAACTTTGTTTTGACACGGCGAATGAAGAGACGTCCAAAAGGACTCATAACAACATCGGGAGCAGCGCACCAAAAAGGCTGAAATTCGTTGACATCCGAGCTCCTGGTCGTACCAAAAAGGATTTGAGGGACTACGTCCAGAGGAAGCGGCAGAATGCTGAGGTCACATCTCCAGTCAAGCCGAGAACACCATTCTCAATGGAGTTGGATAAGTTCGAGGCCCCAAAAAGGTTCCATATGCCGAGGTTCCAGATATATGACGGTAAGTCCGATCCAAACTTTCATGTCGGCTTATATTTGAATTCAATGGCATTGTATACCAGAAACGACCGTTGCTTTGCAAGGTGTTCCCCTCATCCTTCAGGAAAATTGCATCAGATTGGTTTCACAAGTTGCTAAAAGGAACTGTGAAGAGTTGGGAAGGCCTAGCTGAGATGTTTGTGGCCAGGTTTGTTACAAACAAATTGCAGCCGTTGAGGATAGACTCCTTAATGGCTCCGAGAATTGGTGAGGGTGAAAGACTCAGGGCATATGCCAAAAGGTATTACAAGGTATTCAACCGAATACCAGGATGCAACTAGGAGTTAGTGGTCGTGTCTTTTAAAAACGGCCAAGAGGATGACTGCATGTTGTGAAAGTCACTGGCAAAGACTCTGCCAAAGAGTATGGAGGAGCTCATGGCAAGGATCGAGAAATATGCCATAGCAGAGGAGGATACACCGGAAGCAAAGGCACCGAAGCAGGAAAAGAGAAACGGCTTGCCAAAGCGAAGCCAAGGTAATACTGGATTTAATAGACAAGAAACAGGACTAAGGATTGCACAGGTAGTCACCACTGTGTTCCAGATCCCGGTTTATAAAGTTCTAGAGAGGATTAGGAACCAGCCGTATTACAGAGTGTCGGAGAGGGTCCCTGGCGAATTTATAGGGAGAAGCCTGGGAAAGCACTGTGCTTACCACAATGAAGATGGACACCTGACACAGGGTTGTAGAGCCCTAAAAGCGCATTTAGAAGATCTGGTTAGACAAGGTTACTTAAGGGACCAAGTAGATAATGCCAGAACGAGGGAAGAATAGGCAAGGCTGCCCCAGGCACCAGTAGTACCACCTCCACCAGCACCGCAACCACAAGCAGACGGACCTCGAGTGATCAATGTGATTCACTCAAGGGTCAATGAGAATGAGGTGTGTGGGGAGACTCAGAGGGTGAAACACTTATAGCATGTGTATCAGGTCCAGTAAAAGAGGCTTAGGACAGACGAGTACCAGGGACCAATGGTGTCCTTTACTGAAGCAGACCTAAACATGGGGTAGCATCCACATAACGATGCTCTGGTAGTAACCCTCAAGATTGGAGAATGCTAGGTAATGCACATTCTAATTGTCCAAGGAAGCTCTTGTGACATCATGTATGTCAGATGTTACAAGGAGCTTGGCCTTCACCGAAGATGATTTAGAGCAGTCCGACAACCCAATGATCAGGTTTAATGGAACGCCGACATGGCCCCTGGGAGTAATAAATTTGGGGGTGTTGGCAGGCACCAAGAAGGTAAGCACAGAGTTCATAGTAATTGACACCCCCTCCCCTTACAATGTTATCTTGGGGAGGCCATGGTTGTACGCAATGAGGGCTGTTCCCTTAACATTGCACCAGCTGTTACGGTTCCCAACAAAGCACAAAATTGAGGAGGTCAGAGGAGATCAAGTGCAGGCAAAGAATTGTTCCATGGTAGTAATGAAATCCACCTGTAATGTGAGAGAGCCAGAAATAGTAGAAATTGAGGACGAGGACATGGAGGTCCTGGATGACGTCAGCAAAGAGTCGGCCAACAAAAGCAAGGAAGTTTTGAAGAAAATCCTGGTCCAATTAGGGAATGAAGAACGCTTCTTCCTTCTCGACTCAAGCTTAGCCGAGGAGGAGGAAAAGGATTTAGAGTCATTCTTGCGAGCAAACATGGAGGAGTTTGTCTGGACACCATACGAGATGCCTGGCATTGATCCTAAGGTCACTTGCCATAGACTAAATGTAAACAAGTTAACAAAACCTATCACGCAGCGAGCAAGGAGGCCGACGTTGGTTCATGTGAAGGCAGTAGAGGAGGAAGTGGACAAATTGTTGGAGGCTAGAGCCATTCGGGAGGTAAACTACCCAACTTGGTTGTCAAATACAGTTGTTGTAAAAAAGAAGAATGGAACGTGGAGGGTCTGCGTGGACTTCACCAGTCTGAATAAGGCTTGTCCCAAAGATAGTTTCCCACTCCCCAAGATTGATCAATTAGTGGATGCCACTTCAGGATATGGAAGAATGAGCTTTCTAGATACTTACAGGGGGTACCATCAGTTAGCAATGTATGCCCCCAATGAGGAGAAGACCGCATTTATCACCCTAAAAGGGCTGTATTACTGCAGAGTAATGCCTTTCGGGTCGAAAAATGCAGGAGCAACCTACCAGAGGTTGGTGACCAACATGTTCAGACATCTGATTGGCAAAACAGTGGAAATATACATTGATGACATGGTCGTGAAGACCAAAGAACCTAAGAATCACCTGGCTGTATTGAAGGCAGTGTTCGATATTCTTAGAACATATTGACTCCGACTCAATGCTTTAAAATACGCATTTGGAGTTGGGTCTAGTAAGTTCCTATGATACTTGGTTTCTAGAAGGGGCATTGAGGTAAGCCCAGATCAAATCAAGGTCATCCTTGACTTGAAAAGCCCAACATCGACAAAACAACTACAGATGCTGACAATAAGGGCCGTGGCCCTGAATAGGTTTATAAGCAGAAGTTCAAATAAGTGTAAACCATTTTTCAATTTATTGAAGAAGGCTGCAGATTTTCTATGGACGGAGGAGTACGAAATCGCCTTGGCCAACTTGAAAAAATACCTGACAACAGCTCCAGTTCTCTCAAATGCAGTACCTGGAGAGGAACTGTTCTTATACCTGGCAGTTTCAGAGCATGCAGTGAGCGCAATGGTGATCAAAGAAGAGAAAGAAGAACAAAGGGAAGTGTACTATGTGAGTAAAACCTTAGCAAGCGTAAAGACCAGGTATTTACCCTTGGAAAAGTTAACACTCACCCTAGTGATGGCTTCAAAAAAACTAAATCATTACTTCCAAGCCCACAAGATTATGGTGTTGATTGAGCACCCCTTGAAGTCCCTGCTGCAACAAGGAGATCTGATAGGCAGGGCAGCCAAATGGGCAGTGGTATTGGGCCAATATGATTTAGAGTTTAGACCCAGAACGGCAATCGAAGGCTAGGTTCTGGCCGACTTTGTGGCCGAGTTCACACTTGGTGCCATCCCACGTCGGGCTTTGGTGAGCCACGGCTTAGGGTGTGATTAAGGCCGAATTGTACATCATTGAGGCCGTTAATTAGGATCTCTTAACTTCACTTGCTGGTCAAACTGTATACTTTATGTGTGTTGAATGTCAATCAGGTTGTACATAGTCGGAGCATAAAATGGATAAAAAGACAGAATTTGGAGAGAGTTGACTTTCCCGCACGTGCGTTGACTTTTTCTAGGAAAATGTGCCCAACGTTTTAAACCTATTTAGAAGAGATTAGAAGTATAAAAAGGCAAGGAAAAGGCTGGAATAGGGTTCGAAAATTGTTTTTGCAAAGAAAGAGAGGCTAGGATTTGGAAAGAAAGTAACAAGAAGCTTTAGGCATGTCTCCTATGGTGGCTTCTTCTCCATCTACCTCCTTCCACTCCTCCATGAGTGGCTAGTCTCCTTTTCTAGAGTTTTGATGAAACCCTAGCCATGTAATAGGTTTTTCTTTTTGATTTTCAATTATGTAAAGGTTTGAACACTTGTATGGTGTTTTAGAAGTTTCATATATATATTTTTCATTATTTCTTCAAATATTCGGCTTTCTGTGATTGTTGAATGTTTTTCATACAAGAGTTTTCTATTCTTTCACATTCAAGGTATGAGACGAATCACACTACGAGACACGAGTCGTATCACTACCTTAGTTTAGAGTGAACGATTCGTACTACTTGAGATGGTTTGTGCTCGTACATTGAACGTGATCATTTTCTTGTTAAATGCTTTGAACTTGTAGTTACGAAGCATTATTCCGTTCGAACCATAACATAATTGTTTTCAATTTGAAAACCCTATATACGTGACTAGTGGTGGACTCTTGGTTCTAGGTATTTCCCTAATTCAGTAAATCCAATTTTATTTATAATTGATAATTTAATTATTTAGTTTAATTTATTCGTTATTAAATTAGGTTATGATCAATCAATCTTTTCATCAAAATTAATTTAGGAATTTAACAAGTTAAATTAGTTTAATTTCACAATTGTCCCCGTGGATCGATACCTGGACTTGCTATTATTCTAAAAGAATTTGGTGTAGTTTAGTGTTTAATTTTGGTATGTTCAACGACCCATCAAATTTTGGCGCCGTTGCCGGGGACTTCTGACGAAATTAATTAATTTAAAGTTATATTCATATTTTAATTTTTAGTTTAGGATTTTATGCTTTCGTGTTACTAAGTGTGCAGAGTGTTTGAAATTAGAGCTATCACCGAAGTATAAGCGAAGCACAACCGAGCTTTAAAAAAATTAAAAAAAACCACAGCACTAAAGTGCGTAAACAGAAACAAACACTCGCAAGCAAAGCACCAAAGTGCTAAAAAGAAAGACGAAGTTCAAATAGAGGTTGGAGACAACGTCTACACGTCAAGTACCCGCAAGACGAGTAAAGCGTTTTCGTTAAATCGCTGTGAGTATTTCTCCCTTTGGTATTTTGCTTTCATAACTTAGTGCACAGAGTTGGAACTTTTGGTGTATGAGTGGGTAGTGTATGCACGGGCGCTGTTCTTGTCGCCCTGAATTGTGGAGTTTGGACCTTGAACTAGAAAGGACTCTTAGGAGACTTAGGGCCTCTGCCCGTGTTCCTAGGCTTGAGTATTCATATTCATACATTGAGTCATTAGAGATGGCAGATCCAGATGTCCCGAATGTGCCTAATCGGACCCTTAAGGATTATTTCACACCCACTGCATATACATCACCATCATGCATCCAATTACCCAACACCATTGCTGCTCATTATGAGATTAAGTCTAGCACCATACAAATGCTCCCATCATTCCATGGACTAACTCATGATGATCCTCACAAACATTTGAATGAATTTCTGGAAATTTGCTCGACAGTGAAGATCCAGAATTTCACAAATGAGGCCTTAATGTTGCGATTGTTTCCATTCTCATTAAAGGATAAAGCCAAACACTGGCTGAATTCCTTACCTGCCAATTCAATCACAAATTGGGACCAATTACAGCAACGGTTCTTGGAGAAGTACTTTCCCATAGGTAAAACTAACCAACTTAGGCGAGCCATTACAAACTTTGCTCAAATGAATGGCGAGCAATTCCATGAGACGTGGGAAAGACTTTGAGACCTTCTCCAACAGTGTCCCCACCACCAAGTGCCTGATTGGCAACTTGTTCAAACATTTTATTATGGCTTAACTGAGCCACACCGCCAAATGGTGGATTCATCCTGTAGTGGGACATTGATGTCCAAAAATGATGCCGAGCCATGGCAATTGTTTGAGAACCTAAGTGATAATTCCCTTCACCATGCCTCCGCAGCCCGGTGTAACAGGTCCGCGAGGAACCTCACGGGTTAAAGTTCGGACTCAATTTGTCACGGTTCTAAATCTGAACCAAAGAGTCCAAATCCGGCAAATCGTTTTGAGAAAACAGATTTTTTAAAGAAGTGTCAAACATGGACTGCTTTGCCAGATACAAAGTCGACACCTAAATATTTTTTAATGGGGGAATTTAGGAAACCCTGACTCGGTGCCAAAAGCCACGTGTCCGTCATCACCAAAGTTGCCTCGGCTCGGGAACTTGGGTACGATTGGGGAAGGTCAGCTATGAGCACCCCATCTCTCCCGATCCGAAGATCGGCCTCTACTAACCGTGATATTTTATTTTGAAAACGTTATGTGTTCTTATTCCGGTTATTAGCCTAGAATTACTATGTTATGCACACAGCAAACAAGTATAGACTAGATTGCCTAATTTGGAATGAAACATTGCATATCCGTTTGTTTGGAAAATGGTTTGAAGTTTGCTACTCGCAAGTAGGTTAAAATACGGATTTCAATGAGTTGTTCCAACTCAAACAATCCAACCTTCACCCACAGACATTCAGGCAGTTATATCACATAAGCAACTAGCCTCATGGTAAGCATGCTGTCATGTTAACATTCATACTCATGCGAGATGCTAAAGCATAAATGCTCACCTAGTACTCCAAGCCAAAACAGAAACTAGTTAGTAATCATATGCATGATCCTAGTTCATGTTAAGATGGCTTATGCAACGCATACAGAATGTCACTAGAATAGGCTCGACGCATAATCTAAATGCATAGACATGTCGAAATGCTACAGATAATTCAAGTTAGATTTGAAATACTTATGCATTTAGCATAATGCGTCGAGCCCGGTGCAGGCAATACTGATGAATGATGCACGCATGCATAGCATAAAGGATGCTAAATTAAACATGTCTTAATACTAACCATCAAAGCAGGTAAGTAAAAGGGAGAAAGAAGTAAGGGTTGGAAGACATGCACACACGCACCCACACTTATTACAAATTTGCCCTCGCTTGGAGGGACCGAAAGAATAATGCAATTAACCTACAAGCGAATTAATTATTACAGACCATCTAATTAATTGACAAATCAATTGAATATAATTAAGCAGTAAACAGTAGCCTCGGGAAGAGGGTCCAATGCATGTGCGCTCGGTTCCGCTCGGAAGTCACTGCCATGCATAAGATGCCTCTGCTTTGGCTGTTATCCTCCTCTGACCAGCTGGTTCTTTAGGTTCAAATCAGTCCAAAACCTCCAAGAACAAGCCCTCAGCACCTCAGTAGCCAAGGTAAGGTGTAACACTATGTGTTTGTGTGCAATAATAAGACTAAACACACACTAAACACAAAAGAGAGAGATATAGAGATGGAGGATATATGTAAACCCTAACCCTAAAGCTCAAGCTCTGGAAAAATGTTGTCTCACCTAGAGGAGGGAGAAGAGCCTCCTCTTTATAGAACTTCTCTCTTGCAAAGCTTCTAAAATAAGCTTGTTAAGAGAGAGATCCCTCCATACACGTGTATGAAGGGAAGCAAAGGTGGGTGCCAGCTATCACAGCTGACACAAAAATATCTGCAAAAGCAGATGAACAGTGGTCGGCCGGCCAAAAGTGCAATTGACCAAAAAAAGATAGCCGGCCGGCCATCTATAGTGCCGGCCGGCCAAACATTTGGCCGGTGGCAACAAAACACAGCCGGTGGCCTCAAGCCATGGCCGGTGGAGTGTGGGGATAGCCCACAAGCCATTCCCTGCCCCTCCAAGGCAAAGCACAAGTGTTTGGTGCAAAACCAGACACGAAACAGTCAAGTCGAGAGATCCTGAGGCAAGACACACGTGACCAAGACCTCCGGAAACTCAAGACGAACACAAACATGGATGATCACCGAGTGTTCAAGCGGTGACGTCCAAGTCTTGAAGACGGTCAAAAATGGGGTGTCTACAGTTTGCCCCTCTTTGACAGAACTCGGAAGTCATAACAATGACGGGAGTGAATGTCAAAGCCCAGAGATGACCCATTTTTGACAAGGCCGAAGACTTAAACAAACATGCAAGACAATAAAGATATACGCCCGAAGGCAAGGGCAAAACGCAAGACAATGCACAAAGCAGGGCATAACTTATGATCATGCAAAGAAAGCTGTAACGAAGCATAACATGCAACAGTTTTAAACAAGCGTACACCAAACTACACTACAATGCAGAAAGGATGTAACAGAATTATGCAATTCTCAAAACGTCTCACTCGGAGAATACAATACCTGTCCGGCTCGTCTGGTTGCACCAGCCTCAAATGAACCGTACATACAATATCGTGCCTGCAAAGAAAGCAACTTAACAGGTACGATACCGTTAGCAACATGCATAACATGCAAAATAAATGCAAAATGATATGCGATATATACAAAACTATGTATAAACAATGCAAATGAAAATGCAATGCAATTGAAACAATGCAAACGAAATGCAATGCAATTGAAACATGATCCAATCATGAGCGGTTCAAAACCACACAAATGTCAAATAGATTGATGGAAGTAACAAGTTTGTCTACCATAGAAAAGGTGCCGCAACCCTCAAAGCGCGTACACATGCAGAACTATGAGTAATGTAGACAGGCACAAGAACGAGTATTGGGTGGAATGACATAAGTGGGGAAACAACCCGCTAACAAAAGGACAATGATCCTAATGCTGGATGTAAAAATTATACTACAATGCAATATATACAGTGGATATGGCGTGCAGCCAAACCGAATCTTGCCTAGGAAAGGCATGTACACATACAAGCCATGTCTGACACAGAAAAGGTGCCACCACCCTCAAACCAGGTTCATCAAGGAATAGGCACGTACACATGCAGAACTGTGCTTTAATGTGAAAAGTATGAGCACATAGCAAACCAAGCTCAACAAGGAAAGGCGCGAGCCATAGATGGAAGGGGTGATGCAATGGATGCATGCAAGCTACAATGCAATATCTACAATATGCAATGGAACGGATATTTACAGTGGATAAGGCACGCAGGCCAAACCAAATCTTGCCTAGGAAAGGCATGTACACAAACGAGCCATGTCTAACACAGAAAAGGTGCCGCTACCCTCAAACCAAGTTCATCAAGGAATAGGCGCGTGCACATGCAGAACTGTGCTTCGACGTGAAAAGTATGGGCACGTACCAAACCAAGCTCAACAAGGAAAGGCGCGAGCCATAGATGGAAGGGGTGATGCAGTGAATGCATGCAAGCTACAATGCGATATTTATAATATGCAATGGAACGGATATTTACAGCTGAAATGCATGACCTATGCACTATCTACAATGATGCATGACATATGCACTGTTCACAACGAGATGCATGACATATGCGCTATTTACAATGAAATGCATGACATATGCGGTACTATATGAATGCATGACATATGCAGTATATACAATGAAATGCATGACATATGCAATATATACAATGAAATGCATGACATATGCAATATCTAATGAATGCATGACATATGCGGTACTATATGAATGCATGACATATGCAGTATATACAATGAAATGCATGACATATGCAATATTTACAATGAAATGCATGACATATGCAGTATTTATCATTATTATTTTTTGTTTTTTGAAATGCATGTTGCATGGAGTGCGCGACAACGCAAGTCGCTTGAAATGCATGAAAATGCATGTATTGTGCACACCAATGCACCGAAGGTCTTGCACCTTCCAAGGATTTAAGGTCTCCTAGACCGCGTGCATTTAAGGTCCCGCCAGACCGTGTGCTGGGGAAATGCACATTGATGCAAGTGGTCTTGAATGCGCAACCACGCGCGTCATTGAAATGCATGACAATGCAACCGAGCAGGTTTAAGGTCTCGCCAGACCGGGCGTGTTTACGGTCCCGCCGAACCATGTGCTGGGGAAATGCACATTGATGCAAGTGGTCTTGAATGCGCAACCACGCGCGTCGTTGAAATGCATGACAATGCAACCGAGCGGGTTTAAGGTCTCGCCAGACCGGGCGTGTTTACGGTCCCGCCGGACCATGTGCTAGGGAAATGCACATTGATGCAAGTGGTCTTGAATGCGCAACCACGCACGTCGTTGAAATGCATGACAATGCAACCCAGCGGGTTTAAGGTCTCGCCAGACCGGGCGTGTTTACGGTCCCGCCAGACCATGTGCTGGGGAAATGCACATTGATGCAAGTGGTCTTGAATGCGCAACCGCGCGC
>CM069908.1:12893602-13127762 GCA_036172215.1 Camellia granthamiana | reverse complement strand
AGCGAAAGGGTCGGCAAGCACTGCCTTGACCTTCTGATCTTTCCCAGGTGCAGGGTTGGGAGTGGAAGGAACCTTTCTGGCGTGACGGGGCCTATCCCGGTTTTCGGACTGGCTGGTGCTGCCTTCAGTTGGAGTGGGGAAAACATCTTCCACAGTTTTTACCACAACTGCGGATATCTGTTGCTTGGTCATCCCCCCGGCTTTCAAAGCCTCGACTGCCCACAACAGTTGTTCAATGGGGCCGACATCTGCCTTCATTTTGTCCTTGCCTCTGGCCTCAACCTGATCGAGGGTTTGGGTTGATGTTAATACGTCATTGTCATGGTTGAAGGCCATCTCCGGTTGGCTAAGCTCGATCACAATCCGTCCCAACAGTGGGGACTCCTGGGATACAAAATTTTCGGCGTATGGTGCAGCTGGTGGCAAAGCCGACATTCTATAAGCGAGATCCGCCACGGACCTCTGAAGGTCACCTATCATTCTCATTAATTCGAATGTGGTGGGCTCACGAGCCTGATACAACTGGGGGGCCCAGACCGGGTGCACAGCAGGCGACCTAGGTGGATGCGGCACATCAACATTGGTCTCACTTTGCAGAGTGATTTCTTGGTCTAATGCGGCTGTCATAACCACGATTTCCTCCGAGTTCTGTGTCATCATAAGTCCGCTGTACTAAACGGTGACTGACGGATCAGATATCTGTCTTGCCTCAGCAAAGGGGAAACACTGACTATTCTATATCAACTCTCTGAACTGAAAGGAAAAACAAGCAGCATTTTAGCCCAAATAGATCAAACACAGGTGTAGCCAAACAACTGTACTCTACTACTAATCACTGTTCCCCAAAATCACTGCCCCAAAATACTGAATCGGATACCCACAGATATAACTGATTCTCACAAATACTGATACTGGTGCCCTCAGGCCTGATACTCAAACTTTGCAAACTGATATGTGCGTTCCCTGTAGAAATACACTCCAAAAGCACATAGCAAGTAAAAGAGAGCCAAAACACCCCTATGTTGGGGTAGGGTTTCCCTGTCCTATTTTGTCAAGAGCTAGGGTTTCACTACACACGCAGCGGTTTCAAACAACCTATGAACGGGTAAACAACCTATCCTAGCTTTGGAATGGTCACTATGGATTCCGAATATGCACTAGGTCGAATGGTCGAAAAGGGTGCCCCGGTAAAAACCGGGGTTTGTGTTCCCATACTGGCAGAGCCCGCAACCGGTCAGCCTTATGACATGCTTTGACAAAGTCAAGCCTCTGGCAAACCGCTCAGGAATAGCAGATGGCCAATACGGTGTCCTAGGCACACCAATGCACATGCAATGCAAAGAAACACATAAATGAAATCAAAACAGGATATCACGAGTTCGAGTTAAGCTCTCTAAATCCCCAGTGGAGTCGCCAGAAACTGTAACAGGTCCGCGAGGGACCTCACGGGTTACAGTTCGGACTCAATTCGTCACGGTTCTAAATCTGAACCAAAGAGTCCAAATCCAGCAAATCGTTTTGAGAAAACAGATTTTTGAAAGAAGTGCCAAACATGGACTGCTTTGCCAGATACAGAGTCGCCACCTAAATATTTTTTAATGGGGGAATTTAGGAAACCCTGACTCGGTGCCAAAGGCCACGTGTCCGTCATCACCAAAGTTGCCTCGGCTCGGGAACTTGCGTACGATTGCGGAAGGTCAGCTATGAGCACCCCCTCTCGCCCGATCCGAAGATCGGCCTCTACTAACCGTGATATTTTATTTTGAAAACGTTATGTGTTCTTATTCCGGTTATTAGCCTAGAATTACTATGTTATGCGCACAGCAAACAAGTATAGACTAGATTGCCTAATTTGGAATGAAACATTGCATATCCGTTTGTTTGGAAAATGGTTTGAAGTTTGCTACTCGCAAGTAGGCTAAAACACAGATTTCAATGAGTTGTTCCAACTCAAACAATCCAACCTTCACCCACAGGCATTCAGGCAGTTATATCACATAAGCAACTAGCCTCATGGTAAGCATGCTGTCATGTTAACATTCACACTCATGCGAGATGCTAAAGCATAAATGCTCACCTAGTACTCCAAGCCAAAACAGAAACTAGTTAGTAATCATATGCATGATCCTAGTTCATGTTAAGATGGCTTATGCAACGCATACAGAATGTCACTAGAATAGGCTCGGCTAATCTAAGAATGACATGTGAAAATGCACAGATAGCATATATTCAAGTTAGATTTGAAATACTTATGCATTTAGCATGATGCGCCGAGCTCGGTGCATGCAATATTGATGAATGATGCACGCATGCATAGCATAAGGATGCTAAATTAAACATGTCTTAATACTAACCATCAAAGCAGGTAAGTAAAAGGGAGAAAGAAGTGGGGGTTGGAAGACATGCACACACATACCCACACTTATTACAAATTTGCCCTCGCTCGGAGGGACCGAAAGAATAATGCAATTAACCTACAAGCTAATTAATTATTACAGACCATCTAATTAATTGACAAATCAATTGAATATAATTAAGCAGTAAACAGTAGCCTCGGGAAGAGGGTCCAATGCATGCGCGCTCGGTTCCGCTCGGAAGTCACTGCCATGCATAAGATGCCTCTGCTTTGGCTGTTATCCTCCTCTAAAGACTGCACAAGTCCCAGGGATGCTTCTCTGAACACTAAGGAACACCACCGGCTGAGAAGAATGGCCACCGGCCATGGGAATGCTCACCGGCCACTGATTAAGCTATCGGCCACTGATGGATGGCCGGTCGGCACTACAGATGGCTGGTTGGCCAGATCTTCCTGCAGAATCCTGTTTTGATAGTAGCAGAGGGCAAAACAAGGCATGGCAATGCATTTCAAGCAATGTATGCACCAACCATGCTCCCTATCATGTGTATGACTCAAAGGAGGATGGGCCTCGATTCTCGGACCACCAATCACACATTTCCATGCATGATGGCCCAAAGAATCAAGTGTGCATTTTGATATGGAATGCAATGCACATAATCAAACAATGGGGCTTAACCTCTATCACAAGCAATTCAAGAGGCCAAGCATGCATGCTAATGCAATGCAACTTAGGCATAGAAGCTAAGTATGCAACATGGAAATGCAAAGAAGCATACAAAGCATACAATGGTCATGCAAGATATGCAAGGCATGAGACAATGCAACCAACAAGTACGCAAGGCACAATGTGGGTATTCAAGCATGCAAGCAAACATATGACTTCATTCAATCATGCAACTTCAATCATGCAACAACACGCAAATATGCAACAACATACAAGGTGAGCATACAACAACATGCAAAGGGGTGGACTTAAACCAACATGGATAAGTCGCAAGCATGCCAAAATCAGTGGCCAAATGCCAATGAAATGAAGGCTAGTGCACACACAAACATGCATACATACAAGGCCCAACACTTAGGCATAAAGAAGAGACTTTTAAGCACACTTAAAAGGGGAAAGCATGGACATATAGCCTACATAGAAAGCTCTGAAATCATGTTATAAAAGGTGCCAAACCACTGAAACAAACCAAGTAATGCATGCTACACACTCACACACCCAAGGCTAATAAGTCAAAATGCAAGGTGGCTATACAAGGCATGTCTTGGATGGCCTAAACAATCAAAAAAAGACCTCAAGCATATAAAAACATGCACAAAAGCTCCACAAAGCTAAGCCAAAATCATGCTAAAACAAGGGTCAAAGCTTAAAGCATGTTAAGGCCTAAACATGGCATTACAAGGCATGTATGCTAAGCAAGCATGGTGTACCAAAACCAATTGAAAACAGAGCTATATTAGGACATAATAAGCACAAAAATCAGTTAAGGCATGGCCAACATGAACCTAAACAATATGCTCACATATGAGGCAAAAATGGTCCTTTTCAAGGACAACAAGGAGAGGGGGTGGCCCTCTCCTTCTTGGAACCTCAAGGCACCATCTTCACCTCTGAAATCCCTCAAGATTTCAGTGGTGAGGAGGCCCAAACACAATGGTCCCGGAGCTCAACCAAAATGGCACAAAACAAAGGCCAAACAAGCCTTAGGAGGGGTCAAACAACCCCAAAGCTTGAAACACCCTTAAGCAACTATTTAGAGCAAGCAAAAACAGAACTTTTCTATGTTATATGTTAAGCTCAAAAATAGTTGTAAGGTAGGCAAAAATACAATGCAAAAATTGGGTAAAAAGAGACAAAAGTCTTACCCTTAAAGACCTCTTTCAAGAACAGCACTCCAGCTGCTTCTTTAGGTTCAAATCAGTCCAAAACCTCCAAGAACAAGCCCTCAGCACCTCAGTAGCCAAGGTAAGGTGTAACACTATGTGTTTGTGTGCAATAATAAGACTAAACACACACTAAACACAAAAGAGAGAGATATAGAGATGGAGGATATATGTAAACCCTAACCCTAAAGCTCAAGCTCTGGAAAAATGTTGTCTCACCTAGAGGAGGGAGAAGAGCCTCCTCTTTATAGAACTTCTTTCTTGCAAAGCTTCTAAAATAAGCTTGTTAAGAGAGAGATCCCTCCATACACGTGTATGGAGGGAAGCAAAGGTGGGTGCCAGCTATCACAGCTGGCACAAAAATATCTGCAAAAGCATATGAATAGTGGTCGGCCGGCCAAAAGTGCAATTAACCAAAAAAAGATAGCCGGCCGGCCATCTATAGTGCCGACCGGCCAAACATTTGGCCGATGGCAACAAAACACAGCCAGTGGCCTCAAGCCATGGCCAGTGGAGTGTGGGGATAGCCCACAAGCCATTCCCTACCCCTCCAAGGCAAAGCACAAGTGTTTGGTGCAAAACCAGACACGAAACAGTCAAGTCGAGAGATCTTGAGGCAAGGCGCACGTGACCGAGACCTCCGGGAACTCAAGACGAACACAAACATGGATGATCACCGAGTGTTCAAGCGGTGACGTCCAAGTCTTGAGGACGGTCAAAAATGGGGTGTCTACACCCAGCAAGTCCGGCAACCAGTAGTTGGAGCCCCGAAAAGAGGGGGCATTTTTTAGGTCGGGCAAGACCTAGAGTTAGCCCAACAAGTAGAGGCACTATCCCGCAAGATGGATCAATTATTAGCTACGGGACATGCCCCTACCCAGCAAGATCAGCCTCAATTTCATGAGACATGCGTTATATGTACGAGCCCTGCTCATGACTTGAGTGAGTGCCCTTCGGTATCACAATTTCTAGAGTTAGTCCAAGAGCATGTGAATGCGGCTCAAGGATTCTCCAACCCGGGTAATGACCCATACTCCAATACATACAATACGGGATGGAGAAATCACCCTAATTTTTCATGGAGACCCCCTTCACAAAGCACTTCATACAATCCCCCACCACCAAGGCAGAATTTTAATAATTTTGCCAACCAATCATCCTACCGACCGCCACAACCTTATCGACCCCCACAACCGTACCGGCAACCACAACCCCCTGCATGTTCCTCAAGGCAACTCTGCCTTTGAGACTCAAGTGTTGGAAGTTCTCTTACAACTTAAGGGGTTAGCACCGATAGTTCACTCCCACACTCCCTCTATTGCCAAGCTAAAGGCATAATTGGGTCAAATGGGTAACAACATGAATCGGAGAGAGGAGGGAAAATTACTAAGTCAAACTGTGGTCAACCCTAAGGGACAATACGGGGCAGAGAGTTCAGGTGAGAATGGAAAGCATCATGAGCAGGTGCAAGCAGTGATAAGTTTGAGGAGTGAGAGGGAGTTAGAGCCTCAGTCAGTTGCGTCTGATGCAACTAGAGCTAAGAAGGGTGACCACAGTGGTACACCCAATGAGAGCAAAGGTGAAGGGGAAACACTTAAGAGGGATGACTTAGTCTCTAGCACTTCACATGAGCCCAAGGCACCATATGTGCCTAAGGCACCCTTTCCCTAATGCCTTGATACACCGTCCCCTTTTAATAAGAAGGCGGCATCTATGGAACCAATGATGGAGGTCTTTAAACAGGTAAAAATCAACCTCCCCCTATTGGAGGCGATTCAGCAAGTACCCTCCTATGCCAAATTTCTGAAGGACCTTTGTACGCAAAAGCGTAAATCTAGGACACATGTGTCCTAAAAAGTCCTACTCACGGAGCAAGTAAGCTTCATCTTGTTGAATGACACACCTCCTAAACTTAAGGACCCGGGTGCCCTAACCATTGCATGCATTATAAGGGACCATTTCATTGATAAGGCCTTATTAGATTTAGGGGCTAGTGTCAATTTATTGCCATACTCTGTGTACGAGGAATTTGGGCTTGGCGAGTTAAAGCCCACTACTGTTACTCTTCAGTTGGCTGACCGGTCCCTCAAAGTGCCACGTGGCATGATTGAGGATGTGCTAGTAAATGTTGATAGGTTTTACTTCCCTGTTGACTTTTTGGTGTTAGATATGGAACCGGTTGCCAGTTCTAGGAAACAAATCCCGATGATCTTAGGTCGACCTTTCTTGGCTATGGCCAATGCATGCATTAATTGTCGTACCGGGGTAATGAAAGTTTCATTTGGTAACATGCAAGTGAAACTTAATGTTTTCCAAGCATCCCAACAACCCCATGAGAGAGAGGAGTGCTTATTTGTGGATGTTGTGGATGAGGTTGTGGAGGAAGTTTTGCCCTCCATTCTTGTAGAGGACCCTTTAGAGGCTTGTCTAGCTCATTTTGGGTTTGAAAATTTTGATATTGACGGGTTAGTTGAGGAGGTGAATGTTTTGCTTAATGTTTCTTCTACACCGGATTTTCCTCCGTAGAAAGCCCGGTTTGAGTCACTTCCTCCTCTGTTGAGAGAGCCTGCAATACCATCTTTGGTCACACCACCTACACTTGAGTTGAAGCCACTCCCGGCCACACTCAAGTATGCTTTTTTAGGGCCCCAAGATACTTTACCAGTCATCATTGCATCTGACTTGACTGCAGAGTAGGAGAGTCAGTTAATGAGTGTTCTCGTGGCACATCGGTGTGCTATAGGGTGGTCAGTGGCTGATTTGAAAGGGATAGATCCCTCCGTGTGCATGCATTATATACACCTAAAGAAGGACACCAAACCTTCTCACGAAATGCAACGGAGACTTAATCCTAATATGAAAGAAGTGGTAAAAAATGAGGTTTTAAAATTGTTAGATACGGGTATTATATACCCCATCTCGGATGGCAAGTGGGTGAGTCCCACACAAGTGGTGCCCAAGAAATCGGGCATCACCGTTGTTGAGAATAAGAGAGGAGAGTTAGTCCCCACACGAACCACTACTGGGTGGCGAGTGTTCATTGATTATAGGAGACTGAATTCCTCGACTAGGAAGGATCATTTTCCCTTACCTTTCATTGACCGATCCTAGAGCAGTTAGCGGGGCAGGGTTTCTGCTGTTTTCTTGATGGCTATTCGGGGTATAATCAAGTCCCGGTGTACCCTGCTGACCAGGAAAATACCACATTCACATGCCCTTTTGGCACTTTTGCTTACAGGCGCATGTCCTTTGGGCTATGTAATGCATCGGCGACTTTTCAACGGTGTATGATGGCAATTTTCTCCGATATGGTGGAGAAATTCTTAGAGGTTTTTATGGATGACTTTTCGGTGTTTGGACCGTCTTTTGAGGAATGCCTTAGGAACTTGACTAGAGTGTTAGAACGATGTACTGAGGCAAACCTAATCTTGAGTTGGGAAAAGAGCCATGTTATGGTTCGTGAGGGTATAGTGTTAGGACACATTGTGTCCCCTCGAGGTATAGATGTAGACAAGGCTAAGGTTGACCTCATTACAGGCCTTCCCCCACCCAATTATGTGCGTCAAATTAGGTCTTTCTTAGGGCATGCAGGTTTTTACTGTAGGTTTATCAAAGACTTTAGTAAAATATCACGTCCTTTGTGTAGTTTACTGGTTAAGGACGTGCCTTTTATCTTTGATGAGGCATGCTTAAAAGCATTTGAAACATTGAGAATGGCCCTGACCACCGCCCCAATCATGAAATCACCAGATTGGTCGCTTCCCTTTGAAATCATGTGTAATGCCTCCGATTATGCTGTTAGGGCTGTGTTGGGCCAAAGGGTCAATAAGGCACCATTTGCTATATACTATGCTAGTCACACTCTCTCAGATGCACAATTGAATTATACTACCACCGAGAAAGAGTTGTTAGCTGTGGTTTTTGCCTTAGATAAATTCCGGTCCTAGCTCCTAGGTTCCAAGGTCATAGTCTTCACTGATCATGCCGCTTTGCGGTATTTACTATCCAAGAAAGAGACCAAACCCAAGTTAATTAGATGGATTTTGTTGCTTCAGGAATTTGACCTAGAGATCTGAGATAAGAAAGGATCTGAGAATGTGGTGGCGGATCACCTCTCCCAAATCCTTGTTGAGTATACTAGTGACCCTCTTATTTTGCATAATTCGTTTCCGGACGAACAACTCCTTGAGCTGTCACGAGTGAGCCCCCCGTGGTTTGCACATATTGTGAATTACTTGGCCATTGGGCAAATTCCGCAAAATTGGTCTAAGCAAGACAAAGACCGATTTTTTTCGCAAGTCAAGTATTATTTTTGGGAGGATCCAGAGTTGTTTAAATATTGTTCCGACCAAGTGATCTGACGGTGTGTGCCGGAGAGTGAGGTGCATAGCATTCTTACATTTTGTCATTCTTCTGCATGTGGCGGTCATTTTAGTGAGCATAAAACGGCCGCCAAGATTTTACAGAGTGGGTTTTATTGGCCCACAATTTTTAAAGATGCCCATCAATTTTGTAGAACTTGTTTGCGCTGTCAGCAAATGGGTTCGATATCTCGGCGTGACATAATGCCAATGTCCTCTATTCTTGTAGTAGAGATATTTGATGTTTGGGGGATTGATTTTATGGGACCTTTTCCGTCGTCATTCGGGTTTGAGTATATTCTATTGGCAGTAGATTATGTGTCTAAGTGGGTGGAGGCGATAGCTACCCGAACAAACGATCATAGAGTGGTAATCAAATTTTTTGCATTAAAATATCTTTAGTCGTTTTGGGTTTCCTAGAACTATAATAAGTGATCATGGTACGCATTTTTGTAACCGGTTCTTTGAGTTAGTGGTCAAGAAATACTCTATCACTCATAAAGTTGGCACTCCATACCACCCTTAAACTAGTGGCCAAGTAGAAGTCTCAAATAGGGAGGTAAAACACATAATAGAGAAAATAGTGAGGCCAGATAGGAAAGATTGGTCACAACGGTTGATTGATGCATTATGGGCCTACCACACTGCTTATAAGACACCCATTGGTATGTCACCATATAGGGCGATGTTTGGCAAAGCTTGCCATCTCTCGGTTGAACTCGAGCACCGAGCATTGTGGGCCATAAAAAAGTTTAACTTTGATATGGTTGCGGCTGGGCTTAACCGGAAACTGCAACTCAATGAGTTGGAGGAAATCCGGAATGATGCATATGAGAGTTCGAGAATTTTTAAAGCTCGGACTGAAGAATTTCATAACAAGCACATTAATAGAAAATCATTCGAACCCGACCAAAAAGTGTGACTTTTTAACTCAAAATTGAGACTCTTTCCGGGTAAGTTAAGATCAAGATGGGATGGTCCCTTTGTGGTTGTTGAGGCATTTATTCATGGCGCCGTTGAGGTGCAAGATCCAAAGACTGGCCACACTTTCAAAGTGAATGGCCAAAGACTGAAGCCATATACAGAGGGGATTGGGAATGGGGAAATGATTGAGTCCATTGCTTTGATGGACCCTTTTTACTATGATTGATAAATTGATTTCTTGTTCTCTTTTCTTTCCCTTCTATTCTATTCTGCTTTTCTTTGTTCTTGTTGTGCTTTATTTGCGTCTAGGAGACTTTAAATCCTCTAGAGGTATAATTCCTTTGGTGTTAGCCGTGCCCGAACGGCATCTGACGGTCTGGTATAGCCACCTAACCGTGTTTGTAGTGAGTTCCTGGGAGACCAACTGAAACGGTAGAAACTAGAGATCGAATGGCAAAGCCTAGAACATAAAGGTTTGGAATTTCCGAGACTAGAGTCTGGTTTAAATATCCAGGGGTGTGGAGATTGCTTCAAAACTATCCCGACTTGAACTCTGTATGGCAGCCCCATAGATTGAGGTAGCTTTATGCGCCTCGATTCTGGATACCGAATCAACCTAGTCTGTCACCCTGTTGGAGAATAGGGAAAGTTACAAACACAGTTAGGGAGAAAAGTAGTACCTATGGTTTTCGCGTGAAGATTATACCTTTAGTGGGCATTCCGTTATTTTCTTGTGTGCTATATTTATTCCGGATGTCAAATGAAGGTAAAAATGGTTTAGCATGCTTTGGGTGGTACTCGGTTTTTAATTTCTTATCTTAAATTTTTTTTTTTAAATATACATATACATATACATAGAGTTATACCATTCCAAAAAAAAACAAAAAAATCCCGCACATGCGGCACAACCCACGCACGTGCGGAGAAATTCCAAAATCAAAAGTTGCACACTGCTTTAAAAGTAGGTGCGGAGGGGCCGTGCGTCAACCAAGCTACACGTGCGGCTTGACTCATGCACGTGCGGAACGTCGTTTTCGAAAAAAAAAAATCGCGAGAGATAAAATCGCCGCACGTACGGCCTAATTCCTACACGTGCGGGAAATGTGTGAATTCGAATTTTGCACACTGCTTTAAAAGCAGCTACGTGGGGAGGTGCGTGTGTGTCCGCACGTGCGGGAATACCCACCGCACGTGCAACGATTCTTTGAAAAATATATATATATATATGTTTTGTTTTGTTTTCTTCTATTTTTTTATTATTATTTTTAATTTATTTACTTATTTCAAAATAAATACATAAATTTTAAATAAATAAATTTTAAAAATTAATACATCAATATGCAATTTTTTTTTATATATATATTATTAATTTATTTATTTTTATTTTTATTTTCTATTTTTGTTATAAAAAAAAAAATTTGCCCTTATCAACACCTAACCCACTTTCTCCCCATCACTCTCTCAGAGTTGTCTCTTTCTCTACCTCTCATCTATATCTCTATATCTCTCTCTCTCCCTCTCTCTCTCTCTCTCTCTCTCTCAACCCCACAAACCCGCCATCTTTTTCTTCTTCCTTTTCTTCCATTTTCTTCTTCTTTCTTCTTCCTCACCACCATCATCTCACCACCGGCATCACTATTCCCTCTCCATCCGACAAATCTCCGACGACCACCATTTTTTTTCCGGTGAATCTTCATTCTTTTTCTCTCTTTCTCCACTTTTTCAAGGTAATTTTTTCTTTTATGTGTAGATTTGTGGATGTAGGAGTCAATTTGTAGAGTTTTTGTTTTTATTTTTGTGTATTGTTGATCTATGGTTCATCCTTAAAAAATTAAAAAAAAAAGAAAAAAAAATAAATCAATAAGTTTGTTCATAAGTAATTTACTTTTTTTTATTTAGTTGTTTATTCTTTTTGTTATGTTATTTTATTTATTTTATTTGTGTTTCTTTGGTTGTAGTATACTAATTTAGCCATGTTTATTAGTTTGTTCATTCTTCAAAAAAAAAAAAAAAAAGCGTAGGAAGAAGATGACCGCCGCACGTGCGGCCATGTCCGGCGCACGTGCGGTACCTTTGCAAAAAAAAAAAAAATTGTTTAGTGTTTAATTATTTTATTGTATTTTATTTTAATTATTTGGTTGTTTCATTTTTTTTATTATTATTAATTAATTCTTTGCTAGTTTAGGTTATTTAAATAATTTAGTTCTGTTAGTTTAATTATTTAATCATTAGTTAATTAAAAAAAAAAAAAAAGAGTCTAGTTTAGTTTATTTTATTCTATACTTTAGTTTATTATGTACTATAGTTTACTTCTGTTATAGTTTAGTTTAGTTTATTTAATGTCATTTTATTCATTTATTTAATTCTTTTCGTTTTTATATAAATAAATACAGCAACAAAAAAAAAAATTTGGTGCGAATTTCATGTGGTACATTAGTGGGCAAACTTGTGCTTTCATATTTTGTTTTATTCTCATGATTGGTTTCACGGGTATATGTGTCTATTGTTGGTGTGTGCAGGACATGAGTCAACGTGTATCCGCTCGGGCCTCCAAAAAGGCTAGAGGTTCCACCTCTTCGGCACCACCACCGCCACCGTCACCACCATCCTCGCCACCACCACCGGGTGACTTGCCACGGCCGGAGTGGGCTTCACGCCAGCCTCACAAGCTCATGCAGTTCAATATTCCATATTTTCGGCGTAACACAGACACTACTTGGGCTGTTGAACAGCTCCAACTCCGGCAACAGTTGGGCATTTGCACTGTGACAGCGCCCACTTATCCTCGTCTGGTACGACTCTTCTACCAGAACCTGTATGAGTCACTCACCGAGGATGGGCTGCTACCTACCATTGATGGTCATATTGTCCACATCACCTTATCCATGATTGCCACCGTGTTAGGGTTTTTCGCCAAGCCAGAATATCAGCCCTTCCCGGAAGTTGAGGATTGACAACCCATACATAGCCTCATCCAGCAATACTTCCCGGGGGCCCACAGTGACAACAGTTTCACATGCTTGCGGCGGAGCAAGCTACCTAGCCGCTTGCTATTCATTGATTCCGTGGTCCATAAGAATGTCCTTCCACTTGGGCATAGAGCTGAGCGTCGTTTGGAGTTTGTTCGGGTTTTACACGATTATCAGCATGGCTATCAGGTCTTGCTTGAGCATATCATCTGGATGCATTTGCGGAAATTTCTACGAGAGGCCGTTCGGCCTGAACCTATGCAGAACCTGACCTGGCCACTGCTATTTGCCAATTTGTTAACACTTGTGTTTGAGCTGAACGGCCTCTCCATTGCTGAGAATGAGAAGATTGATAGAGCGTATCCGACTTTCGGCCAGCGGGAATGGCAGCATAGCATATCTCGCATCCCGCAGCAGGATGGTGCCCCAGTTGATGAGGCCCAGGACCCCGTACACGACCACCCACCTCATCCTGTTCCCCCCGTGCCTCCCCAAGGGGACCCACTCTACATGGCTCGCAAGGAATACTTACAACTTCAACACTCTGTGGATAAGGTCCACAGAACTCTTCGTGATCACAATCAGAGTCTCATGGAGTTGCGCACGGATTTTCAGGCACATCGAGACTATTCTCAAGCAATCTTCAACCAGCTACACGCCCGCCAACTTGACATCCAGCAACGGGTTCAGGATGAAGCCTTTGAGACGCGATCTTTGATGCAAGCCTTGTTTGCCCAGCATTTCCTGCCACCATCGCCACCGGATTCTCCGTAGTACCCACTGTATATTGCTTTATCTCTTTTATTTTTAATTTTTTTTACTTTTTAGTTATTTCTTCTTTTCAAAAAAAAAAAAATGTGAAGTGTGTGTATGTGTGTTACTATATGCCTACCTGGATATGCACCTATAATCTCTGGTAATCTTCTCTCATCTCTCTTTACTTTTCCATTGAGGACAATGTCATATTCAAGTTGGGGGATGAGGGTTGTATTTTCTTTTGTGCATTTCTATTTGGCTCAATCATTCATGCTTATACCTGTTTCACTTGATTGCATTACTTCACTTGATATGACTTGTTGCTAGTAGGGTGATGATATTTGTATATGTTAATTGGGGAGAATAGTAGACTTGTATGAAAAGGATTTATTGGTAGATACTTGCATATGATGTTTGTACTAGGAGAGTTGTTTGTGCTTGTGGTATTAGTACACTTGTCATAAGTATGCCTTAATTCACATGAACACACTCTCATAGCAGTGACCTTTTTATTATAATCCCTGGTGTACATCATTGATAATAGCTAGGGTTGTAGAAAAGAATAAATGAGGAGCCAAGATTCTCTTAAAAATAAAAAATAAAAAAAACACTTGACTTGTTTGGGTTTGTAGCCTTTTAACTCGAGTTATTAAGCCCGTAGGGGTGTCTTTACACCTAGTGCCCTAAAACCGTCTGGTTTGGGAGTCATTGGCCCAATAGTTGTTACATGAGTTAATTAGAAAGCTTAAGGAACTTAAACATTGCACAGTTAAGAAAAAAAAAAAAGGAGAATGACTTGTTCGGATTCGTAACCTTTTCAACTCAAGTTATTAAGCCCGTAGGGGTGTCTCTACACCTAATGCCCTAAAACCGTTTGGTTTGGGAGTCATTGGCCCAATACTTGCTACATGGGTTGATTAGAAAGCTTAATGGATCAGGGCATTGCAGAGTCATTTAAAAAAAAAAATCAAAAAAATAAAAATAAAAAATTTGAGAATCTTGGCTGCAACAGGTTAGTTTTTCTGTATATGTTGGGTGTTATTATGAGATACACTGGGCTATTATAGTGGACAATTAACTAATATGGAGATTGCACTTTACACCAAGGGTCTTGATGATTTGTCTACTAGCATGCGCAAGTACAGGGGACTTTACTTTTGTATTAACTGAATTATGGTTTTAACTTAATAGGTTTCTTCATACTTGTCCACTGTGCCTTTAATGACTCATTATGTTTTAATATCACACTGTAGTGGCACATAAGTTGATTGTTAGGTGGAGTAGTGTGGTTAATTGTTGGGCATAGATGAATATGTAAATGTTTGTGGGTATCATTTCTGGAAACCCTCACGAGACTTTACTCGTCCACTTGGGGTAATTTTGTGGTCTAAAGGCTTGTTGCATATGGTAAATGCGACCGTTTTCCCATGAAAGAGGAAATAGCTAGATTTTGTTTTATTTTATTTTATTTTTATTACTTGTTTGAGGACTAGCAAGTTGTAAGTTGGGGGATGTGATTAAGGCCGAATTGTACATCATTGAGGCCGTTAATTAGGATCTGTTAACTTCACTTGCTGGTCAAACTGTATACTTTATGTGCGTTGAATGTCAATCAAGTTGTACACAGTCGGAGCATAAAATAGGCAAAAAGACAGAATTTGGAGAGCGTTGACTTTCCCGCACGTGCGTTGACTTTCCCGCACGTGCGTTAACTTTTCCTGGGAAAATGTGCCCAACATTTTAAACCTGTTTGGAAGAGATCAAAAGTATAAAGAGGCAAGGAAAAGGCTAGAATAGGGTTCGAAAATTGTTTTTGCAAAGAAAGAAAGGCTAGGGTTTGGAAAGAAAGTAACAAGAAGCTTTAGGCATGTCTCTCATGGTGGCTTCTTCTCCATCTACCTCCTTCCACTCCACCATGAGTGGCTAGTCTCCTTTTCTAGAGTTTTGATGAAACCCTAACCATGTAATAGGTTTTTCTTTTCGATTTTCAATTATGTAAAGGTTTGAATACTTATATGGTGTTTTAGAAGTTTCATATATATATTTTCTATTATTTCTTCAAATATTTGGCTTTCTGTAATTGTTGAATGTTTTCCATACAAGAGTTTTCTATTCTTTCACATTCAAGGTATGAGACGAATCATACTACGAGAGACAAGTCGTATCACTACCTTAGTTTAGAGTGAATGATTCGTACTACATGAGATGGTTCGTGCTCGTACATTCAACGTGATAATTTTCTTAATAAATGCTTTGAACTTGTAGTTACGAAGCATTATTCCGTTCGAACCATAACATAATTGTTTTCAATTTGAAAACCGTATTTACGTGACTAGTGGTGAACTCTTTGCCCTAGGTTTTTCCCCAATTCAATAAATCTGATTTTATTTATAATTGATAATTTAATTATTTAGTTTAATTTATTCATTATTAAATTAGGTTATGATTAATCAATCTTTTCATCAAAATTAATTTAGGAATTTAACAAGTTAAATTAGTTTAATTTCACAATTGTCCCTGAGGATCGATACCTGGACTTGCCATTATTCTAAAAGAATTTGGTGTAGTTTAGTGTTTAATTTTGGTGTGTTCAACGACCCATCAGGGTGTCCAGGAGAACAAGAAGAGACCTAGCTGGAAATGAAAAACCCCACAACAGAGCAGAAGAAAGAAGAAAAACCCAAACCTTGCGATATTTACATCGGCAACTTCTTCCGCTTGTTTGTTGATGGAAGTTTAAACCGTCAAGGAGCGGGGGCAAAAGTGGTGTTGGTATCACTAGATGGGCGAATATTGGAACAGTTTATTCGTTTAGGGTTCAAAGCCTCAAACAATGAAGCAGAATATGAGGCACTAATCGCAGGATTGAAATTAGCAGCAAAGCCGACGAGGTGGTAGTCTTCTATGACTTCCAACTTATTGTGAACCAGGCAACAGGCGAATATGCAGCCCGAAATGAAAGAATGATAACCTATGTCAATGAAGTTATTAGACTACTAGCCTTGTTTCAAGATTACCGGCTACAGCAAGTTAGCCGAGATGACAACAGCCACGCCGATGCCTTGGCTAACCTGGCTAGTGCAATGAAATCAAAGGAGACAAGGACAATAATAGTTGATTATTTGTCAAGCCCAAGTGTGGAACCACTAATCACAGAATATCAAACAATGTGTGTGGAGATGGGTCTAAGTTGGATGGATGCAATAGTAATGTTTCTTAGGGACGGCAAGTTACCGGATGATCGCAAAGAGGCACACAAGACCAGACTAAAGTCGGCAAGGTTTAGCCTAATAACAGAAGGACATCTCTACGGAAAGTCTTTTACTGGTCCCCTTTTAAGGTGTGTACATCCCTCTTAGGGTCAAGACTTCTTGTATGAAATACATGAAGGGGTATATGGAAGCCATACTGAGGGCAGATCACTTGCTCATAAGGCCATTACTCAGGGGTATTGGTGGCCCTACATGCAAAAAGATGCTAAAACCTACGTCAGAAAGTGCAAGAAATGTCAGAGGTTTGCACCTTTGATATATCAACCAGCAGCAGATTTGAACCCAATATCCAGCCCTTGGCCATTTGCCCAGTGGGGTATGGATATTGTTGGACAGCTGCCCCAAGCAATTAGGCAAAGAACGTTTCTGCTAGTAGCAACTAATTGTTTCACAAAATGGGTAAAAGTTGAACCTCTTGCGAAGATTCGAGATATTGATGTGAAGAATTTCATATGGAAGAACATTATCACCAGGTTTAGAATCCTGAGGGCAATAATAGTAGACAAAATTTGACAATAAGCTAATCAAAAGTTTCTGTGCAAAGTACAAGATCAAGAACTACTACTCTACTCCGAGTTTCCCCCAGAGTAATGGTCAAGCAGAAGCATCCAATAAGACTATCTTGGATGGAATCAAAAAGATGCTAGAAGCAGCAAAGGAAAAATGGATGGAAGAGTTGCCTAATGTACTCTGGGCATATCGGACTACGCTGAGAAGATCAACTGGGGAGTCCCCATTTGCCATGGCTTATGGCACTGAAGCTGTTATCTCACTGGAAGTCGGCATTCCAAGGATCAAAACCCAGGGAGTGGAAAATAGTACTGATGAGGCATTTCTATCCCGAGATCTAGACCTACTAGAGGAGAAAAGAGAGAGAGCAACAATTCGGCTAGGGGCATACCAGCAACAACTTGCTAGGGCTTACAACAAGAAGGTCAACCCAAGAGAGTTCAAAGTTAGGGACTTGGTGCTAAGGAAAGTAGTCGGCAACAAGAAGGATCCTAGGGAGGGCAAGCTTGGCCCAAATTAGGAGGGGCGTTATAAAATCATCTCGGTCGCGGGCAATGGGGCGTATCGGCTTGAAGACAGTGATGGCAAAGAGTTACCAAGACCCTGGAACACTTGCAACCCGAAGTTTTTCTATCATTAGATTTTTGTTTTTCGAAGTTTATGACATTAGCCGAAGTAATAATAAAATTTTAGTTTGATTTTTATGAATCTGAAATTTGTGTGATAGGACTGACCAGCCCTATGGCGATGTTTCTGAATGAAATATAACGAATAACTTAAACTTATTATATAGTAAAGTTGAATTATACTTACATATAATAGAGTTAAACTAAGTTGGCGATATTTCTGAATGAAACATGATGAATAACTTAGATTTATTATATGGCAGAGTTGAATTATACTTACATATAATAGAGTTGAACTAAGTTGGCGACGCTTCTGAATGAAACATGACGAATAAACTTATCATATGACAGAGTCGAATTGTACTTGCATATGATAGAGTTGAACTAAGGTTTGCTATGTCAGCAGAGTTAAACTCCGAATGGAACTAAGTATGCTTTAATCGAATTAACAGAGAAACCCAGGTTGAACACCTTGGCTAGTCTTTGTTCGAATCTAACTTCGGCGAAAGGCTATAAGTGCTTAATGTGAACTTAAGTAGAACTTAGGTTCATATTAAGGGGCAGAGAGCTGGAGAATGATGAATAAAAGTTAAAAGTTTAAGAGCTTGGGAAGACTTGTTGAAATTTTTTAAGAATTTACAAGCTACAATTGGCTTAAACACTTGTTGAAATTTTAGGAAAATTTACAAGTTGAAGTTAGCCAAGGTAATATTGAAAGAAGTATCCGAGATACATACTAGCCGAGATGACCAACCATGTTATAGAGGTAAACAAGCAATGCTTGATTGAATAACACTTGTAAAAACATTTTGATATTTTTAAAGTGTTAACCGAGGTATGCCAATGGTTGGCTGAGGAAAACTGTCAAGGTTTATATCCAAGGTATAATATCCCAGAGTTATTATACAGTTAAGGTATACTTTGAAGAAATGTAAAAATATTCTAAGTATGAAAGCAGTAAACTTGCATAGAAGAAAAGAAGGCATACATTCAACACTTGGAAGAAAAAATAAGACTTGCATTCAGAAAAGAAACTTTTGTTCAGGAACAAAAAGGCACTTCGGCCTGACATAAGAGATTACTTGTTCATCTACAAAGACAAAAGGGGCACATCGGCCAAATATAAAGCTAACATTGTCCAAAACAAAAGATTACAGCTGTCCAAAAGTAAGAAGGAAAAGTACAAAAATGAGGAAAAACCAAAGTTCATGCATTTTCCACAGTCTGCCCTGCCTTGGCAATTGGCGTTGTGTCAGCCTTGGCAGACAACTAGGCAGACCTTTCAGCTTGGACCTTAGCGTCGATCTCATGCAATGTGTCATCTAGGCTCTTGTTGGCAGTCTCGACCTCGGCCTCAGAAGTGGTCTTTTGAACCTCATCCTCCTCATCCTAAGTCAAGTCAAGGACTTGCTTATTTAGAGTTGGGGATTTGGCCCCAACAGAACCTTCGCCACCGGTCTCGACCTCGGCTTCTTCATCCCCCTCAGTCTCATCATCAGACTGGCTTAGAGCGGGAGAGAACAGCACAACGAGTCGGCTTTCGTCCCTGAGGGGCGAGTCGTCAGGAACAGCAAGCTCATTCAAAGCAGCCATCCAACCAAGGGTGTAACCCCTGTTGCATGCTTGTTTGACTTGTTTCTTGTATTCATTACGGACATCGACTGCCCCCTTGGCGTAGGTCTCCTCATCAGCCGCTTTAATTTCGACCGCCTTTGTAGCTAACGCTATTTGGAGCTCGGTTTAGGCCTAAGCCTCTTTCTCTTTGGCCTCCTTTACCTCGGCCTGAGCAACCTCGGCAATACTTTCAGCTGCCTCGGCACGGTCCTCGGCTATCTTCAGGGCCGACTCGATAGCCTTGGCCTGATCCAGAAGACCTCAGATACGGGCCTCAGCTTTGTTTAGCAAGGAAAGGAGTTTTGCTGCCTCCTTTGTTTTTTGGGTTAGCTTTTTCTTAAACTCATCGGTTTTGACTGCAAAGGAGTGACCCTGCTGGATAGCCTGCAAGAATGCAAAGAAAATTCGTTAAGTATGAAAACCAAAGTATTAGATCAAACAATTACAAGTGTTGAGACTTACCAAGACATAATGCTGCATCATCATCGCATAGTTTTCATACTCCGAAAGCTCGGCCATCCAATTGATATCGGCTGGGAGTAGAACGGCAGTGGAAATAGCAGCACCGACTTCCAGACTATCAAGTGCGCTGTCCTCCGCTAGCAGAGGTCGATCCCCGACCGTGACGGATGGAGTCTAGGGAGTGTCGGCACAAAATCCGGAGGGCTCAGAAGACCCGTCGGACCTCGACTTTTTTGGTTGGGGTTGGTCAAATGCCTCGGCCTCGACAGGCCTCTTTTTGGCTGACTTCTCTATTTCAGCCAATTTTGAAATTGGCACTGTGTCTTCTGACTCCACCTTAGTGGCGCTGGGCTTGGCCTTGGCCCTTTTAACCCTCTTTGCCTTGGGTTTTTACTACGATTGGGAAGGAAAGGAGGAGTGGATTGACGCCACGCCTGGGATGTCGGCAAGAAGGTCGTCCGAAATGATCTTTACACGACCCATCTCTTCAGCGGTGGCGACAACAGTGACCTAGGTACCAAAACAGATTGCTGGAACAACTATGAGAGGATTGGCTGGGTCAAAGGCTGATGCTTCAGATTCTCGGCGTCGGCGGCTACGAGTTCTACCTGCAGAAGCGGAGAGAGGAGCTGGGCATCGGCGTTAGCATTGGCGTTGGGATGGAGGAATCAACTAAGGGGTAGAAGTGGATGGCTGGTCAACTGGGTCAGAGGTGGAGGCCTGATCTGGCCTTGGAGATAAGGCTGTTTGAGGAGTAAATAAAGAAGATGGAGTTTTACTTTTTTTTGGGCACGTCGGGCAGTGGACTGCTATACTTCAAAATGAAGTTGAAGAAGACTGGGGCCTTGCGCACTTCAATGGGCAAATGAAGAAGGTGCACCAGATCCTTGCTTGGCACGTAGTATTGATGGAAGTCCTTTTCGGGCTGAGGAAAGGTTGCAAAAACACAAAAGAAAACATTAGAAACTGAAAGATAATTAAGTAAAGCTACAGACAGAGGAACTTTGGGAGGGAACTAGGTCCTTACAATTGTCATCCCTAAAAACTTCACGGCGCAGGGGAAAGAGGTGGAGTTCATCATCTGGCACAAACTCCCAATTGCCCGAGACAATTAGGTAGTCATCTGCCGCGCCTTTATTAGAATCTAGGATATCGGCTATCAGCTTGTATTGTGTAGATCTCGGCTTGAGGTAGTAGGTGTAACCTTTGGGTGTTTTTAAGCTACACATGGTGTAGCAGTATTGGATATCAGAGAGTGTGATTCTAGCATTTTGCCGACATGCCAATTCAAAAATACCATTGATGATCCTAAAGGAATTAACGGCCAGTTGCTTGGGATTGAGTTTATAATAGTGGAGAACTTCCCTAAAGAGAATATCTAGGGGAAACCTAACTTCTCCTTCAACAATAGAGACAACTGGAAATGACATGTAATCTTGGCCAAGCATAATTGAGTCGTCCTTCCCAGCCAACCTCAGATGGATGTCGACTGGAATGAAAAACTCTTGCCTAAAGTACTCTAGCTTGGCAGGGGTGTCTACTCTCCACTTAAACATTCCCATAATGTCGGCTTAGTGAAGATTGGTGCAAAATTTCAGAAATGAATATTTGGTATGGGTTCAAATACCTTTGGCTATACCCTAAATTGGTATCGGAGCTAGGGTTTTTTCAGATCTAAGAGGAGTTTTTGGTTCAGTTTTTCCTAAAGTATTTGGTTTCTAAGCAAATCCCAAGCCTATGGTCTATACAAGTGAACAAAAAACTCGAAGGCAGAATCTGGAAACAGAACAAAAAGATTAGACAAGAAATATAATTCAGAAATCAAGATTGAAACAAGAAACAAGAGCAAGAATCTAAAAAATTGGCAAAGCAAATAGAAACAGAACGAAGTTCAGGGCCAAGAAGGATTCAAAGGCAAAATTCAAGAATCACAAATATAGAAACCCAAATCCACAAAGGCAGTGCGCGCAAATCATAAATGTGATTGATAGTCAAAAGACATAGTGACAAACTTCAAAACATAAAGCAGATTCAAGGAATCAACTCATGATACAATAATGAGTGCGAGATTCAACAAACAACAATACAGTAAAAAGAGCATATGGTAAGTTCATGAAAGACACATATTCAGAACAGTGGAAGACTGAGATTTAAAAAGACAGAAATTGGGAACTTACCAAATAAAGCCAAGGAAACAAGGCTGGAAAGAAATTCGCCGGAGTCCAACGATAGTATTGTCTAGAGCTCGATGGTAAAAAGTTCGCCGAAGAAGACAAATGAAACGGTTGCGGAGCTTTGGAGAAACAATAATGGCGGTTCGAGAGTGGAAGTTTAGAGAGAGAAAATTTGTGAAACGAGGGAGATTATTTTTTGCAAAAGTGAAGAGACGGAGAGAGAGGGAGAAGTTTTGTCAAAATTGCGAAAAGGCGGTAAACCATAATGATGTGCCTTAGACGACATGTGCAAAAGCGACGCGTCTTGATAGCACGTGTCAGGTACGAACTAATGAGTGAAGGACGCGTGGCGGAAACGGTTGGGCAAACGTGTGTGACAGCTCATGAGCAGATAAAACTCTTGGAGTTCTTGATTTAATGAAGCAAAAACCTCGGCTAAAAGAACGATCTCAGTTAAGATACTTAAAGAACTTGGTTCTTGGTTCTTGATCCCTAATAAAAATGGACAATTAAGTACTGAGTACTTGAAGCCGACGAGTCATCATCTTGGTCGAAGGAAAGAATGAATTTTGGCCGACATAATGTATAAATAAGCAGTATAGGTTTCCAAGGTAATAGAACCTAGGGGGTAGTTGTGGGGACATATTTTTTGATTGACAGCACGTGGACAAGGTGATGCCGAAGCATCGGCCGAGGTGCCACGTGGCCTGGTCTTGATGCGGAGGTGATCTCGGCTAGGCCGAGTTTATTTGCAGAGATACCGGAATCCGAGGTAAGTGGATAAGGGACAAGAGTCCTAGAACTGGGGAGAATCTCGGTCTAGATAAACATAGAGCTCTTAGGAAGTTTATTCCTGTCTAGCCAGGAGTCCAAGATGAATAATTAGCCTGAGTCCATTGAGGTTAGGCTTTTGCAGGGATCAGGTCAGTGTTGGCTATAAAAACAAGGCATCCCTGCGAGTCTCAGGTATGTGTGATATACTATAAACAGTAAATTCTTTCTTGTGAGTTAAGCATAATTGGTTATCTTTGAGAGATAATTACTGACTTGATCGTCGGAGTGCCCCTGAGTGGACGAACCACTGCCGGATTGTTATATTTCTATGACAGGTTGTTCGGACTTAATCTATTCTGCCGGTACTCTCCTGCTAAGTTTCCCTATTTGGTTGTGTTGATTTTAGGTACTCCTCTCACAAGTTCTTTGTTGGCAATCTTAGTTAGGTCTTTGAAATTCATGTGACCTAATCTTTGATACCACAGGTCAATGTTACTTATGACGGCCGAGTGACAAGTAAGATCATTAGTGGTAACAATCCCATAGCAATTGTTAAATCTGCTAACCCCATGCATAATAGTATTTCCTTTCTTATCCAAAATTTCATATTTATTTTTTGAAAATAATACTTCATGATGGGAATCACACATTTGACTAATGCTTAACAAATTAGCTTTAAGGCCGTCAACAAGCAAAACATTTTCAAGTTTAGGAAGACCAACAACACTTATAGAGCCCTTACCAATGACTCTAGAAGTGCCACCATCTCCAAAGGTAACAATTCCTCCTTCATATTTATCAGGAGATGTGAAGTAGGATTTGTCATCGGACATGTGACAAGAACACCCACTATCAAGATACCACATGTGTGAGTCATGTGCTTTCAGTGCAGTGTGAACAACGAAACACGTTAAGTCACTCTTTCTAACCCATATCTTTTTGGTTTTAGTGGAAGCAGGACTGGCAGTCGTGGTAGACGTCTTAGTGTTGTGAATACCCTCATGAATCTTGGTGTTCCACCTAGATATGTAAGGTTGTCTCTTAATCCAAGGAGTATTAGAATTTCTACCCTTTTTAGACACTTTACCAAACAAGTCAAAACAATAAGGATGAATGTGGCCATACCTCCCACAATGATGACAAACAAACACAGGTTTTACCTCCAGTTTGTCGATCTTACTCCCTTTGAGTTGATGAAGAGAAGTATCAACCTTGAGCTTTCCCTTTGTTTGAGTCTTCAGATCATGTGATGTAGAGGCCTGTCCCTTTTGAAGTGTTGTAGTAGTATAGCTTATCCCACTTTTATCACCACTTATTTGTTGAGACCCGATGATGCCTTCAAGTGTCTTTGACCCTTTGTTCCACATATCAATCGTGGCTCTAGCAACTTTGAGTTCTTCTTCTTTCTGACCAATCAGCTCTTCTAACATGGCTTGTGACATCTTGAGGATTCCAATCTTCTCTTCAAATGTAGTATAGATGCTCAGAAGTTCATTCATTTCGGTTTCATAAGCTAGAAGCTTTCCACAAAGGTCTTGCCTGTCATTTGAGATCTTGATGACATCCCTTTTTGCAGCTTCAATCTCTCCCTTTAGCTTGGCATTCTCGCTTTCACATGTTTTAAGCTTGAGAGTGAGTTTGTCATTTATCTTGGACAAATTCAGAGATTCATCGTAAAGTTTTTCATAAGCTTGTTGTAGGTCATTACCATCAATGTCATCATTGTCTTCCAAGGTTTCATCATCTTCTTTTTGCTCCTCTTTCTCCTGGATCTCATCCAGTCGAGCAACTAAGGCATGAAAATTGATAAATGGTGGTGAAGATGACTCTCCTCTTTCATGAAATTGACTCATAATGTCCCATGCATCTTTGGCCTTCATGCAATGAGCAATCTGTTGTTGTTGTTCATCAGAAATTGCTTCATGAATAGCAGTCAGAACTCTTTGATTGCTCGGATTGTCAGTGCTTGTAACATCCTCTTCAATGGCTTGCCAGCCTTCAAGGTCGTAAGCTCTCAGAAATATCATCATTCTGATCTTCCAGAACAAGTAATTACTCTCATCAAAGGTAGGAGCACAGTGCAGATTCTGACCACGAGCAAATTTCACTAGCTTTGGAGGAGGTTGAGTGACAGTAGACCAGAATGCCATGTAAGTACCATCTCCGTCTTCACCGGATTCGGTTTCTTCAAGTTCTTGCTTTGATCCGCTTTCATCATCCCAAGTCACTGTATAGACTTTCTTCCAGTTCTTTTTCGATGGACATTCAAGAGCAATATCTCCAACCCTTGACATTCGTAACACTTGACCCCCTGCCCCTTCACAGTCTTCTTTTCAGTTTTAGGAGCAATTTTTTGTGGAAAATTTTTGGATTTTTTATTACTCTTATCTTTTGAAATAGGGTCCTTGAAATTAGGCTTCTTTTTCTTTAAAATTTTGTTGAACTGTTTACTAAACATAGCCGTCATCTTGGACTCTAGATCAAACTCAATCTCAGGGGTTTTTGCAGTCTCATAAGCACTAGTGAAAGCCACACTATCATTTTGTTTTTTCTTAGAAATTTGGTGGGCTTCATAAGTCTGCAAATTTCCAACCAACTGATCAAAGCTTGAGGGTATCAACATCCTGAGCCTCCTCAATAGCTGTAACTTTTGATTGTGATTGTGAACCTTTCCAACAACCTTAGCTTCAGGGATTTTTTCACTGAGTGTGAAACAGGAATTCACGATGTCACTAAGTTTAGTATAAAAATCATCAAACGTCTCATCATCACACCTAAAAAGAGTTTTAAAAGCGGAGGTGAGACATTGAAGTTTTGACCTTTTAACAGAAATAGTACCCTCGTGAATAGTTTCAAGAATATCTCAAGCCTCTTTTGCTACCTCACATGTACAAATTCAACGAAACTCTTCTGGCATGACGGAGCAAAAGAGGGAGTTAAGAATGTTACTATTCCAACTCGAATTTTGATAATCGAATCCGTCCCATTTATCAAGAGGTTTGGCAATATCAACACCATCAATGGTGATAATAGGTTCACTCTACCCATAGATCACACAGTGCCAAACTTTCTCATCGATAGATTTTAAAAACGCTCTCATATGAGCTTTCCAATAAGAATAGTTTGTACCATCAAGTAATGGAGGTCTATGGGTCGAGTTACCTTCACGACTTGAATCCATATCACCAATCACACAAAATCACACTCTTGTAGTTTTGATAAAAACAAAGAGTGACCTACTCTGATACTAAATTGAAAACCTAATTGATTCGTGATTAGATCAAGATTTAATTGTACCAATTCCCAAACAATTAAAACTAACAATCTAAATCATCAAGCACGTACGAAAGTGATTTAGATTGTTGTTTCAGAAATTAAAAATAGACACAAACGATTTTTATGTGGAAAAAATTACTATTTGAGCACCTCCAATTGTGATTAAAAAACCACGGGCGAAACGCCACAAATCAATCCACTATGAAGGAAAGAAAGAATACAAAAAACCCAAACAAATTACCCAAACTTTGTCAATTTGTCTTCAATGCTTTGTATATCTTCCACCGCAACCTTTGTCTCAAGATTGATTAGATTGATGTTGATTTCACAACATCCACGTTGACTCAACGACACGTACAACTTCGAACACCTTCGAACACTTCACGCTTGAATCTCCGGATTCCACCGAAGAAGAACACTTTTGAAGATGATCATTCAAACAACCCTTTGATGTGAATTACAAAACCATGTGAGTTTAATACTCAAGTAAACATCAAAGGAAAACTAGCAAAATAGCCTCTAAAAGAAAACCCTAGAGCTCCTAAAACAGATCTAGAAGAACTGAACCTAAAACGGACGTAAACACATCTATATAGAAAACAGGGGCTGCGTACCCCGCTTGAGCACAAGACTTGCCACTCGAGCGAAGTCACTAAAATGCATGCGATTAAAACAGGCCTCCACTCGAGCGCTAGAACTTACGCTCGAGCGCAAAAACATGCCTCCCAGTATTTGTGCAAACAAGCCAAACTATTGAGAAGGTGTAAACTCTGCTCGAGCACAAATATTCCGCTCGAGCGGGAAGACCAAAACCAAGGAAAAAATTACAACTCCATTAAACTGAGTTTGTTTGCGGAATTGCCAGCTAGAGACCTAACAACTCTCATCATCCAGTCATATGCCTTACTATCTACTCCCTGCAGTAGTCATGTGCCTCTCCCATTCAACCCTTGTGTATGCTTTTGCTGCCTTCCAAACACAATCCTTCAACTCTTTCCCTTTAAACAACTTCTTGAAGTTGCATACAAATGTCTGAAACAAAACCTGTGATTGGCTTCAAGGCATACCAATCTCAAGCTTGGAACAAGTCCTTGTAATAAAAACCGATAGCATAGCCAAATAATTAATTGACAACATTATTTTAGGAATGACATAATGATAAGAGTATTTCCAAACATAAGAAATACATAAAAGTATTTACCTTCTGTTGATCAATCATAAATGTCCATCCATGTTCTTCAGTTAGGCCAATATCTTGTAACAAGTTGTGTAAAAACCAAGTCCAACTCTCTTTACACTCTGCGTCAGCTATAGCATGAGCTATTGGATACATTTGATTGTTTCCATCCCATCCAACAGGTCCTTTCAGAAAACAAGCATCCAACCCAATTAATGGTCTCACACCAGATAGAAACCCTCTCCTAATTGCACCAAGGCATACATACATTCTCTGAAACCCAGGTTTAACTTCCAATTGAGGCCTCCACACACTTATGTCAACATTAGTACCCTCATTGGTTCTTTTCAACTCAGCTGCATAATCCTATAGCCTACTATAGTGTTCAACATTGGTTCCCTCAATCTTCTGAATTGCTGTCTTTTTGGCTCTATAAGCTTTCATTGTTGACACACTTACAACAAAATCCTCTTTGATAATTTCTTGAAACTCATTCACTTTCAATGTTGGGGTGGTCCTAAATTTCTGGACATACTTCTCTGCCAACCAAGAACTAGTCATTTGTCTATTCTTGTAAGTTCTTCAGCAAGAGTGTTTAGGTAGATATGTTTTTATCTGCAAAGTGTTCTCTCCAGTCATCTTGGATGCATACAGTCTCCATTCACACCCAACACTACAATTCACTTGAACCTTTCATTTTTCACTCTTAATAAACTTCACGTCATATCTTCCTTTTACTGCATATTCCTTGACAACATCTTTGAACTCATTTGCAGTACTAAACAACATTCCCAGTTTGAATTTTATGTTCTGCATATCAACCTCAAGCTTAAATTCAGGGTATTTAGGCCTGTTGTTATTATCCTCATCATCAGAACCTGTAGAGGTAGCCAGTTCTTCCTCAGATGAATCTACACCATTCACTTCACACTCATGACCTTCTTTAAGCCCTTCTTTATTGGCATCTCTCTCAACATTACTATCAAACATGATGTCATCAAGATCAGAATCATCATCATCACTACTATCTGAGAACTCCCTGTCTGATGGGTCATCATTGCCATCACTATTAGTGTTTGAGTCCTCTTGATAGTGATCATTGTTGTAATTTCCATCATTTTCCACATCTTTTATAGACACATCACTAAGGAATAACATAGGATGAGCAATATCTACATTATGTGGCTTATGATGCTTAATAAACAGCTCTAAGGTATTTGTATTTTTCAACAAGGAATACATTTCTCTAATATCATCATCATTAGCCAACACTCTTAACCCTAAGACCAAATTTTTGTTGAGAATCCTATAGAAAATATGCTTGTAATAAAAAACACCCAACTCCTTCTACATGCAACTAATCTCTGGGACAGATAATTTATCAACATCAACTGCATCAAATACATCCGCATTACCCCCAACATAACTCCTTTCATCATTCTCAATAAAATAGCCATTGTGGTGTATCAAAACTTTAACCAAAGTTGCCATTACTGCATCCATACATAAACAAAACAATAATGACAATAACTATGGGTCTACTTGCAAAATAAAGCATATTAAAAAAACAAAACCCTCGTATAAAGCAACTTAGCCCACAATTCTCCATCTATAGAGACAAAATATGATAGAAAAGCAGACACAGAAGACCCTATAAAAATAATGGAGACCCTGGGACCACAATGTATTTAGTGATACAGAGGCATGCATACAGTTGGAGACAAAAGCAATGTCACAAAGCAATAAACAATAGTGTGCACCAACAATGGAGAGAAAAACAATGTTATAAACGAATAATAAAAAAAGAAGGTCAACAATGGAGAAAAAATAAAGGGGAAAACCCGTATAAAACAACCAAAAATGAATTCATTTCTTACCTCTGTCTCAGAATCCAAAGCTTTTTGGAAAATCAACTATGAAATTGTTGTCTTCCTTCGATGCGTGGCTTTAATCGCGGGTTGAATCACTAGGTGGGTTGCATGGAGCTGTAAATCGCAATGGAGGGGTGTCTTTTGCCCTAAATCGTGAAGAATAGGAAAATTTTGGTGCCCAAATTAGTCTTCCGTTAACTAATAGAGACAGAGATGGACAGGGGGGATTGGATTGCAACACGGGTGGAATGGTGGGGTACAAATTGTCATAATTTGAAACTTGGGGTTTAATTTGAAAAAGGCGCTAAATCTTGGGATTTTTTGTGTAATTTCTCCATTAATTAATTTTAAGTGTTTTATGTGTTAAGAGTGTTGCTGATTTTGTCTCTACTCCAAAAGCTAGGGTTAGAGTTTCAACCCTACAACATGGGATCTCCTTCTCTCTCTTCAATGACAAAAATGATGCAGACTCTTCTTGCTAACAAGCTCATGTTGGCTACACTCTTTTTGGGTCTTTGTTTGTTTGAAACTTGATAGTTTGTTGCACTATTTTGCAATGTGATTGTGTGAATTTTCTCATGGGATTTGAATTATATAGATTGGGATGAGTGGGAGGGGAATGGAAAATAGAAGAATCATTAGAGTGATGCTAAATTAAGAATAGAAAATTTCATAAGTAAGCTATGTTGTAGCAACATTTCTTTCATAGCAAGGAAATGCATGGGCTTGGTTGTATTATTTCCTTCATCAACATTTCTTTTTTGCTAGGTTAGATACAACTCACAAATAAAAGTCAAAATATTTTAACCATTTATTATTTTGATAAATTTCTCAGTATTGTTACCCATATCAAATGATTAGGAGTAGCTCATCTCTAGATTTTATCTTCTCCATGGCTCTCAAAATTTCATTTTGTGGGTCTTGTGGGGCTCCACAATGGTGATCCTAACCATTCATCTCATAGATTTTGAAGAGAAAAATATATATATAAAAAATCAACTTAATTGAAAATTGATAGATACACTAACAAATCGTGTCTTGTTTTATCGAATTGGAGGTAAATGTGATTTTATTCTAAAGCTATTCATTTTCTGAAATAAAATATGATATATTAGTATTCTTATTGATGTCCTATTAACCTACTTTTTGCATATATATTCTTCTTTTGAAAATCTACAAGATAAACGGTTTAGATTACCATCATAAGACCCCACAAAGCCACAAAATGGAGTCTTGATGGTTATGGAGAAAATGGAGTATTCAAGGGAGTTGCTCCCCAAATGATTATTCCACAAACACAAAACATGTGTAGAAAGTATAAAAAAAATTCTTATTATCAAAACAAGAAACAAATATGCATGAAAATAAATAAGTAGGACCTGCTAGTAACTATTTTAAAAAATGTTGTGTGCATTTATTCTATAAGATTAGTGTAAGCACCATAAGATTTGAGCTCGGATTTTCTAAAGTTAAAGATCTCAACTTTACAATGAAGTTGACCTATTATGGGATTAATTTAGATTCATTTCGGTGATCTAAACCGTTTATATTTCATACAACTAAATGAGAAAATTATCCAAATAAAAAATTAAGTTAATCCAACATTGATTGTCATACCATCATATCATTTTTATAGGTAAATTACACTGACACCCCATGAGATTTATGTTTATTACAATTCCCCCCTCACATTTGGAAAATTACACTAACCCCTCTATTAATTTAATTTTATGTATGATGATCATTACGGTGAGGAGAGGAACTATTATGAAACTTTAAACCTCAGGGGACAATTTGTAATGAAACTTTAAACCTCAGGGAGGGATGTAATTTTCAAAATATAAGGGAAGAAAACTGTAATAAATATAAATCTCAGGGAGTGTCAATGTAATTTACCCCATTTTTATTTATACGGCATATACGTTCTCAAAAATACACAATTCATTTTGTTATAATATACACAGGCCCGCTTAAGGGTTAGGCCACCAAAGCCAATACTTTAGGTCACAAATGTTACTGAGGCCCCCAATTTTCAAAAATTATAGTTAAACCCTATGTAAATTTATCAATCTTCAATTAAAAATAGGCTCTGCCCATTAAGAAAGAAGGTCAAAAATTGTTATTTCAAATGAGTAATATTATATAAATAATTTTTTTTTTTACTAGTTTCTTTTACTAACCTGAAAACAAATCTCTAATGATATACAAATTAACAAATTTTACAAACGTTTCTTATCATTTGATGTGACATTTTCTTATAAATTGATGAGAAATTTGATAATGAAACAATACAATTTTTCAAGAGTTTTTAGAATTCATTGTAAGTATTAAACTATGTAAATAAAATAAAATAAAATAAAATAAAATAAAATAAGGTTTAATCATTCCAAATGCATGTATTGTTAACAAAATGGCATGAAAGAGATTAAGTGGATAAATTATACTATTAATTCAAAAAAATATATTAACAAAACTTGATATGAAAATTTAATTGGTAATTACATATATCAAAATTTTAGAAAAATAATTTTTAAATAATATTTTTATAATAACATTAAAAACTTCTAAAATGCCTCATTTTAACTTCTTGTTTTAGGCCTTAATTTGTCTTGAGCCGGCTATATATATATATAATTTGATTATGTGATTAATTATATATCTAATTAATCTAATTTTTTGTATACATTTTCTTCTGAGCTTGTTATATGAGAGGAACAATTCAAATTGTTTAAATAAGTCCAGATTGATTCACTTGTGAAGTTGAGATATTCAACCTCATAAGATTTGGGGTAGCTAGGTTGACATTGGTGACACCTTGTCCCTATGTCATGACTAAAGAATGAGGGATGCATACCAAGATAGTAAGATGGGAATTAGACAATGTTCGTGTGGCAGCGACACTCAATCCATGGTCAAGTATGGGCAGCGTAGCAAATGCAAGGCATAAGATAGACTCGGCCTAAATGCACAGCCCACACCATGATTGTGGGTAATTTAAGGGCTTGCCTTGGCTTGACAACAAGGCGCGGTGGGCTTGCCCCGACTTGACAACGACAGCAAATATTGAGGGCTCTATTGGCTAGAAGCGGCAGTTAGACTTGTGTTGTGGCGGTTAGACTTGCTTGAAAGAAGACAGAACAGGGCTAAATTCTAAGGGTGCGGTTGGCAGCAGTTGTGGAATATAAGGTTTGGGATTTTTGTTCTGTAATTTGTTGTCTTATTTCATAGGTTGGCAAACCTCATTGTGTACTTGTATCCATCACATCACAGGCTGTATTCGTGAATTGAGAAAATCGCCATGTGACAATTAGTAAAGATGTCAATTTAAGAGTTCAAAAACCTCATTGCTTTTAGAGCCTTGTGCAAAGATTTGGACCCACCACTCCAAGTCTTGTAAACCATTGGGTTCACTTGCCCATGGACCCATCACCTAATCCAGCTGAATGGGCCCGGCCCGGTGATATTTGGCAACCAACCATTTGACTTTTCTTTGTCTACAAGTCAACAACCATGATATCATTTGTTACTCCACCCTCAATGATATATGGTTATCGAGAAATTTAAATCTTTTAAAAAATATGAGTAATGCTAAGTATGATGAAAATAATAATGAAATATTCTCTACCGTTAGATTATATATGTAAGAAAATACCACACACTAATCAAATGATGGAAAATCTTCATGAACTATTTCATGATATTTTTTTCATGATCCCTAATATTATTCAAAAAGTATATTATGAATCATGAAAGTTTATCATAAATATTATTCTAAAATTGAGGTGGATGATAAAATTTAAAGTTTGTGAGATATGAGTTATATCTAAAATGATCGTGATCCATAGATCTATTATCTTGATTATAATTCTCATTTTTTTAAATATGTAATATTGTTGAGTTGAATTTGGTCATAATTTTTTTTTTTTTTTTTTTTTTTTTTTTTTTTTTTTGGATGGATTTGGTCATGCATTTTGATATGTTGTCCTGTGGTGCAAGTAATTTACATGCTCAGAAGCCCAAGAATTAGAGGACTCTTTTTTCAAGTGTTTTGTGGTTATGCTAAATGAGTAATTATTAAGTAGTTAGGATATGATATTGCGCAATGCAAGTAATTTACCTGCTCAGAATCCCAACAATTAAATGACTTTTTTTTCAAGGCCACTTTTCTGGTTATGCTAAATGAGTAATATTAAGTAGTTAGTAAGTGAATTGCGTAGATGGTGTTTTCAATTAATAATATAGCCAAAACAATTATGAATGGATAATTTTTTATTTTATTTTTTTTGGTCAATGTAATTATAAAGGCAACTAACAAGGTTAAAAAAAGTCTTGAATTTAGTGATAAAATTCTCGAAATCTCCAAAAGAAATCATAAATATTTGTCATTGACAAGGATTGACTCCTGACTTTCCATATAGAAATATATAGTTGGGAAATAAAAGATGATTCACTTAATGTGTTTTGCGATTCTTCATTTGTTTAGAAATTAGAAGCATTATGTAAATAATACCACCTAATATTTTAGGATTACCTAATAGGGGTGAAGGAAAAATCACCTACACCGAACAGACTAACAACACCGATTGGTTTTTGGTTTGTTTTCTATACAGCTAAACAGTCAGTCTATGTTGAAAATTATTTCAGTGTTTGGTTTTGCAGATTTCACGTCGAACAGAACTAAACCGAATATGCTGAACATTCAAATACTACACAAGCATTACTTCTTATTATCACTGAATTTGGTATCTGATGAATTAGTAGTCTTGGTGCAATTATGTTGTTGTTTGTTGGGTAAAAACACGCCTTATATTTTAATTAGATTGATCTAGATTGTTTTTTAAATAAAGGCATTTTGTTGTTTTTTTGGGAACGAATGGCCAAACCGATAAATCACACTGAATCAAACCAAACCGAATTTACAGTCTAATCTGGTTTACTTGTTTTGGTCAGTCTGTTCAGTCCAATACAAATTTGGTATTTCAAGAATAACCTTCAATTTTTTAAAAAAAATAAATGTGATTTAAACATATAACTACCGAAATTCAATCAATTTGATTTTTTACATAAATATTTTTAAAAAATGAATGGTTTGAATTATCGAGATTGGGCTTACAAGGGGTCAACCAAACCCAAATTCTCTCTCAAATTAGATATCCAACATAAGAGAAGTTTAATTATATATCCTCGCACAAGAATATTGTGAAAGAAACATGAGAATTAAGAGGAAGATAAATGTTGTTATTATTATTATGTCTAGACCAAGGCTTACAAAATAATCTAATAGCCTACCAACCATGCAAATTTGTCTTCTTCTTCATCTGTTAGGTTGGTTAGGTTGGTTCTGTTATGGGCTAAGGGTAATTTTGTCATCAAATTTCTACATTCACTCTCTAAATACATTCTTAAATATTAAATTGTCTTAGAATTTCAAAATATGTTAATCTGAAAATATAATTTAATAATTAAAAATATATTAAATCAGCAAGATAAAAATTTGGAGATAGAAGATCCTTTCTCCAGTTCTAATATTGATTTGATTTGAATTTGGGTTAGAATGTTTTAGGTATAACCAAATTGGCTTGATTCTCAAGTTCTTTACAAATTTTTATAAATTCTATAGTTGAATTAGTATATTTCAAGATTTTGATATGTTTTATGTAGATTCTTAACATATTGTAATATATAGTAGGTTTTTGTCATTTTGCATTTTAATCATAAAAGTTTTTCTAGATAAATTTTATATACAATACAATTAAATCATTTGGCTAATTGTATCCAACCTGAATTAGCTTGGTGTGGTTGAGTTTCACATCGTGGTTCGGTTGCTTTTGAATTTAAAATTGGTAACCGACTAATGTCAATTCAGTTTACTATTGTTTAGTTCTTTAAGATAAGATAAATTATAAATGCATTCTTGAAATTTATTACAAATTTAAATTTCTTTTTAATATTTAAAAAATTATATTTCACTTTTTGAGGTTTATGACTCTTAAATTAACTGTTAAGTCAAAGTAATAGATGTATGATATAAGCAACAATTTTTGTTTTTAGAAATATCTATATTAATTATAATATTGTATTTTATAAATATAGTTAACACTTTTATGAATTATACTCTGTTTTTCTTTTTCTAATCTCGCCTTCCGTACTTCTCATTTTCTATCGATTAAGAACACCATTTTGTTCAACCATCGCACCACACCATTGTTATTATTATTTACAAATATTTGATGTGTCATGGGTCGATGAAAATAAATGTAGTGTGATAATTTCATTTTTGGTATTATAGAATATTTGAGTTATTTTATTTTATTTTTATTAAATCAACTGTAAGAAATTTTTAAAAGGCATATTTATAATTTTTCAAATGTGAAAAAAAAATTCATATTTTTAACAAATTTTAAGATCTTTCAGATATATCTTAGAAGACAAAAGTCTAATAACTAAGAAAAATGGCATGGTGGCCAATAACATCTCTTCCCCCAAAAAAAATTGTCATGGAAGCCACTGCAACACTTGCAAGATTTAACTTTAAAATCATTCAAAGTTGACCTTGTTATTTACTTCGTTAATCCTTTTTCTCTAGTTAAATTATTTACTTTTTGAAAATATAGAGACCACACACCAAGCAGAAATTTGTGTTTTAAATGTGCCAGTGTTTGTCTAGTACTTATCCAAATATATAAATTCAGCCTTTGAAATGTGAATTAATTTTTTAATTTTTAAAAATTTTATTTGGAATGAATTTTTTGATTTTTTTAATTTTTATGAAAAAAATAATTATAATTTAAATGTGATATTTTATTTTATTAATTTTTTAACCTATTTTAACTTTTTATAATTAAAATAACTAAAGCAACCTATGCCAAACATAACCTAAGAGATTGTTTTATAAGAAAAGCATCAAATCAAACGAAAACAGGTTGTGTGTGTGTGTGTGTGTGTGTGTGTGTGTGTGTGTGTGTGTGTTTAAGTTGGGATCTTGTTGATGTCATTCTTTAAACATTAGGAAATGTTTGATAACCATTTTGTTTTCAATTTTTAATTTATATTTATAAAAATTTTAAAAATTATCATTAAAACTTGTTTGATAATTTTTTTAGTTTATAAATGGTTGTCTCAGTTTGTAAATTTGAGGAAAAAAATGAGTTTACGTTGATTTTTAAATAAAAATTTAAAAATCAATTATTTTTTTTCAATTAATTTTCTTAATTAATTTTTTTTCAATTAGAATAATATGTATGATCTCACTGTCATAAATAATAAAAAATAAATATAAATATTTTTGGCTTAAACAAATATATTTTTTAGTTTATATTTTTAAAAATTTTCAAATATTTTGTTCAAACCAAACGCGTTTGTAGTTTATTTTTTAAAAAAATAAATAAAAACTAATTTCTAAAATTTTTATAAACATAAAAAAAAAAAAAAAACATAAATATTACCAAACTCTTGCTTGTTTCCACTTTTCAAAAAACATTTTTTAGAAAATTTTACTTTCTTATTTTTCGTTTTTTTTGTTTTTACTGAATTTTTTTAATATTTTAAATAATTTTTTTACGTTTTAGACACACCTAACATAAATACACCTAAAAAGTAAAAAAATTGTAAAAAAAAATCTTTTAAAAATTCACTAAATACCAAAAATATAAAAAAAAAAAAATACAAGAATTCAGTACATTTTTTGTATTTTTATGTATTTATTAATTTTTTAAATATTTTTTCACAAATTTTTTACCTTTTAGATACATCTAAGTAAGGTACATCTAAAAAAGGGAAAAAAAAATATTTACAATTTAAAAAATATTCACTAAAAACAAAAAAACACAAAAAACAAAAAAATTAATTTTTAAAAAACTTAATTCAAAAAATCAAACCAAATATACTGACATTTTATTTATTTATCAATGCTACACTCAACACTTGTGGGTTGACTTTTTTTTATTTTGGGGGGTCAATTTGAGAACATGGCTAAATTTTTTTTAACTTATTTTAAATGATATCATCTTTTCACTTTTCTTTAGACGTTTTTTAAAATAAAATCTTAAATGATACCATCTTTTTACTTTTTTATACATTTTTAAAAAAAAAAAATTAAAAAGTCAATTTTTAACTAACTTTTCAAAACAATTAGTTTGGGATTAAAAAATCTCGTTTGAGATAGATTTTTTAGTTTTTTTGACTTTTATAAGATAAAAAATAAAATAATTATGATTTAGACATGACATTTTTTAGCCTGAAACTAAAAAGTTTATTTTAACTTTTTGTGATTATTTTAGTCTCAACCCATCTTCCCATATGATGCCTTAATGATGGGAAGTAAAATGCATTTAATTTAATGTTCATTTGATAATACCATAAATAAGTTACTTATAGATTTATTAACTTATTTGAGTCATATCATCTCTCTACTTTTCTATACGTAATTTCGTAACAAGTAAAAAACTTATAAATTTTATCTAAAACACCCTTAGTCTAACTTAGGGAGATAAGACATTCAAAACTTTAATATAAAGAGACATTGGTAAAGGTATAATAAATATGAGGTGGCACACACTTGAGACGATATTAAATTGATGATGTTATTATTAAATATATAAAAAAATAAATAAATAAATTCTCAAGGAAACTTTTCAAGAAAAGTATAGGGTATAAGGTATATTCAAATATAGTATGATATGAATCACACCTAGGATAAATTTGATTTATGAACATTTTTCTCTTTTTTTTTCTTTTTTTTTTTCACGAAGTGTAGTATTATTGCTAACTATAAGAAAAATGGATTTTTTTTTTTTTTTTTTTTTTGGGTGGAAAAATTATAAGATCATAGGAAGTGAAAAAATTATTTATAAAAAAGGTGAGGGGTAACTTTTGCTAGGATTTTTTTACACATTTATAAAAAAGGTGAGGGGGTAACTTTTGCTGTGATTTTTTTACACATTTATAAAAAAAGGTGAGGGGGTAATTTTGCTGTGATTTTTTTACACATAAAAGTTATAGCCCCAAGCATTTGTAATTATTTTTAATCTTCTATCTTGATTTGTAATTGCCTTTGAATGTGGCTCTAGAACACAATTTTGGATATAATACCATTTTTCTTAGTATGTAACTAATGAAGGTAGTGGTTCTCTAAGGAAATTATTCAAATGGGCTCTAGCACATGGTTTCTAGTATATATTTATGGATAAACCATTTGTCTATTGTGTTACGAGGTTGGTTCCTAAACTGATTATAGTCAAAATCTCACTTGTTTGCTTATTAATATTATTTGGTTATCATGTTTCTCTGTGATTTGTCTCAATTATGTTAGGAATTAATTTTTTTTTATCATGATTGGCAAGACACAAAATAATAAATAAAAAAGATAAAATTAATCAAATAAATCACACACATAAGAATACAAGGATTTATGCGGTTTACTCTAGAATAGGACTACGTCTAGGGCTTTTGCGATTTTCACTATAACTAGAAAATAATGCGACTGTTTTACAAAAAATGAGTACCTTTCCATCTATTTATAAGTATAGAATTTGAGCAACGCGGAGGCACCCTAAAACCCCTCTTCCCTTGGGGAGGCCCCCAAACCTCTCATTGGACCTAGGACCCATTAAACAGTACTTATTAGGGTTCACAAATCCAATAGATTAATCTTCAAATGATTATCAAACCCAAGCTTTATAGTATTTTTCGGAATTAATTAGAGAAAAAAAATGATTTGTTAAACTAAAAGGAAAAAAAGAAAAAGAAAATGAAGATAAATATTATATTTTCTTTTCCTCTAATTTGGCTAAGTTGAAGAGAGAAAATATATATATATATAATAATTTTTCTCTTATTTTGTTTGGATATATTATATAAGAAAAGTTTTGAAATTATTATAACTTTTTATGTTTTGTCCTTTGCTTTAGTATCTAGATGGAAAGTTTTGGTATTATAAAAAAATTTTAACAATTTTTTTTTTTTTTTTCTCTCTCTCAAGCTCTTCAATTTTTAAGAGATTTAAAAAGTTAGTTTTAAGATAGATTAATTTGTCTCTATTTCTTTTCTTTTCTATTCCAAATCAATCCGTCCAAACGGATTGTCAGTGGTGACATCAAAGAGGAGTGTAGAATGCAATTTAGGAGTGGTCCATCTTTTGGAATTCGAAAATATAACTTGTTGAGAATGACCAACAAGGTAACCCAATTAATTAAATCTCACTCATTTAATTATTATTATATATATATATATTTTTCAGGAATTCAAATACATGTATATGAATTTTGAATAGATTACAATTTTTTACTTCTATAGTTTGACTAAAATTTTACTTTAGTCTCAATTTTTTCAATATGAATAATTTGGTCTCTACATTTCAAATTTATTTTTAATTTAGTCATAATTTATGTTAATTTTGTATATGTGTACCCCTTAAAAAGTTAACAAATGTTTCAAAATTATTAATTTTGAATTTAGAATTTTGATTTGAACAGAAGAATTAAATTAAATTAGAACCAAACTTAAAATGTTTTTGATAATATTACAGGCATTAAGGTGTAATTTATTCTTAAATTTTAATAATAGTTAAACCATAGTTGACCTCCCTATCATACATGTTACATTACAGTTAACATTGTGTTAGAGAACATATATTGTTTTTTTAAGTAGTACCGTATGCATTGATATTTGTACATTTTTTTTGTACCTCTCAATAAAGACTTCCTTATTTTTTTTAAACTTTAATTACCTTTGTTTTGCTTTTTAAAATACTATAATTAATTAAAAAGTAATTATCTTGGTACATATTGGTGTAACCTGATATATATTCGAAAATTGACTCGTACAACTTGATAAGTTCAATACCCACAAAAAGATAAAAGAAGAAAAACAAAAAAAAAAAGTTGACAGTTTCTTTTATAAAATTTTATTGATTATTTATTGATAAATATAGTATGATCTGGAAATAGGAAATACTATCCATAGCACTGATCTAGACAGGACCCAATTGGCCTACAATGTTGAAAACCACCCACCCCATATAGCAAATTCATAGAATTTTTCAATTTATTATTTTTATTATATAGATGTAAATTGAAAAGACTTGTAAGTTTGTAATACTCTGATAGGTAGATAGAATTCAATGATATTTTGTCTTTTTTTTTTCAAAATGGTATGACTTTAGGGTTCAATGCTTGATTATGTTGTATTTAAATCATAAATTTGATTAAAGATTTATATATATGAACAAAATATAAGTATTTTTTTTAAATTTCTCTTACATTTCTTTTCTTTTCATTTAAATTTATAATCTAAATACAATCTTAATGTTTTGATGAGACTATGCAATGTTGATTTGTACCTTTGCGTACAACCAATGATCTTGAGGGGCTACACTCTTTTGTCAACTTGATTTTGATTTTGATTTTTAAAATTGATTATGTTGACATAATAAATTTAGTACAACATAAAGTTTAGTATTTTATTTATTTATTTTATAAATTTGAATTACAAATTTTCAAATTTATAAATTATTAAATTATTAAAATGAACAATTTAAATCATTAAAATATGACTCATAATCTTTTAAATTTTCTTAATTTCGTACTTAAATTTAAAAGAAGTATAACACAAATACATAAACTTAATTTACAGGGCTTCTTACATATACGTGAACTAAATGGGATTAATTTAGGGGATCCCACAATAAAAAAATTGATAATTTATTTGAAATCTATAACATTTTTTTCAAACTTTCTCATATTAAAATCTCAATATGAGAGAAATGCAATCCAAAAAAAATATCATAACTAAATATAATATGAGATATAATTAAAAAATTTATGAATTATAAATAATGAAAAAAATTAATCATAATTAAAAAAATAATATAATTAAAAATAAATATGATATATTGTTTGTAAAAACGTGTATATTAAATTTTCCCTAAACAAAAGCACATGATCATTTGACGAAGGAAGTTATATTTTTTTTAGATTGAGACAAAAGTAAGTTTGAGGCGAAGACAAGAGGATAGAAGGTCCTTTATAGTTCGTACATATTCTGTAATTATTACCTCGGGAAGGACCAAAACATGTAGTATGAACGGTCTACCTTGTGAGTTGTTTTAATATAGGAAAATGTTATAGATCCCAAACAGATTACTAAATAGATTATCAAATCTCTTATATGGGTGTGGGACCCACATCCATGTGATTTGTGTCGGTCCCACATCCATGTGAGAGGTTTGGTAATTTATTTGGTAATTTGTTTGGGATCCCTAGCATCACTCTTTAATATATTCACGAGAGCGCCTGCTAGTCTGTTCCTCAGTCCACGCCTCCACCCGTGTGGACTATTCACCACTCGTCACACTTATTAACACATATATATATAGAATAAGTATAATTTTATTAATTTTATTTTAATAAAATTAAAATGATGAAATTTAATATAAATAGTGAGTAGATATATAAATAAATAAAATGATATTTTATTGAGAGCCTATTTTTTTTTTTTTTCAAAACACCAAAAAAATTATTTGTGAATTTCTAAAATTATTTTCTTTCCAAAAAAAGGAAAAAATCATATTAAGATAATGATTTTTTTTCATTTTCTTCACCAAACTAATTTTTGAAAAATTTTCAGAAATAAATTCTAAAAACTTGACCAAACAATTATTTTTTTATTAATATGAATAATGAATTACTAATAAAAAAAGGTGTTGGGTGTTATATAAATTAAAAGAATTTGGCTTTTTTCCAATTGAAAGTTCAATTGGATTAGACAATTAAGATCTCTTATTGTTAAGAATTTATGAAATGCCTTGGCTTATTATTCCAATTTTTTTCATTTTCTTCACCAAACTAATTTTTGAAAAATTTTCAGAAATAAATTCTAAAAACTTGACCAAACAATTATTTTTTTTATTAATATGAATAATGAATTACTAATAAAAAAAGGTGTTGGGTGTTATATAAATTAAAAGAATTTGGCTTCTTTCCAATTGAAAGTTCAATTGGATTAGACAATTAAGATCTCTTATTGTTAAGAATTTATGAAATGCCTTGGCTTATTATTCTAACTCTTGGTTCAGTTGAATCTTTTCATAAATTTTTACCGGTAAGAGACTTCTTTTTAATAATCTTATCGGTAGTCTAGTTGAAATTTCAGACTCATTTGGTAATACCATAAATAAGTTGTTTATTGATTTATTTTTATCACATCACATCACATTTCTACTTTTGTACAGGTCTTTTTGTAATAAACAAAAAATCAATTTATAAGCCATATTCAAAACAATCCTCAAAGCAAGCCATTCCCAAATTAAACTTCAAAAAAACCTAATATAAATATGTAAAATTTATGAGGCTCAATATATTTTTAAAACTTTAAAGCAAGTTATTATAATTTATCTTACTTTTAAATATCAATCAATATTTATGATATAAATACATCTTAATACCAATTAGAATGAAAATCGTATATGTATAATGATCGGTATTGATTCACCATTATTACAACCAAATCAACTTATATAAAACATTTTATTACTTAGTTGTTTTAAAAAAATTCATAATCATATAATTTGATATTTTATGTATCCTTATATTTACATCTCTATTCCATATCACTATTTAATTGTTTGTCGCAAATATATATATTTTTTTTTGGTAATAAGCTGATAATCTAATAATTTAATATTATTTTATTTTAATTTAATTTTAAATTCAAACAATTGAATTTTATACATTTTACTTAAAAACAAAAAACAAAAAAACAGATCATTAGAAAAATACAATAATTGGGATTAGAATCCTTATCCCCCCACATAAACCCCCAACACCCACATATAATAGAAAGTTCACTCGTCACCTTCACATTCACATCCCCTCTCTCTCTCTCTCTCTCTCTCTCTCCAAACAGAGATTTCTCAGACAGAACAGAGCATATAACCACCAACCCAACACATCAACTAAAACAGCCACCTCTCTCTCTCTCTCTCTCTCTCTCTCTTCGATGGGGACTTTTTCGAATACCTTCAGGGCCAAGAAACTCCGGCTCTACTACCTAGTCGGGACCACCCTCCTCTGTTCTCTCTTCTACTTCATCGGAACTTGGCAACACGGCGGCGCCACCCGCCTCTTCACCACCACCACCACCACCTCCCTCGTCCCCACCTGCAACAACCAATCACCCACCACCTCCACCACCAAAAGCCAAATCCCCAAACCCCTCGATTTCACCTCCCACCACTCCGCCGATCACCTCCTCCACCCCACGGAGGCGCGTGCGAAACACTTCCCTCCTTGCGACCCCAAATTCACCGAATACACACCCTGCGAAGATGTCGAAAGATCGTTGAAATTCGATCGAGATCGATTGATTTACAGAGAGAGACACTGTCCCGAACGGAACGAGATTTTGAAGTGCAGAGTTCCGGCTCCGTTTGGGTACCGCTCGCCATTCCGGTGGCCGGAGAGCCGGGATTCGGTGTGGTACGCGAATGTGCCGCACAAGCATCTGACGGTGGAGAAGGCGGGTCAGAATTGGGTCCGGTTCGAGGGTGACCGGTTCACGTTTCCGGGTGGAGGGACCATGTTCCCTCGTGGTGCTGATGCGTATATTGATGAAATTGGGAAGTTGATCAATCTCCGAGATGGTTCTATTCGTACCGCCATTGATACCGGTTGTGGGGTATGTATATCTAATTTTTTTCATATAAATTTGAATGAAAATTTTAAATAACAGGTGTTGAAATTTTAAATTTTCTATATTGGCATTGATCGATATGTTAGCTGATGATGCTGATTTGAAAACTTTTACGAGAAATTGATCACATAATCCGGCATGTTTTAAATGTGGTATGTATGTTTTAAATATCGATTCATATGTATTGAAATTTTAAATTTTTGATTTTGATATTGATAGGCATGTTAGCTGATGATGTTGATTTGAAAAAGTTTATGAACATAAAAATTAATCATAAACATATTTTTTTTGTGATCTCACATCTAAAATGAGAAATTGTGATTGGTTTTGTGATTTTTTTTTGTTAGTGTTATTTAAAATTATGATTTGGACTGACCGGTTTAGTGGGTAATATTGTAACGAGGTCATGTCAGTCCTCTTCTCTATTCGTTAAAAAAAAGTCTACTTCTCTATTGTTGTTTTTTACTTCATCTACTGTTTGGATGCCGAGAAAAAGCATTTAGAGACGGCATTATTTAAAATATTAGCTTGTATGACGTGAAATATGAATATTTCAACCCAATTATATATGCTATATTTTGGTCATATTAGACCTCTTGTTTTTTTTATTTTCTTTTTATACTGTGAATTTTCTTCCTAAGCCAAACGATGTCTTGGAGGGAGCCAGCTGGCCACTGGATGCTTAGAAAATTTTCTTTCTCTTTCTTTCTTTTTCTATTTTTTTGTTTTTGTTTTTGTTTTTGTTTTTGTTTTTTGAACATGATAAAATTTTCATTAAAATCAGCTAGCACCATACAAAGTAAAATCAACAAAAAAAATATCCAAGAAAAAATTATGAAATATCCAGACACCGATTATAAAAATTCGATAATAGAATTTATTGCTTTATGTTGGTTATGGAATTGAAATAATTGGGTTTTGGAAATTAGGCTTGTGTTTGGTAATAAAAGTGAAGATTGCGTTAAATGAAAGTCCACATGTTCCTTTCATTTCACTACAAGAATATGAAATATATATATAGATTCTTTGGTTTTCCTTCCAACATCATTCAAATTTTCTACTCTTAAAAGCTTGTATTGAATTGAAGTAGGGATAAAAATGAAAAACACAAATGCAATATACCAAAAAAATTGTCCATGATTTGAATTTATAGTATAGAGTTAACTTTAAAGTGGTTTGGTTTTGGGTCACATATAAAATAAATATGATTCATACATTTTGAATTATTATTATTTTTTTTTGATAGGTAGCATATATTTTTTTGAAAAGTTTTTCTATATGTAACATTGTTCAAAGGAAAATACTCTTTACTGTTTTTGTTTCCTTCCTAGTTTTGGGTGAATATTTTGGTTTCTCTTGGTGCACCTTATCTTGATCTTTATCGGTTATTCGTCATAATGTCTCAATTAATGCCTTAAATTAACAATTAGGATGTTAATTTTTTTTAATAATATATATAATTATATATAGGGCATGCTACTACATGCATATATTATAGGATGTTGTCATCCACACTCCCTTTTAATAAAAAAAAAATTTCATTTTTTGTTTTTATTATACAAAACAACTTATACAATGGGAGACAAAATATTATTTTATTTTTGCAGAATAAAGACAAATATGAGTATTTATCCATTTGTGTCGAAAGTCCCCTTGTTTTTCTCCATCTCTAAGGATGTCAGCACTGCCTTTTTTGAGAATCATTTTTTTTAGGGGAAATTATTAATTAGTTGAATTTTGAAAAAAAAAATTCAAATTAATGGTAAAGTTTATAAACTTTAATTATTAAAGTCAAACTTTTCTATGTGTATGTAATTATTTTTGAAAAATTGGCCTTATTTGTAATTTGTCCTTCTTTTTTTTATTTATAGAATTGATACTAAATACATACAAATGGGTATTTTTGTCTTTTTCTTGGTTTTTAAAGAAACAGACAACTCAATTATTTAATACCATTATTAAGATATCTCACTAACTAGATTTTCTAGAACTAACGTACTGTTTTTTTTATACCATCAATCTTCTGGTCTTGACTTTTTAGTGTCAATAAATATAGGTGAATTTATATGAGTTGGTTACAAATCACCCCTTTCTCTTAGGGCATTTACTTCTATATTTTTGTCCTCCATAACTCTCTTTTCCTGCAACTTGAAACCATATTTTAATGTATATTTAATTTCTTTTAATGTTTTGAGAATTGTTAGATAAACATAAATTATAATACGTGTATAATTTTAAGTTTTGAGTTTTTGAATCATGATTGGAAAAGAAAAAATTTGTTTGTTATGAGTTTTAAAAATAGTTTTGGAATTATTTGTAATTTTTTTATTTTATTTTTGATTGATTGATGTATAGAACGTAAGAGAATGTAAGAGGAGAGAGAAAAATTGATTAATTGATTGAATAATAATAATAATAATAATAAAGAAGAGAAGAGAGGGGTTTTGAAAGTAATTTTGAGTTGTATTTTGAAAGTATGTTTAGTTAACATGTTTCATCCAAATCATGATTTAAAAACAGAATTGAATTTTGAAAAGTAAACCAAACACTATCTTTATTTTTTCGAAAATGTTAACATGACACAATCTAAGAGCTCATATTGGATTCTCCAATCCACACATGGATGGGAGAGAAGCTGAACTCTTATAATATAACAAAATAAATAATGTTTTAATTTATTGGTACACCAAACAGTATGCTTCACATCTTGGTAGAAGGCAATACTATTGTAGCAAAATCATATTTTGCTCAACAACTTGGTGTCTTTTTTCTGGTGTTTCCTTTTTTATCAAGCATGGCATGTTTGACATTTACTCAATTAGTTGGAGGGCTATGAATTGCTCAGATTCCTCCTAATAAATGCTTTTGAGTGAGTGGACACAAAAAGTAGGGTAATTTGAATGAATATATCTTGATTCCGTTTTAAGTTACATAACTCAAATGTATATATTATAATTTATATGTATTTAAGTGTTTGATTTATCTAATTCTCATGTTCAAGAACATTTAAGACACGATTAAATTTTATTTAAATACATTTTTTTTTTGTCCTAATCTTTTTAAGATAAAATTGTGTTTACAAACTAATGTAAAAGCATTTTAACGATAAAATGAGAGTCTTAAGAATATTTATCTTTATACTATGTTGGGTTCATGGATTTGGATAGGAATTTAGGAAGAGAAAGAGAAAATGTAAGTGAAATGTAAATGAAATAACTACATTTCACACACCCATCTAAAAATAAAAAATAAAAATTTCACACACATTTTTCGATTTTATTTTCAAATCCCTTCTTAACTCCATAAACTAAACATAGCCTTGGTAAATTCAGTTACTTGCACCAAATTGTAAGGTGAGGACATATTGAGTGTCGACACTGGTACTTTACAAATTTAAAAATCCATCTTTTTGAATTAAAAGAATCATGACTATTGTTTAAAGTGTTGTTTTTCCTCCTCAAATTTTGCAGGTTGCGAGTTTGGGAGCGTACCTTTTGAATCGGAACATCTTAACAATGTCGTTTGCACCAAGAGACACACATGTTGCCCAAGTGCAATTTGCGCTTGAACGTGGAGTTCCGGCCTTGATTGGAGTGCTCGCCTCCATTCGCTTACCTTACCCTTCCAGAGCTTTCGACATGGCTCATTGTTCGCGTTGCCTCATCCCCTGGGGCCAATATGGTAATTCAACTCAACTCAACTCAACAAGTATTTATCATTGTATTTACTTCAATTCCTTATATTTTATTTTCATTTCCTCAATAAGACTAAACTGGATTTTTTTAATTGAATTTTCACTTGGTTTTGTTTTGTGATTGAGCAGATGGTACATATTTGATTGAAGTTGATCGTGTCTTACGCCCTGGCGGGTATTGGATTTTGTCAGGCCCACCAATAAACTGGGTGCATCACTATAAAGGCTGGAATAGAACTCGTGATGATCTAAAAGCTGAACAAGATAAGATTGAGAGCGTAGCGAAATCACTTTGTTGGAAGAAATTTGTACAGGAAGGCGACCTTGCAATTTGGCAAAAGCCCACGAATCACATTCATTGTAAACTCAACCGCAAGATCTTCAAAAAACCGCCCTTCTGTCAAGCACAAAATCCAGACGAGGCATGGTAATGTCATATAACATTTATGCATATTACGTTTGCATTTTTTAAAAATATATATTTTTTGAATTATTTAAATTAGAATGTTATTTCTTGAATGAACTCGAAATATTAACAAATGAAAAGGTGAATTTCTCTTACTGTTTAAACACTTTTTTTAAGTGATACCAAAACCAATTGGATAGTAAAGGCTACTGAACATAAGAGATAGATCTTACTTGAAGATGCTTTCAAATTACTTCTGAAAAGTCATGTTATTGAAACACTTTGTTAGTGATTCCAAAACCTGTTGATTGGTAAAGGTTATTCACCATTTAGAAATCAGTTTATCTTTTTATTTTTTTTCTTTTTTCCTAAACACACAAAACTTTGTTTAATTTGGTAATTGTGGAGTTCTGTTTTTTATACATTCCTCTTCCTTTTCCCATGCTTCATCTAGTGTCGTGCATGTTTATCAAAATTGCAATCCATATTGTAGGATCGTATGATCTTATGATTGCCCAAACGATCCAAATCTTTGTAAAGTCAATAGTATAGCATAATCACAACTAGAATTATAGGATTGCAACAAGTAGTATCATTGAACCATTGATTATTCACAGCATTTTGAATACAACTCATCGTTGTTGGTATTTTAACCTTCATATATATATGAAAAGTAAAATCTTACAATTTTCAATCCAATCCACAATACCCTCTCATTGATCCCACACAATATTATCTTTCTTCTTATTGACTCAGCCAATCTTCGTGGCACGTCTGTGCGTACATGTTTTTATTTAGTTTTCATAATGGTTATATATCTCATGATTCAATAGTAAATAGAATTAATCTCTTTGTTTTCAGGTACACAAAAATGGATACTTGTTTGACACCACTGCCCGAAGCGTCTGACATTAAAGAAATTGCTGGGGGGAAGCTATCAAACTGGCCCGACAGATTGACTGCAATCCCGCCAAGGATTATCAGCAAAAGTCTAGAAGGAATCACAGCGGAGGTCTTTCAAAAAGATACGGAAATGTGGAAGAAGAGAATGTCACATTACAAGGCTTTGGACTATCAACTAGCAGAGCAAGGGCGGTATAGGAATTTGCTTGATATGAATGCTTACTTGGGAGGATTTGCAGCTGCTCTTGTTGATGATCCGGTGTGGGTTATGAACGTTGTGCCGGTTGAGGCGAAGTTGGATACCCTTGGAGTCGTCTTCGAGCGCGGATTGATTGGAACTTATCAAAACTGGTATGCTTTCCCCACCCATTTCTCAAGAAACTTTCAATTCCTAAATTTTTTTGGTGTTCTAAATCATTAACCGGATAACTATAAAATTCACCTATGATTCCTAAAACATAAGTTATGTATCACTTCACTCTCTACAGTTTCAATTCTGTCAATTTCGACCCTAAACATTACAAGGCTTCATGTTTAGGGATGTTTTGGAATGAAATTGACATAATTGAAAACTTTGTAGACCAAAGAGATATATGACGCTTGCTTTAGAGACAGTAAGAGTATTTTATTATTATTTCGTTAACAATTTAAATGGTCCGTTTTTTGGCATATTTGACTCAAATTGGACACTCTATGGAGGAAATTGTCAAAATTAAAGCTTGGAATATCAAAGTGACGCGGAATGCATAATTTAGGAATTGTGTATTTTTGTTACATAGTTTCTAAAACTTGTTTGTTTTGAAGGTGTGAGGCCATGTCTACTTACCCGAGAACTTATGATTTCATTCATGCTGATTCAGTGTTTAGCCTCTATCAAGACAGGTTAACATCTTTAACAGTATCATTTTATCATAAGCTTATTTTTTTTAATAAAAAAATACTCTACTGATTTATTAATACCCTTTTATATAATTTGTGTTAATGCAGATGCAACATGGAAGATATTCTGCTAGAAATGGATCGAATATTACGTCCCCAAGGCAGTGTAATAATCCGAGATGATGTTGATGTTATAACGAATGTGAAAATGCTCGCAGATGGGCTTCAATGGGAGAGCAGAATGGTCGACAGTGAAACCAGTCCACATGCTAGGGAGAAGATTTTAATTGCTGTGAAAACATACTGGACTTCCCCGGCCGATGATAAAAAGCAAGCAGTGTCCAAACCCGCTTCTTAGCGTTGGTGTTGGTCTGTTTTGGTTCAGAATTGTTTGAAATTTTTCTGTTGATAATTCTTTCGATTGCATTCAATTTTACAAAGCAATGGAATATAGGTTTTTTCTTTTTGTTAAGAAAGTGCTTTTGCTCTGAAAACTTTAGATCATCTTGTCAAGAAAGTGTTTTGTGGGATTTTTTGCAATGTGTTGCAAAAATGTGGTATGCCAGTAGAGGTTTTTGTAATCATATTTTTATGAAAGAAGAAAAAATAGAAAGAAAGATATCTTTGCTGTCGTGGGTTTTGAAAATGACCCCATCTGATTGTTTTGTAGGGTTTTGTTTTGGTTTTCTTCAGTTTTGTTTTATTATTTTCTAAAACAAAAGCAATGATTTTAAAACACTCCTCATTTTCATATGATTTTTATGCAAATACAATATATTCTTGCTGTTTTAAAAAGGTGAGTTATTTTCATAGAATTTAAATAAAAAGATTCAGTTTATCAGACAAACTTCATGTGTTTTCAAGAAACAAGAAGCAAGAACATTTATTTTATTATTAGAATAATGCTATATGTATCAATTAATGTACACACTAATATATTAGCAGATAATGTGACATTATTTGTATGATTATAGATATTTGTAACTTGTACAATAAATGTGGTCAATAATAATATCATAACACTAGTTGGTACACTAATGTATATACTAATTAGTGCATGTAATACCACCGTTATTTTTTTTCATAGGATTCAAAATTGACCCGTTAGAATTTGTATTTTTTTTTAATTTTTAGAGTCATTTAAGAATGAGAAATTTCATATGGCTATGAAAATTGAAATTGGTGTGGGTGGATCGAGCAATAAACGCCCCCTAAAACTAACAGGTCTTGCATTTCAGCTAACATTTTCTAAAAAAAATGATTCTGTTATTTTACAGAATATAAAATTTTAGTACACGTGTTTTTTAAATAATTAAAATTTAAAACAAAAATAATTGGTAAATTGTCGGAAGGAGAGTGATCACATAGTTTGCTACCGGGGTGAGGCAAAGGAAGAGAATAGCGGATGAACACTTTGTTTTCAAGTGGAGGAAGAGGGCGATGGTGACAAGTGAAAAAATATTTTTATTTTTATTTTTTCAAAATTTTCAAATTTAATTTTGAAATTAGTTTTATTCTTGGGTTAATTACTCTCAATTTTAAAACTCTACATTTGGAACCCTTAATTATAAATAAAAAAAATATATATATATTATCAACCCCGGTTGGTAGCTCGAAACCAATTGCCCCGAATGGGTCGAAAAAGCAAAAGGACGTCGTTTTGCCTCTTTTTTTTTTTTTTGGGTCTTCGTCTTCCTTCCTCAAACCCCCCCTCCACACACACAGCTCCGTCTGTTCATCTCCTCCCTCTAGAAAACGGCGATGGTGCTGAGGAGGTGGGAGGAGGGAAGAGGAGGAGGAAGGAGGAGAAGGACTGGAGGGGCCCAATTATTAGGGCTGGAGGCGGAGGCACGATCGGGCGGAAGCGACAAGCTGCGAGCTACGACGGCGAGCGGAGGCGACGAACGAGCTGCGAGCTACGACGAGGACGGTGGGCGAGGGCGGCGGAAGCGACGAGCTCCTCGCGGTGCTGCTCTCTTCTCTCTCTCCCTCTCTTCTCCTTCTCCTCTCTTCTCTCCCTCTTCGAATTCGAGCCAAAATCGGGCCACGAATTTCGAGCTACCACCTATTTTTCATATATTATTTTGACTAATCCTAAAAGAAAGTACTTGTACAATTTTTATAATTAAAAGGGTTCAAATGTAATATTTAAAAGTTAACTGTATATTTCATTCTGAAAAAGTTAAAAAAAAATCTTTTATGGTCAAGGAGTTTAAATGTTGATATTAGTAATAGTTTAAAAACAAAAAAAAATTGTCTCATTTTTGTTTGGTTTAATTTTTAAAATTTGTCATTTTTTCTTAAAAAAATTAAAAAATCAAAATCGCTTTTCATTTTTAAATCGTTTTATCTTTCTAGAGGGTGGATATACATTTTAAAAATTTTAAAATATTTTTTATATTTATTTTTATTAAAATAATTTTTATTTTTTCAAAAAATTAAACCATAAATGTGTGTAATGCTTAAGCCTGTTAATCGCACGTGCAAACCCATTAAAAACTGTCGCACGTGTAAATCCCTCTCGCCGCCCTCTCTCTCTCATCGCAAAAAAAATTATCAGAATTGGGTCACTTCACTTGTGAGGAAGAAGAACAAAAGGCCTCAAAAACCCTAACTCGACGACGTCGTTCGAGTGCACCACCATGGAAGGCGAGGACGACGCTTCGGCACAGATGATTGACGAGATATACTCCAACGGCGGTGACGATTCCCGGCGTCACAGACCAATCATCAACGGCGAGCAACTCGACATCGAGGCCTACGCCGCTCTCTACAGCGGCCGAACAAAGATTTCGCGGCTCCTCTTCATCGCCAACCGATGCGACAACGTTTCGATGCAGTTGGAAGCTCTACGAATGGCTTACGACGAAGTTAAGAAAGGCGAGAACACACAATTGTTTCGAGAAGTTGTTCAGAAGATCGATGGGAGGTTGGGGCAAAGTTATGGAAATGATTCGGCTTGGATTGAGGCGGTTGAGCGGAGGGCTGAGCAGAAGAAAGAGAAGCTCGAGACTGAACTCAATGCTTATCGGGTATGTTTTAATTTTTGTGTTTTTTTTTTTTTTTTTTTCAATTTGTCTTTAATTAAGTGTTGTTTGTATTGATTCTGCCTTATTTGACTACTTTTCAAAATGTCTGAATTATGCAAATATTTGAGAGTAAAGTTTTATTTGATATGAACGACTACAATGGACAAATTAAATTTTAGGCCAAGTTTGGGAAGTGTAAAAAAAGTCAAAAAGTTATTCAAAAAGTTAAAAAGTTATCACTATTCACCAAAAAGTCAAAAATTACGTCTGGACAACTCCTTAATTTTCCCACAAACTAATTTATATAATTTTTTAATCCATATTTTTTCATAAAAAATCAAAAACTTAACCCAAAAATTCATATTTTTTTCCTCAATTTTTTAGTCCAAAAAGACAAAAAGTACACTTATTTAGGACACCCCAAACAACCCTAAGCATATATATATATATATATAAGAAAAACTTTACTAATCAAGAAGTGGTAAATTTGAGACCCACAAAATAGCCTTAAGTAACATTTGAGTCTCCATTGATTTGGGTAAAAATCTTAGTAAAGCTCAATTTGATATAAATTTGGTAATGAGTGGAGGGTGTTTTGAGTATCTTTATTAACCCAAATTTAAGTTCGATGTAGGTCTTAGTCAAGGATTGGAAATGCTCGTTTTGTATTTGTAGATGTTAACAAATTATTTTTTGATAAGTAAAGCAATTTTCTTTAAAATCATCAAAATAAAGAAGCTAAAGAAAACATAGATTATTACAAGTCCCAAAAATCAACAAAATCTGCAAGATCATTAAGGGGGAGGAGACATGACTTTCTTGGAAAACCAACTACACAAAATGGCAAAAAAAAAAAAAGGGTTAAATACATTAATATTCCTTCAACTATTAGCAAATATCAACTTACTGCTTATTGACCCCTCGGCTATAAAAATGCATCACTTTCGTCCCTAAAAAATGGGGCCATTTGTATGATTTTATAGTTAAAGGGGTCAAAATGTATAGATTCATAGATGTTGGGTCTATACAAAGGGTTCTCTATTACTCTCCATAGCTTAATTATGTTGAGAGTTGGGCAAATTTTTAAATGAAAAAAATATGAGACGGCTCTTATATGCGGTGAGGGCATGAAGAGAGGTACCATTTTGTTTGTGGTGGGATTTGTCTAAGAAGGAGCAGTTCAAGGTGATATCTTTCCATGGGGATTATTTTTGATAGACAAGAGAGTGGTTGTGTTTCGTTGGAAAGGGATTTAGCAATAGGATGCCCCCTAATGTGGCCTTCTTTGTGTGGAATGCAGTTCATGAGAAGATTCTCACCATTGATAACTTGTTTAGGGGACAACACTTCATGGTCGATTAGTGTTGTTTATGCAAGCTAGATGGTGGATCTTTTACTCACCTTTTGACTCTTGGTGTAGTGAGGGAGTTGCGGGAGTTGTTTTTTGTGATACTTGGGATGCCTTGGGCATTCCCAAGAGATATGGCAATTGGGAATTGTTGAAGGAAAGCTTGCCTTGGGCGTTCCCAAGAGATATGGCAATTATTCAATAGCTGTGAAAATGAGCAGAGTCAAAGGTGAACACTCACCCTTCAAACTCAGATTGGTGATTGGTATGTTGTTAGCCTTGCTCAAGTTCTGTTTGTTCTCCCACCAATGAGTTTGTTTTCAGCTCAGCTTGGCCAAACATATACCCTGTTATTGCCCAACTTGCCCAAAACTTTGGCATGGCTGTGCACTACCTGATCAATTTGATCCAAAGTGCACATCTAATCCCCAATAAATGTTGGATTTTGAGCAACAAATAGGTCACACTTTGCTATTAAATCTAAAATGCATCATGTTCAAATTTATTTATAATGGTTGTGTGTTGCTAGAACTTCTCTACTAGAAATTTCTGAATGTCAATACCATCTTCAATTTTGGTTCTTCGTAAAAAAATTTTGTGGAAATAAAAACTATATTAATTTTTTTAAGTCTATTTTTGGATGGGGTGGCAATTCATGACTTTTCTTCATGGTGTACTTTTTTTTTTAAATATCTAATATACAATTTCTCATTTTTCATCTTACCTTCATTCTTTTTTGTTACAGACAAATTTGATAAAAGAAAGCATTAGAATGGGATACAATGATTTTGGAGATTTTTACTATGCTCACGGTGCACTTGGAGATGCATTCAAGAATTACGTTCGTACTCGTGATTATTGTACAACATCAAAGCACATAATTCATATGTGTTTAAATGCTATTTTGGTCAGCATCGAGATGGGTCAGTTCATACATGTTTCAAGCTATGTTGGAAAAGCAGAGCAAAATTCTGAAGCCTTGGAACCTATTACGGTTGCAAAACTACGTGCTGCTGCAGGATTGGCCTTATTGGAAGCTAAAAAGTACAAACTAGCCGCTCGAAAGGTTTGTCATCTATCCTGCCTGTGGTTTTTCCAAGTGTGTCAGTTGCTGTGTTTTGGTTGAAGGTTCTACTTTAACAGAAATGGAAAAAATACTATGAATTGTCCGAAAGGCCTTGTTTGGTTTGTTTTTCAGAAAAAATTTTGGGAAAAATTCTCTACAAACAAATTTTCAGGAATAATTAAACTAAACAAATTTTTTCAAAAAAAATCTCAAAATTTTGTTTGGTTACCTACTTTCCAAAATTACTCTCTCTCATACACATCAAATCAATCACTTTTTTTAAAACTCTCTCCCCAAAACAATTTTTCAAAACCATTTCTGAAAAAAGGCAAACCAAACAAGTTTTCGTACTTTTTATCTCAAAAACTACTCTACAAACACAAACCAAATTCTGTTAAGATGAAGCTTGTGGTTTACATCTTCAGGACTAGTGGAAATAGTAGTGAAGTATATGGTCAGATCACAAAAATGTTAAAGCACATAATTAGTTGACATAAATACATATTATAATGGTCACAAATGTGAACTTTTTGTTATTCTTATATTTTGTGAGGACGTTCATGGAGCAGGATGTTGAACTGGGTCATGTCAGAAAGTTAATTCCCTGACAATCCCATGTGTGCACGAATGTGGACAACATTTTTAAATTTGACTTAATGATATGATTAATAACAGATTTAAATTGTAGCTACTTTTGAATGTCCTTGTGGTGCTTTCCTGATGATCCATATGATCCAACCTCATGGAGTACTGAAGAAAGGAGAAATGGGTTAGAGAGTCCTAGTTGAATAAACCATTCGTAGAGGAAAGTTTGAAATGGCACTGTTATTGGACAAACAAGGAGGAGATATCAGCAGCGACAGCCACACAAGTTGCTGAACTGAATCAAATATTGGATTTTTTGAAAACTGCATGGTTTACTATAATGTTTGAGCTCAGCTTGAACTTGAGCCACTATTTACCTTCTGTGTTCTGAGTTGATGAGAGCTTATCATGCCATTTTAATCTTAAGTGCTGATAGTAATAATTCAGACTCTAGGTTATATCCATAAACATTATGAAACTGCCACACCCTTCTTCTCCCTGCCTATTGCCTTTTCATTTCTTTTGATTTTGGATTTGTGATCTATTATGTGTGATGTCTTTGGTATATATGCAGTTCTTGGAAACGGGTCATGAATTAGGGAACAACTACACAGAAGTGATTGCACCCCAAGACATTGCAACATATGGTGGGCTTTGTGCACTTGCAAGTTTCGACAGGGCAGAGCTGAAGGTAACTATATTACTTCTTTTTGGAAACTTCTAAATGGATTTTTTGATTGAAAAAGAGAATTGAGAGATCATTTCCTAATTAGATGCTTTTATTTGGCAGAGCAAAGTTATAGACAATCTCAGCTTCCGGAATTTTTTAGAGTTAGTACCTGAAGTGAGGGAGCTTATTCACGATTTCTATTCAAGGTAACTTGATATGGCTCTACAAGTGATCTCTTCCTTTTTCTTTTGCACTTGTTCATGTTTTTGCCTTGGTGGCATGCTGATATACATTAGAAAGATGTAGTTTGCTAAATTGAATTTGGTTGAAAACACTAATAGTGTGTGTGCTGTGCCACTCTCACAGAAGGGTTCCTGAGTGGAATTTCTTATTGATCCTAATGGAGATGATAATTGGTGAGGGATTAGTCATTTATGCATCAGAATGTCTGCCTGTATGTACTTGGGATGAGCAGTATGCCGTCTATTTAGTTAGGATGCATCATCAGAATTTTTAGTTAAAATGTATGTCCAAACAGAGTCTCAAGGAAGCTCCAGTTGTCATATTACTCCATTCTCACATCCATAGAGATGTCATACAAAAAGGGTTTGACCTACTGTCCAATACAAATCACCACAAAACCTCAGAACTTGACTTGGAAGAATTCGGATCTTTTGTGGAATTGTTGTTAATTTAACCCTTTATATGATGTTCACTCACTACTATCCAATGTATTACATACCAGGAGAATTTTAATGATCTCTATCACACCTCTATCTATCTGATTTGACATCAAACTAACAATGGTCTCTGGTTCAGCGTAAAACACAAAATTTTAATGTGAATCTGAGTTGCTTAGAGCTTAAATTCTCATTTAGTTGAAAGCACAGGATTTTATTTCTGAATTAGTGGTTCTTTTCCTTTCTTCTACAATGCGTGGATCGGATATTCAAGGAGTATCGGTATCTAACACTGGAATGATATGGATACAACTTCTTTTTAGAAGTATCAGTGCTTCATTGCCTTTCTTTCATGATTACCCACCATTAGTTTTCAGTTGTTTCTTCATGACCTAATGATCATTCAACATTTAAACTAGTAAATCACGGTAAGTAAATTTACTTTATGCTTTATCTTCTGCTTGCTGTAGATAGGGAAACTAGTTACCTGTTATTTTTGGTACTTTAGATTTCAATATAAACTTTTTCTCCCCATTTTACAGCCATTATGCCTCTTGTCTGGATTACCTTGGAAATCTCAAAGCAAACCTTCTGCTTGATATCCATTTGCATGACCATGTTGAGATGCTGTATGATGAAATCCGTCACAAAGCCCTCATCCAGTATACTCACCCATTTGTGTCTGTTGATCTTGGGATGATGGCTAATGCTTTCAAAACAAGTGTTGCAGGGCTTGAGAAGGAGCTTGAAGCTCTAATTACTGACAATCAAATACAGGTATTTTTTTGACCGATGACTCCTCTTTCTTTGTTTTAGAGATATACACAGCTTGGTAAATCAAAACAGTTCACCATTAATGGGGAAGGATACAAGATTTATTGGTTGTGTCAACAATGTTATATATTTGGTGAAACAGCTAATCTAGTCCTCAGGAGTAGAATCCAGGCCTCTGAAGCACGGATATGGACACAAACACCAACACAAATATGGGACACAATGGTTTCAAAAAAATGACACAAGCATGGTGAGGAATGCGGGAAATTTTTTTTTAAAAAAAATATATTGATATATTTATAGCATTTGGTCGGTTTTGGTTCCTTAACCAACAAAACTGAAGGGCTTGGTTCGCTGCCTAAATTTTCCAGCAACCCTGATTGGACCAAACCTAACTACTTACACCCCTAGTTCTAAGAATTGTAGGAAGCAAGTTTATCACCTTCATAACTGTGGTTAGCCTTGTGTTGCGTTATCAATGGTTTGATATAAGTTCTATATTTTTCTTAATTTCAATCCTTATGTTTTCAAATATTATAATATGATCTGCAAATTAGCTTTAGAAAATTAAAATAAGATCCCGCCGTGCCCCAAAGAATGTACGCTGCATCCCTGCCATGTTCCTGACGTATCTAGTGAATTTTTTATTTTTAAAATGGACATGCCAAGTGGTGTGTCAGACACGTGTCCCCATGTATTCTTGTTGTGCCTGTGTTTCATACGTGTCGAAAGCAGGTACGGCACATATTTTGAAGTGTGGGTGCTTCATAGGTCTAGGTAGAGTTTTGGGTCTCATGAAAAATCAAACACATGTATGCTAATGATTCATGAATAATCAAACACATGCATGCTAATGCTCATATCAATCACTTGTGTTCTTGCAGGCTCGTATCGACTCCCATAACAAAATTCTCTATGCACGACATGCAGATCAGCGTAATGCCACTTTCCAGCGGGTTTTACAGACCGGCAATGAATTTGATCGGGATGTTAGGGCCATGCTGCTGAGAGCGAGTCTTATCAAGCACGATTATAACCTCAGGTCATCAAGGAAACTTTAAATTTGGTGCTGAGGAAAACTAAAATCACTATGCTTGTTTGATTAGGTTGGACTAGGAGAATCTGTGTGGTCATTTGAGCAATGAAATTTTCTGGGAAAGGAAAGGGAAAAAGAAAGAAATTGGCTCCACATGCTGGTTCATCTTGGCCTTTTCGATTAGGTTGCGATTGTTTATATACTCGTATTGATCACAAAAGTTGTATATTTCCTTATGTTTCCCGATGTTAATTATTTTGTTTAGTGCTATGTTATTGAAAATGTTTCAAACTGGGATTGCCAATTGAATATGTAAATCAAAATTTGATTGTGGTTGTTTGAGGTGAATGTGAAGATTATAATGCAGAGAGTGTCATGTTGGCAGAAAATTAAATGGACCATTTCATAGAAATGTTTCAGGGTATTGAAGAAATGTACGGTTATTTAACTTTGTTAATCAATGTATATAGAGCACTTGTTAATAAAAGGTTATAAAATATGAAAAAGTTAGGAAGTCAAAAAATGAGAATGTATGTATGGTGTCGATTTAAATTTAATGTGGATTATATTTAGAATGAATTTTTGATAACTTTTTTTAAAAAAAAAAATTAGCTTCCTAGCATTGTTGATAGACTATATTTTTCAATTGAATTTTAATGAGTACCGAATATAAAATTATTGTATAATTTTATGAAGTATGTGCTGTAAAAAATATAAAAGACCATGTTAAACTTTATTAGTCGTGAACAAAATGAATTTCATTTTACTTCACAATCACTTATTTAGGGATGAAAATTACAAATCATGCATAATCAAGTTTAATTACACTAAGGATGAGAATTCAAAAAACATTTGCAATTTTTTTATTTTTATTTTTTTAAAACTCTTTTCTTCTTTCCTCCCTTACCGGGCAGCTCTCCTCCACCCCTTCCCCACCCAAGCTTGCCACCGCTAGTCCTTATGGCCACTCCAATCTCTCATATATCTTCATCCATCTCTCCTCATCCCACTCTCATACCATGTGGTACCCTCAAATCTTTAGGGGTGTTTTGAGAAGATAGTTAAAAATTATTTTTTGACTTTTTTGTGAGAAGAAAATGATTTTTAACTCACTTTCCAAAATATAGGCGTAAATCTTCTCTCTCCTTCTCATTTGCAATTTTCATTCGTCTCTCAAAATAGACTAGAGTGGAAATGGGTGGGGTGAGGAAAGGAGCTGGGATGGATAGCTAAAATAGTGTAAGTGGAGGGTAGACAATTAGGTAACTATGGTTGTAATGAGTGGAGGAGAGATGCTCGACGGGACTAGATTTGTAGAGAAAATAGAAGAGTAAAAGAAAGATAGTTGAGTAAAAAAAATGGACATGTTTCATTATTTTAAGAATGAATTCCACCTTTTGTAATTAAAATTCATTCTTCACTAATTAATGTTTTGTTTTGGAAAAGTACTTGGACCATGTGATTCATCACTAATTTGGCACTATCAATCTATCATTCATAATATAAAATTGACTATGTGAACGGATGAATTGGGAGTATAATATTGGTGGAATCTATTAGTGTGATGGTTTTTTTTTTATATTCAAATCTCATTTAGAAACATGTTATTTTAATAATTTTTTGATTTATTTGTACAAAAAGTAGAGAGAACGATGTGATAATTCACTACTTTTTGACTAAAATTAAAGTTTGCTAAGGCTTCGTTTGGGAACAGACTTTTTTAGTAACTTTTTGATTTTTTGACTAAAATATGATGTAAAAAAACTAGTATGTTTGTGATGACTTTTTGACTTTTTACAAAAAGATATACAAAAAATAGAGAGAAAAGAAAATCTTTAACTTTTTAGTATAAATTATTGACTTTTTAATTTTTTTAATGACTTTTTGATTAAAAAAGTCACTTACGAAACGAGGCCTAAATATAATTATTTTTATTATTATTTTGTACTTTCCCTAATCTGATGAAAGATTGAATTCAATTCACATTAATGAATATCTAGATTACAGAGTATATTTATACAAGAGATGTGTAACTGAATAATAGATTCTAACTACTTCTAATGACTACTAACTACTTCCCAGCAGTTACGAAAACAGGTGAGAAATAGTTGAGAGCTGTGATGGCATCTGATGCTGATACATGAGAAGATGCTACTGATGCACTAGAAGGTTCTGTTGCAGATGCACTTGCACTAGCAGATTCTGTTGCAGATGCACTTGCACTAGCAGATTCTTTATCCTTAACAGCCCCCGTCAAGCGAATGGGAGCAGAGCAGACCAGAAGCTTGGACTGAAGAAACTGAAACCGAGAGGTTGACAGAGGCTTAGTAAAGATATCAGCACTCTGCTCTTCAGAGGGAATGTACTTGAGAACAAGCCGTTTCACAGCAACCTTTTCTCGGATAAAATGACAGTCCACCTCAATATGTTTTGATCGTGTGTGAAATACCGGATTAGAAGCAAGGGCAATGGCGGATAAGTTGTCACACCAAAGAATAGGAGGACAGGAAATAGGAATGGCAAGATCCTGAAGAAGCATTTGTAACCAGCTCAATTCTGCAGTAGCCTGAGCAAGGGATCGATATTCAGCCTCCGTACTTGATCGAGAAACAGTTGGTTGTTTCTTGGCAGACCAAGAGATAATATTTGAACCAAGATAGACACAATATCCGAAAGTCGATTTGCGATCTAGGAGATCTCCAGCCCAGTTAGAATCAGAGAATGCTTGTAGGGTGAAGGAACTAGGACGAAAAATCAACCCATGCGAGAGAGAGCCCTTAACAAACCGAAGAATTCGTTTGACCAAAGCAAAGTGACCATTGGTAGGAGCATGCATGAATTGACATGCTTGATTAACAGCTAAGGAAAGATCCGGACGAGTAATTGTAAGATATTGCAGTGCTCCAACGAGACTGCGATATAACTGAGGTTGATCAAATGGAAGAGCAGCCGCAGAGTGAAGAGGAGGTTTCATGGAACTAGGTGTTGGACAAGGTTTACAAGAAGTCATACCAGCTTTAACAAGAATATCAGAGGCATACTTTTGTTGAGACAAGAAATAAGAATCCCCAAGAGATTGAATTGAAATGCCCAAGAAATAGGAAATATCACCTAACTCTTTCATGGCAAAAGCGAAATGCATATGGTGAATAAGAGTGTGAAGATGAGAAGGATTATTACCAGTAAGAAGAATGTCATCAACATAGACTAGAAGAATAGTAAGAGAAGTAGAGGTTTTATGGATGAACAAGGAATTATCACAGTGGCTATTTACAAATCCCTGAGAAATGAGAAACTTGGAAAAAGTAGAATACCAAGCGCGGGGAGCTTGCTTCAAGCCATAGATAGCCTTCTGTAATTTGCACACAAGGTGAGGAGAAGAAGGACTAACAAATCCTGGTGGTTGTGTCATATAAACTTCTTCATCCAAGTGACCATGTAAGAAGGCATTGCTAATGTCTAGCTGCTTTAAGGGCCAGTGATGATGCAAAGCAAGGCAGAGCACAATGCGAATTGTGGGATGTTTCGCAACAGGACTAAAGGTTTCATTATAATCAATACCTTCTTGTTGTAAGAAACCTTTAGCTACCAATCGGGCCTTGTATCTAGCAATGGAACCATCACTGTTGCGCTTAATGCGGAATACCCATTTACAACCAATATCTTGTTTAGAAGCTGGAAGAGGGACCAGAGACCATGTTCCTTGAGCCATTAAAGCTTTGTACTCATCAAGCATAGCAGAATGCCAATGTGGAGAGGCAAGAGCTTGTTGATAAGTGGAAGGTTCAACATTAACAAAGGAGGAAGCTGTTTGAGTCATAAGACCATGAACCTTGGAACGAGTGACCATGGGATGAATATTTGTAGTAGAGGAAAGAGGAGGTAATTCAATAAAAATAGATTGAACAGGAATAGGCGGAGCTGATGTAGTAGAAGGGTGAACTGAGGCAGCTGGAGGAAAGACAGTAGGAGATGGAACTGAGGCAGCTGGAGGATGGGCAGCAGTAAACTGAGCTGGGTCAACAGAGGGCTGAGCCAAAACAGAGGCAATAGGCTGAGAAAAGGGTGCAATAGACTGGCCAACAGACTGCTGAAGTGGTGCAGCAACAGGTAGCTGAAGTGGTGCAGCAGCAGGTAGCTGAAGTGGTGCAGCAGCAGGGAGCTCAGCAGCAGTGAGCTGCTGATACAAAACAGGTGCAGAAGGTGATGAAGCAAACTGATGTGGGGCTGCTGCAGACTGATGTTGTGCTGGGGCAGCAGAGACAGATGCAAAAGTCTGGGCTGGAGGCATAGTATGCTGAGATTGTTGTGCAACAGAAGACATAAGTGGGGCAGCATCAGGGAGCTGCTGAGACAAACCAGATGCAGAAGCTGGTAAAACAGATGTAGACACTGGAACTGCAGTCACAGAGGTCAAAGGTGGAGGCCAAAAGAAAGATTGAAGAGTGGATAATGAAGATGCTGCAGAAATGGAAGAAATAGCAGAAAAGGGAAAAATATTTTCATTAAAACTCACATGTCTTGAGATATGCACTTTACCTGTGGCCATGTCCAAACACCTGTAACCTTTATAGGAGGGGTGATAACCAAGAAAAACACAGAGAGTAGATCGAGGCTGCAACTTATGGGTGGTATAAGGTTTCAACCAAGGGAAACATTGGCACCCAAATACTCTGAGAAAAGAGTAATCAGGTAAAGCATGAAAAAGAAGTTCATAAGGTGATTTATGCAAAAGAGTGTCACTAGGAAGTCTATTAATAAGATGAGTAGCAGTAGAGACAGCATCAAACCAAAACTTGAGAGGAACACAAGAATGATGAAGCAAAGCAATAGTGGTCTCAATAATATGTCGATGTTTGCGTTCAAAGACCCCATTCTGTGGTGGAGTGTAGGGACAAGATAATTGATGAACAATGCCTTGTGCTTTTAGAAAGTTGGTCATAGAAGAATTAACAAATTCAGTACCTCCATCAGTGCGAAGCACTTGCAATTTAGTGGAAAATTGAGTCTCAACATAAGCTTTAAATTCCAAAAATTTGGAAAACACTTCACTTTTATAACAAAGAGGATAAAGCCAAGTAAATTTGCTATATTCATCAATGAAAAGTACATAGAATTTGTAACAAGAAGAAGAAGAATGAAAGGGCCCCCATACATCACTATGTATAAGAGAGAGGGGCTTATTTACAGTAGAATTAGAAAGTTTAAAAGGCAGTCGATGACTTTTAGCTATGCTGCAATGATTACAAGAAAACATAGTAGACTTAGGGTGAGGATTAGCAACAGACAAGTGTTGTTTTAAAACTACAAATTTTGATGTGATGGATGACCCAATCTGTGATGCCAAGTAACCTCAGACACAGGACTAGTAGTAGCAGAAAATACAGCAGGAGATGATGATGCAGAAAAAGCATGCACAGCAGGAGAAGATGGTGAGGATAAATGTGGGAAGTGATATAAGCCATGAGCATTATGGCCCTTGTGCAGAATGGCCTTCGAGTGTTTGTCCTGGATCACAAAGGAAGAGTCATCAAATGTAACAGTGCAATTATTATCCTTGGTGAGCTGATGCACAGAAAGAAGTTTTGAGGAGATAGGAGCATGCAAAAGCTTATTAAGCTTAAAGGAAAAATGAGGAGTAGGGAGTAGGCCTTTACCTGTATGATGAATAGGAATGGACTTACCACTACCTACAGTGATCTGATCAGGGCCATGATAATCCTGATACATGTGGAGATTAGAAAGATCATTAGTAATATGATCGGAAGCGGCAGAATCAAGGTACCAAGGAGAAGATTCGGCAGAAACAGTGGATGGAGTAGAAGTCAAAAAACCGCGAGGAGAAGGATAGCCAGATGAAGGAGATGCTGATGGAGATGTAGAAGCAAAATTAGAGGAAGTGGATGGATGAAAGGTAGTATCCAGTCTATGCCAACAGTCAATAGCAGTGTGACTGGTTTTTCCACAGATTTGACAGGCTAAGTTGTAGGAGGAATATCGACCTCTGCCACGAGAAGTAGATCGGGTACTGCCACCACGAAAACCACCTCTAAAACCACCTCTAGAACCACGAAGAGACGAGCGTCCTCCTCTAGAAGCAGAACTAAATGAACCACGCTGTGTATGTGCAGTATACGCAACTGAAGGTTCATGAGAATGCACCTTTCTCTGTTTAGCTTTAATGTGAATGGATTCAGAATTTAATAGAGATGTTAACTCTGCCATAGAAATAGGCTCAATACGTGCTCGAATGGTGGTTTTGAGAACATCAAATTCATCTGGTAAGCCATTGAGAGTGAGAAGTACCAGATCTTCTTCATCAACCGGTGAAGAGGCCAGAGTTAATTGATCAGAAATATCTTTTATTTGAGTCAAATACTCATGCATGGTCAATGAATCTTTTGTTAGATGATTCAAACGGTTCTTCATTTCATGAATATGAGATCTAGATAACACTGTGAATCTTTTACAGAGAGCATTCCAAACCTCAAAACTATGGTGTAAATGAAGAACAGAGGAAAAAATTGGAGGTGTAAGTGTAGCTGTAATACAGCTTAGCAGATGAGCATCTGTTTTGTTCCACTGTGCTCGAGCTGGATTGAACACTTCAACACCATTTGAATCTTTGATCTGCAATGGTAGACAAGGAACTAATCCTGTTGCAAAATCAAACAACTCAGTTGCTCGCAAAACATTTTGAAACTGACTGCGCCAGATTAGATAATTTGTGGAATCAAGTTTTACTGTAACGAGTGAACTGAGATTAGAGATCAACAGACTGAGATTAGATGACAAAGAAGAAGAAGAAGATGAATCAGACGAAGCCATGGATGGCCCAGAGTTGTGCTCGTGAGAGCTTCAGATATGCTCTGATACCATGATGAGAGATTGAATTCAATTCACATTAATGAATATCTAGATTACAGAGTATATTTATACAAGAGATGTGTAACTGAATAATAGATTCTAACTACTTCTAATGACTGCTAACTACTTCCCAGCAGTTACGGAAACATGTGAGAAATAGTTGAGAGCTGTGATGGCATCTGATGCTGATACATGAGAAGATGCTACTGATGCACTAGAAGGTTCTGTTGCAGATGCACTTGCACTAGCAGATTCTGTTGCAGATGCACTTGCACTAGCAGATTCTTTATCCTTAACATAATCTGTGAAAGAAAATGATTTTTCCCTCAAAAAATCATTCCCCGAATCCCTCCGAAATCAAGAGAGAGAGGGAGAAAGAGAGAGGAGAGGAGAGAGGGAAACAGAGAGAGAGAGGGAGAGAAGAAGAGAGGAGAAGAGAAAGAGGAAGGGAAGAGGGAATGGATGGGGAATGGAGAGAGAGAGGCCCCTCCGCCTTTGCCGATAGCCCGGCTGATCATTGCAGCTCGTCCAATTGTCGCAGATTGCCCCGCCTCCGCCTCTGCCTCCGTCGCCGATCGCCGCGCCTCCGTCCCTGCCCGGCCCGATTTTGTTTTTTTTGTTTTTTTTTTTTTTTTCTGGATCTGAAAATGGTTGATGATGTTGATGATAAAGATGAATGGTTGATGCCTCCTCCAGTTCTTCTTATTTCTTCTCTTCTTCTTCTTCTTCTTCCTTCTTCTTTTCTGATTTTCTTCTTCTGAAAAAAAAAAATCAAAACGACGAAAACGATGTCATTTTGACTTCGGAGGGATTCGGGGAAGGGCAGATTCGAGCTACCAATCACTTCTGTCTGTGAAAGTAGGATTTGGTGTATTAGAGCATCTCCAACCCAATCCTCTCACCAAGAGGATGAAAATAGTTGTTTTTATTCAAAAAGTAAATATAGAGTATGTCACTATTCATTCAAACTCCAATCACAAACCTTCACAATCCTTCATCCTCCCTTCATCAAAAAGTAATTTTTGTTCATTAACAAATATTTAATTTTAAAATTTTTATAAAATATATTTAATATTATACTCATTTTAAAGATATGATTTCATACTTTTTAATTATGTCAATTTTATAAAAATTAAATTTACATATTAAAAATTATTTATAATATAATAAAAAATACAGAATGAATAGTATTTTGAAAGAGATCCTCTATTTTTCATCTCTTTTTAAAATATAGAGGATCAAGTTATTCTCCTCCCAAATAAAAATAAATTTAGAAGATAGATTGAAAGAGCAAATCTTTCTTATTTAAAGTAATGGAGGTTGCATGGGAGATGCTCTTAGATCTCATCCCTTATCTTATTAGACCATCTCCAACGGTGAACCAAACCCAGCATCAAATTTAAATTTTGATGAAAAATTCACTTTTTTGAGCTCCAACGGTTTCACCAAATCGATACCAAATCGAGAATTCAGCAAATCTTGTATCAAAATGAGAACAGGCGAAGCATTTCACCAAAACACTGTTCCTGACCGTTGGGAGAGACCAACCGGTCAACCAACCGGTTGCCCGGCCGGTTGACCAACCGGTCAACCGCCTAAAGGTTCAAACGGTTCGAAGAAAAGGTTCAGACAGTTAAAAAAAAAAAAAAAAAAAAAATTTTTTGCCTAGGTGGTCGACCACCCGGTCGACCGGCCGGTTGACCACCCGGTCGACCACCCAAAAGTTCAAAAAGTTCAGAAAAAAGGGTTCAAACCGGTAAAAAAAAAAAAAAAAAAAAAAATTTTTTGCCGTTACCGGTCGACCGGCCGGGCGACCACCAGGTTGTCCCAGACAGTCCCAGACAGATTTGATATTTGGTGAACCATTGGAGCCTCTGGTATCAAATCAGGAAAAGAGTGATTTTTTTACTCAGATTTGGTGAAAAGTTTGATGAACCGTTGGAGATGCTCTTAATCGTTTATAGTTTCATGATATTTTCTCGCACAGCCTAGCTTAGATCTTATTCTCCACTCACATTCCCAAACCACTTCACTCTCTCTCTCTCTCTCTCTCTCTCATACTCATACCCAAGAAAGCCTCAGATCTTCTTCACCGCCCCACACTTCACTTTCTCATGCACATGTAGATACAACACAACACAACACACACACACACATACACACAAATATCTATATCTATGTCTATAGCTATATCTATATGATCATCAACATCAGATATTGGGAATTCGTTCAAAGCCAGAGATGGCGGGGCACCTGAATCTCCCCTCATCAAAGCGCAACCCTAGGCAGTGGCGCCTCCTAGATCTAGTCTCCGCCGCCTTCTTCGCCGCCGTGCTCCTCTTCTTCCTCCTCGTCTTCTCTCCCCTCGGCGACTCCCTCGCGGCCTCGGGGACTCAGGCTCTTCTCCGCTCTTCTTCCGATCCCAAACAGCGCCTCCGCCTCGTCGCCCTCGTTGAATCCGGGCAACAGCAGAGCATCGAGTCCTGCCCTTCCGACTCCGTCGATCACATGCCTTGTGAGGATCCGAGGCGCAACAGTCAGCTCAGTCGAGAAATGAATTTCTATCGAGAACGCCATTGTCCGCCACCGGAGGAGACGCCTCTTTGTTTGATCCCTCCGCCTCAAGGGTACCGCATTTCGGTTCAGTGGCCGGAGAGCTTGAACAAGGTAATCATTGATAGTCTGTTTGTATTGAGTGATTTGGAGAGAAAAATAAGAAGGAAATGAAATTATTGAGTTCTGTGGTGCTGATCACTTGTTTGGATTACTAAAGATGAGAGAAATGAGGTGAAATTGATTTCTCTAACAACAGTTTTTGAATGTCTTAGAAATTGGAGAGATTGGGAGAGAAAAAGAAATGGAATGATTACTAATTTTCAATGCTTTATTTGCTATTGTACATAGTCTTGAAAATTGTTTCTTTTTTTGTATACACATTTTAATGAATATTGGAATTTTGGAGCTTGAGCTTTGGAATTTAGTTTGGTTGCTAATTATTCTCATTAAAACAAAAAGAACAAGAACGCTTGTCTGGTACTTGAATTTGCAGATTCGATTTTTAATTGTATTGATGAACTTGGGTGGTGTTATTAGTGACATTGGTTGCCTTATTTATTTCGGTGAAATGAAGCTTAATACAAGCCTTAATTAGGGGCAAATTGCTTAAAAGCTAAGGCCTCTAACTCCACGAGATGCCGGGTAAAAAATCTAATAAAAATTGTGAAAATTGGGGTTTTTGAGGTGAGGGGAGTGTAGAGTTGTGAAAATTGTTGTTGTTGAGGGCCTGTCTATCATCTTCAGGCATTCTCTGTTGGTGCATTTTGAATTGACATTGTCTTAGTGAAAAACACATTTGGGAAAAATTTTTTGGATTCCTTTTGTTTGAGTAGCCACATCCTGAGCTGTGATAGTGAAGGTGAGAGTATAGATGTAAATGAACTAACATGAGTTGCCTACTGAATTGCACATTTTCAGTGTTTTTGTTAACTTGTTATTATTACTATTTTCGGTTAAAAGAGGTTGTCTGAGATAGTCCAGCTACTCCCCTGGCACTGACATGCGACACGGACATGGGTTCATCCTGTCTCATAAATATTTCCAAGCCTAAGCTTTTTGTCACTGCTCTGACTAACCTTGTTCATGACTATTACGTTTGAGCCAATTGTTTTTTCATTTGATCGAATTGTTGTTTTCCCCTTATGTGAGTTTAAACCTTCATAATGTAACTTACAAATCCTTTTTCAGTGATAATGATACAGTACAAGAATGTAGACACCCTTATTTATCCTGCTGGTGTCATAATACCAAAATGCTTGAAAAAACATGTTTCCTGGCACTCCCAGAAATCATTCTGAAAAATCCTTTAGGTTCTTGCTTTCAGATGAACAAACCTCAAGTTTATATACTATAATATCAGTGCCTATAAGTATTGGGATTCTTGAAATATTTCCTTTTTTTGGGGGGGCAGATATGGCATAGTAACATGCCACACAACAAGATAGCAGACAGGAAGGGCCATCAAGGATGGATGAAAAAAGAAGGACCACACTTTATTTTTCCTGGTGGTGGTACAATGTTCCCAGATGGAGCTATACAATACATTGACAAACTCAAACAGTATATTCCAATTGCTGGTGGAGTTCTGAGGACAGCTCTTGATATGGGATGTGGGGTAGGAACTGTGATCCTGTGTTTCATTGATCCCTAGTTGATAATTGTACCTTTTCGAAATCCATATAATTCCATGCCCTTGCAGGTTGCCAGCTTTGGTGGGTACCTGTTAGCTGAAGACATGCTGACCCTCTCCTTTGCTCCAAGAGATTCACACAAATCACAAATACAGTTTGCATTAGAAAGAGGAATACCAGCATTTGTTGCAATGCTTGGTACTCGCAGACTTCCATTTCCTGCTTTCTCATTTGACTTGGTGCACTGCTCTCGATGTTTGATCCCTTTTACAGCATATAGTAAGTTCTGTTGTGGCCTTATTGTATACTTCAGTTACCTATTGCATTAGTCCTCATTATTAAGATTGCCTTTCTTTGCAGATGCAACATATTTCATAGAAGTTGATCGGTTACTTCGCCCAGGAGGGTACATAGTTATCTCTGGTCCCCCTGTACAGTGGCCTAAACAAGATAAGGAATGGGCAGATCTCCAGTCAGTGGCTAGAGCATTGTGTTATGAACTGATTGCAGTTGATGGAAACACTGTCATCTGGAAAAAGCCTATTGGGGACTCGTGTCTACCAAACCAAAATGAATTTGGGCTTGAATTGTGTGACGAATCCTTTGACCCTAGTTATGGATGGTAATTTCCTCTCAGTACGTTCTTATTTTTCATTAATTTTCTCTTTTTATTTTCTTTTAAATTTGTATCAGAATGCTTGATAATGAAAAGATCATTCCTTTATTCCTCATTTGATTATATTCTTTAGCTGCTTTATATACTATTGAGTGACCTGGGGGTCTTAGTTGCCTTAACATTGCAGCACCTGATTCGACAATACCACTGTTGAATAAAACTGATCAAAAGAACCAGTTGGATTTATGCTGATTCTGAGCTGGTTTCCTTGGCAGGTACTTCAAGTTAAAGAAATGTGTTACGAGGACATCTTCTGTCAAAGCAGAATGCGCTGTTGGGACGATTCCGAAGTGGCCGGAGAGGCTAACAAAAACTCCTTCAAGGGCCAACCTTATGAAAAATGGAAATGACGTGTTTGATGCTGACACCCGACGTTGGGCAAGGAGACTTGCGTTTTATAAAACTTCTTTGAACTTGAAGCTGGGGACTCCAGCTATACGAAACGTCATGGACATGAATGCATTTTTTGGAAGCTTTGCTGCTGCACTATTATCTGATCCTGTGTGGGTGATGAATGTTGTTCCTGCACGCAAGCCTTCAACTCTTGATGTCATTTACGACAGAGGCCTTATTGGAGTTTACCATGATTGGTTAGTTCTTTTGGCACGTCTACTTTCCTTCTAAATAAAAATGTGGGCAAGGGTGACGTGAATTGTTTACATCCCTAGAAAGGCTATTCTTATGCCTTGTTGGAGAAGGTGCTTATGAAAAAAAAAAAAAAACCTTTGTTGGTGTGGGCATTGATAGATCTTGTGTCAGTTGCTTGATTGGATTATCATTTTATGCTAGCACTCCACTGATTATTGTAAGATAAGAATGTCTAATCAATAACTAATCGTAGTTTTTATTTTATTTTATTATATATATATATATATGTATATTTGTTCTTTAGGTAACAAACAACAGTCAGTCTACACAAAGAAAACTGACTTGCCCATAAAACTGAATCATTATCACTGTATCCAAAACTGATGCAAAAATAGCTGAGAAAAATCTACAAGAGTCATTGATATAACTAGCATATACATGCGAAGTGAAAAAAAATCGAAACTAGGACAGTAGGGGTGTTCATGGGTCGGTTTGGTTCGGTTACACCAAATTTGGAACCAGCCCAATCATGATCGGTTCCAATTACAGCTCTGGATGTATAAAGGAACTCACAGACAAGTGAGTGTTAACTCTCAATAACTAATCGTAGCTGATAGGGTAAATAATCCTTAATGTCAACTGCTGCCCGGACCCTCACTTTCTTGTATCTTCCTATCCCTCAACTTCTTGTGAACCTTTTCAAGCCTGAGTTATTAATGAGTATGATATTGTTTGGATCCATTTCTATCTGTAGCTGGATTTTTTTTTTACCTATTGTATTTTTATAAATCACGGATGAAAGTGGTAAGAGTTACAGCCTTCTTAAGCCAAAAGAAATGCGGGAGAGGGGGTGGAACTTTCCTCGTTATGAAGCTAAATGATGTGGAGTATAAAAAGCTCAAGGAATGCTAAATTCAAAAAAGTAATGATATTTGGACGTTGGTATGATGTCAAAGAGAAATTGATAGGAATCTTATATAATTATATTTCTAGTATTATTAGTCTTATTTTATAAATATATTTATGTTTTTTAGGATTTTAAGTTTAGGGGTATTTTGGTAATTTGGAGAATTTCTGAATATTGGGTGTGTGGGTCGCCCGTGGGTTGTCTTATAGGTCAAGTTATTTAATTAGTCTTTGTTTTTGTTTTTTATTTAGTATTAGATTAGTTTTGGAAGTCAAAAATATTATAATAGTTTCCTTTTTTGGCTATAGTTGGTTTAGGAAGTCTCTTAGTTTTATATAAAGTCATGTAATGCTTATAATTTAATAGAGTTAATATTTTAGAGAATTTAAAAAATAACGCCTAATTGGTACACATTAATGTGTATTTGGGAGGGGAAAGATTGAGTACACATCTAACATTTGACATAATACACAGAATGATGGTCCCAAGACTTGAACCATAATCTCAAGGTTATTAGGTCAAGTCTTAACTATTGAGAAGTGAAGATTGAGAATCAAGAACTACCTAAGAGTGAATATTTTTGTTATTTAGGATTGATTATCACAACGACTAGGGAGATTGGAGAGGATGTGGTTCACAGAATTAAGGCATGGTGGCTTAAATGGAAGAGTGCATTTGGAGTACTGTGCGATAAACAAGTATTCATTAGATTAAAAGGGAAGTTCTATAGATTGACTATTAAACCAGAGACGAAATGTTGGGTAACTAAGAAACAACATGCAGATAAGATGAGTGTTATTGAGATGAAGATGCTAAAGTGGATGTGTGGCAAGACTAGAAAAGACAAAGGTAAGAATGAGTATATTTGAGAATGGGTAGGAGTAGTACCGATAAAAGATAAGTTGTGAGAGAGAATAGATTTTTGATGGTTTGGTCATATATAACGAAGACCAACAAAGGCAGTAGTGAAGAGATACGATACAGTGACGTTAGATGGTAATGTTAGGAGAAGGGGTAGACTTAGGCCTCGTTTGGCAAATGGCTTTTTTAGCCAAAAAGCCACTAAAAAAACTAAAAAGCCAACAACTCATACCAAAAAGTCAAAGATTCTCTTCTCTCTACTTTTTGCACATCTTTTCGTAAAAAGCCAAAAAGTCATCCCAAACATACTAGTTTTTTTTAGCTCATATTTTAGCCAAATAGCCAAAAAGTTGCTAAATTAGCATGTTCCCAAACAAGGCCTTAGATTAACGTGGACTAGTGTAGTAAATAAATATATGAATCTTTTTAACTTGACTAACGAAATGGTCTTAGATAGAGTTGAGTGGAGTAGAAGGATTCATACAGCCGACCCCATTTGATAGGATTTAAGGCTTGGTTTGGTTTGATTTGATTTGGTATTTTAGAGAATTTCAATAGTTTTTTAAGCTTATTTATGGGTTGTGTGGAACAATCAAACCTTAGGTGTGATGCCTAAGAGATTCTTCTCCTTATTTTCCTCCTGTATTTTCTGCACTTTTTAACACCCCAAACACTATTCACGGATACTGTTCACGGCCCCTAAAACAGTTCCCTAAACAGTGTCAAAATCCCTTGTTTTCATGCTTAAACTCTTACCCATTATTTACCCTAAACGAACCCTACTTGTCCCCTATACTTTTATTGTAATTTCAGCCATAAAATCCAATTAAAATCAGCCCTAAAAGACCAGATTTGTTGCTGCCCTGATAGTCCTACATCACTAAATATATTCCTTTATTATGTTTATATTTCCCCGCTCCATTGCAGCATTTTTCTTGTAGCTGTAATGTATTTACCACTTAGAAAATATGGCTAATCTGTGGAGGAAACTTTTACTGATGAGCTAATGTTTATGATTAATGCTGACAGGTGTGAGCCATTCTCTACATATCCTCGGACATATGATCTCATCCACGTATCTGCCATTGAGTCGCTTATCAAAGATCCAGGCTCTGGAAAGAGAAGGTAGGTTTATTCTTGGTCACAATCTGTATTGATACATCAACTTTCTCTTATTTTATTTTTCTTTTTAAAGTATCTGTCGTGGATTAATGGAATTTGAGTCCTAGATATGTTCTGCTCCTATTTTATTCTATAATGTGGAGAAGTTTTAGATTTATGCTTTCACATTTGTTTTAAGTTTTAGTTTTAGCACGTATTTATTCTATAATATTTTGATGCTTAGTCAAAATATTCTATAATAGTTTCAGAATATTTATTCTGAGTTAGTCATGTCAGATTTTGATGCTTGTATCCATACTACGCAACATATTTTCTTAATGTACTTTCATTTGTCAACAAGAGTACAATTTCTTGATCATTGTGTGAAGCAATCTGGATTATCTGTTTATACTTTATTTCAGGTGTAACCTTGTGGATTTGATGGTGGAGATTGATAGAATGCTGCGTCCGGAAGGAACAGTGGTGATTAGAGATTCCCTCGAAGTGATTGACAAAGTGGGTCGCATTGCTCATGCCATTAGATGGACTTCCACCGTCCACGAGAAGGAACCCAATTCTCACGGGAGAGAGAAAATACTTGTGGCAACAAAAAGTTTTTGGAAGTTGCCTTCAACATAACACTGACGCATCTTTTTCTTCTTTGTAATGTAGGTATCTTTCTAGTTCCTTTAATTCCTTATTTAAAGCTAAGATGTCATTTTGTGTAGTTATTATGTCAGAATACTCATACCACCAGCAATGATAGTTTTCTTGATTCTTTTAGGTTCAATTTTGAGATAATGTTGCTCGTCTTAGCTAAATCAAAGGCAGTGCTGCATTCCACCTATTTGTTGTTTTCTTCTTCGCTACATTATCATGTTTTTATATTTCAATCTTGAACAAGTTTCAACTCCGCGAGATAGATGAGTTAAATCGTGTGCTATAGCTAAGAAAATACAATGTATGATGATAGATTTGGATCTCATAATGATATTACAAAAATATAATGTTTTATTATTTGTTTATTTTGAGTAACAAAGTCTGCTAATCATTTATTATTGCATACCGTGTTCTGTTTCGACTTACAGCTGCATATCTTGCAAGTCTTGGCGTAAAACTTAGCATGGCAAATAACTGCATAACATGTATGAAAATTTTCATTGTATATCTGTAGCTAGAAATAGTTTGGGGAAAAATCCTTGGGTAAAAATTGCCATCTAAGTACATATATTTCTAAGAAGAAAGTGTGTTGTGTCTGATATCTAGTCGGATACCAATATGAATATGCTTATCATTGAAATTGGGGAGCTTCTATTTTCATATGTCACATAATCTTAGCTCACACAATTTTTGAATTTTTGCTTTCGAAAATTTAATTTTATTCGGAAGTTGGTTTCTAAACCCAAAATAAGTGATTGTATTGAGAGAAAATCATGTGTTAGGAATAGAAGCTCCTCTGAATTTGACACTCCTTCCCACACAATATTTTGACTATTTTACCACATGAATTAATTTTCATTTGCTGTAAGAACTAACCCAACTTATTACCAATAAGATCATATTTATCAATATTTTTGGGTACGTGATATATCATTCTCAGAACCAATCAGATTAGTGTTATATATTATAGGACAAATTTTACTCTCTCTCTTCTGCTTTAACCCATGAGTGGATTGTCCCTTCTCATTTAAAAATAACCAGTCTCGTAGTAGTTTGTGAACTGAAGTGAAGTATTAAACATTCTGTTAAACTTAACAAGTGTAAAACATGTGTTAAATATAAGGAGTTTATATATTTATTTTCAAATTTCAGAAGAATAAATCGCATATAAAATAAAACACAATGAGTTAAAGTATATTTTTTCTTCCAAATAAATGACGAAAATATTTGTAGTTTACATATTCAAGTTATTTATATACAATCCTTTTTATTAAATTATTAATAGAATTAACTGTATATTTCAGTTCATAAAGCACAAGAAAACTTTGTATTTATTTCTAAACAAGGGGGTAATTCTCATGTAGGCCAAATCACGAGGGGTAATGCAGAGAGACCATTTCAAGACAACCAACAACATCATGATTTGGTCCATCACAAACTCATGTTAGTTGAATTGTTCTCTTCTCAAGTTGCACTGTCAAAGTCTCCAACTGTTTTTTTTTTTCCATTGACCTGTTCATAGTCTAAGTCATGGGTTTGAAAATCGAATTGGATTGGCCGATTTGACCATTTGAACTGTCAATCGATCGAAATTTCGGTTTGAATATACTTTCTAAACCATTCGAAGTAAAAAATCGAAAACTGGCCTATTTAAAGAGAATCAGAAAAACCGGCGGTTGAACCGGCAAATCGATCAACCAGGAGTCGATTCGCCGGGTCGTTGAAATTGAAAATTTTGATTTTTTTTTTATTTCTTCTATTTTTTTTATTCTTTCTTTCTTATTATATATATAAGAATATAAGAAAATTTTAATTGGAACTCTCTTTCAAGGGTCTCTTCTTGTGAGGAATCTCATTAAGAGTTTGAAATTATTATGAAAATTTCTACCTATTTAGAAGAAAAAAAAAATTTCTGAAAAACTCAAGAAATTCATCTAGGATTCAATCAAATGCATTGGAGGGAGATTTGAAATTTTGATATCCCTCCAAAATTTTTACTTTTCTTTCAATCAAATTATTTGAATTAAAATTATATGGAGGGAATATTGAATATTTGATTTTCTCTTCCAAAATTAAAATTAATAATATTTTAAAATATATTATTATATTTTTCAATAAAAATATTAGGAGAAATATTTAAGATAATTTAATATTTTTAATTTATAATTTATAATTTTATTACTTATATTTTTATTTAAATATAATTTTAATATATTTATTACATCACGGTTCGATTCTGGTTTGGTTAAACTAGTGACCCATCCACCCAATCTCTTTTTTGATTTGCTCATCGGTCTGATTTTTAAAACATTGGTCTAAGTCATACCCAACTTGCATTTATCTTATTGTGCATCCTGAGTCTTCTTTCAACTTGAAAGAGGTGATCCATATAAGTCAAGTCTAAACTTTGGAACAAAATTAAGAGAATGAAGTTGTGGTAAAGTTATGTCTTTTCTTCCTTAGACACCACATTTTTTATAACTCTGTTGATTGGATGATGAAAAATATTTGGTGGTCTGAATTTATGTGATTTGAGTGGCTCGAATGTGTCAAAACGATGTCATTTTAAATGTAAAACGATATCGTTTTAAAACATTTGAGTCATTTGAACCAAGAAAATTCGAGCCACCTAATATTATTTTTCTAATATTGTTGTTGGATGATTTCTACCACTCTCTATGGGGTCCATCTATTCTGCAATGTTTGAACACGAAATATTAATCAGGTTCCCTGCACCAAAGTTAGACTTAAATCAATATCTGTCTGGCTGTGTTTTTATTTTGTTTTTATTAGGAAAATTACTTGGAATGAAAATGAAAGGTTGAGATTCAAGTAGTGTAATATGGAATTTATGAAAGGTTGAGATTCAAATAGTTGTTTTTGCATAAGAAAAGAGCATAAACTTCAAAAAAAAAATCTAGATAAAATTCAAATTTTTGGTATTTATTAAAAAATGGGTTGTTTTGAGGGGAAAAAAAAATTCTGATAATTTCAAAAATAGTTTGCTATATGTTTCCAAAAATTAAAATAAAAAATAAAACCAAAGAGGAAAAAACTTACACTAACATTGAATGGTAACATCAACAATGGAATTGGTGGGGAGAAATTTTATGAACCTGGAAGTCATCTAAATAACTTTTACTTGTAGCATTTTCTCATTCTCTCACTATAATTTTTTTTATTTAAAAAGAAGGTAAATTATAATCACATTCTCTTTGATTTGAAAAAAAAAATACAATCAGTTCCACCCTTTCAATATAATTATACTGACTTCTCTTTTAGTATAATTAAAGTGTCGGAAACTACTATAGATGATTGGTAGACAGTGAAATAAATAAAAATAAATATATATTATAATAAAAAGGAGATGATAACATCATTTTTTATTCATATAACTAACAAATTATTAATAAAAAAAAGTCTAACTGTTTTGTGAATTAAAGTCAAAATGGAGACCTATATAAAAAGTGTATAAATAAATATATTTTTTTCAAATATCAAGAGAAAGTGCGTATAATTTTTCGTGAGGGGAAAATGATATACAAGTATTTGCTATTGTTTTAAGAAAAAAAACAATGTAAAGTTTGGCCGATTTCACACCGATCCTTATAAATTAATGATTTAAATCGCTTTTTTGGAAAATGGTTAAAAGTTATCTTTTTAAACTCATTTTGAATCATATCATCTCTCATATTTTTTATACGTTTTTTCAAAAAAAATTAAAATGTCAACTTTTAATCATGTTCTTAAAACAACCTTAAATAAACTTAAAGTGGGCCCACATCAACTAAAATTGAATTTTTCGATCTAAAAATTAAACTGGAGATAAGCCACGTCCTTTTTGCTTGAACCACCAGTTCAAGCTACTTCAAAGCTTAGGCGTGATTTGTGATTTGTGATTTGTCTTCTTTAATGACTTTTTTTTTTTTCTTTTTTCTTTTTTTCTTTTTTTAAGATGAAAACAAATGGAACATTTACACACAAATCATAATTTATGAACTTATATTTCATTTACTCCTAACTAAGATTTTTTAGTAAGTCCTATTAGATTTTTAACAGTTAGAATTGCCTTTCAAATAATGATTGTTCATCATTTATGATTATTTATAAAGGAATATGATACTTTGACATTTATTTTGATTTTCAAAACTTTAAAATATCAACTTTTAAATTAAAAAAAAGAAATAAAAAAAATTACGTGTTTTGAAAAAACCGAATTATTTTTTTGTGTAAAATTAAAAATTTTGTGTCTATAAAGTAACATAATGATGAAACATTGATGTGCAAAATTGAGAAAAAAAAATTAAAAATGAAAAAACTGATAATATTCTCATTTTTAAGACTAGAAAAAACTGATAATATTCTCGATTTTATTAAATAATTGAATCAAACCAATACGTAGAAGAGCAAAAATGTTTAATCTCATGTTCAGTTTTTTTTTTTTTTTTTTTTTTTTTTATCAATTAGTAAAACAATTATCTGAAACATTACTATACAAAATTAATAATATTATTAGTTTTAAAAATTAAGAAAAACTGATAACATCATCAATTTTACTAAATAGGACTTATTGGTTCAAAAAACCTTAAATAGGATATGAGCTACCATAACATTTATAAATAAGACTTTTTGGTAATTAACTCAAAAAAAAATTAATGTGTTTGAAAATATATTTTTTAATTATATGAAAAAATGAATAATTAATGCGTTTGATTTGTTTTTTTAGTAATTTATTTTGGTTTTTAAATAATTTTTTTCGAACGGGGTCTAAAAATAAAACAACCCTACTTTAATTAATTAGCCATAACATGACAATACAAGGATCAATACCTATATATCTGGATTAAGAATTAGGGCGTGTGCATCATAATTATCTCTTCCCACATATGGTTAATTGTCACATGGCCATTAATTTGTGCTTTGGATTGCATTTACAACGGTTGGCAGATTTAGGGTGGTCCTCTATTAATCCACCATTGCTTTGCTACCCTGCACTCGCATTTTTAAGAGAGAGAGAGAGAGAGAGAGAGAGAGCTCTAAGCAATGTAGTAATGGCTTAACTGTCTTGAGTAAACAATATAGTTCTACTTTTAAGTATTGTAGGGTCATGGGACCTTTGGTGTTAGCCCAATCATCATACAGTTGTAAGGTTTTTGGTTTAAGTTGATGGAGCAATGTTTAGTTCTTTAGTTGTAGTCGCACCCGTTTGGGAAGTTATAAGGTCTATGTTGTTTAGTTCTGTAGTTCTTTAGTTGTAAGGTCTATGTTTGGCATGTTTATTTTGGTTAAAATAGTTATATAAAATAAAATTAATTATTTTAGTTTAACAGAATAAAATGTTAGGAAATTTTATTTTTACACATCTAACTATCTCAGTACACATATTTAATGAAATATTATTTTAATGTCCTATCCCAAATGAGACTTTTTAGTCCCGGACTAAAATTGTCAAAAAGTCAATTCACATCCCAAATGAAAGCTGAGTTGGATTGGGGCTGAAATAATTAAAACTTAATTTTTTAACTTTTTTTTAGCCTTTTTTTATTTTAAAAAAACTTGTAAAAAAGTATAGAGGTGATGTAATTCAAAAAAGTCAAAAAATTAAAAAATTAACTTTTAACCAACTTGCCAAAATAGGCTAAAATAGGCTTGTTAGTCCTAGGTTAAAAAATATCATATCCAAATCATAATAATTTCATTTTTTCTCTCACAAAAGTCAAAAAGAGTCAAAAAGTCTATCTCAAAAAGTCTATCTCAAACGAGACTTTTTAATCCCAACCTAAAATAGCTAAAAAGTTAAAAAAACTAAAAAACCAACTCACATTCCAAACAAAATTAATTAACTCATCAACGTTCTATGTTTTTCAATACATATATTGTGGGTGTTTGGAAAATTGGCTATTTAGTAGGTTATTTTAGTTTTTGATTATTTTAATAGATTAAAATTTTTGAGTTTGGAAAGATGATTGATTTTTTTTTGTGGTTAGATGTGATACTTGTGAGTGAAAAAATAAAATGATTATGAATTTTATGTGAAATTTTATTTTATTAATTATTTTAATCTATTTTATCTTTTTAAAGATTTTAGTTAAAAAATAACCCAAACCCACCTTGCCAGGAATTTTTTACTTTTAAAAAAAATTCAATTCTTATGTTGCAGCCAGCACAAGATTTTTGGTCTGTCTCTCTCAAAGCATTTGTAATTATTAGTTTTTTTTTTTTTTGAGTTAGTTAAAAATTTAAATCATCGATAAAAATTAATTCTATAGAAAAATTAATGTTAAAAAACTAATTTATTTGATATATTTTTTACTTTTTGACTTTTTAAAATAAGTTTGGCTAATTTAAGATTTTTTTTTTGTTTTCTTTTACCGGAAATAAATTTGCCAAATAAGACTTGATTTTTTTAGCTAACTTTGAGCTCTACCCAAATTAAGAATTGGATTATGTTTCGAAATTTACGTTTTTTGAAATTCTCACATCATGATTTTTTTATTAGTGAAGTAAAAATTGTATTAAAAATATGAAATTAAAGGTAAAAAAAATATAATATATCAAGAGAGGTTTAGACGATATAAAATACTTTTATTACAATTCACATTCACACAATCAACCCTTCAAGCTCACAAATTTTTGTTAACAAAAAGAACTCAAAATAAGACCAAACAAAATTTAACAGTTGAAAAAGACTTAACCCAAAAAAAAAAAGGCATGAACCCCAAAGTCAAACCACACACCAGACATCGCAACACCCAAAATCAGACTCCTCAACTCCAAAAGCACAGCCACACTACTCCCTAAGCACGACTCAGTGTCCCCCACGCCTGGACTCATCCGGACTTCACTATTCTCACATCATGATTTAATGATTGAAAGGGCATTGAGATTATAAACAAAAGACTTTAGAAATAAAAGATTGTTGATCGCCTCAATACACTTGAATTCAAGTTACGTGGTGAGAATCTGAAAGCACAATAGTGCAACATGAGTCAATTGAAATAAAAGGACAAAAATTTGAAGCCAAAAAATTAGTTGTCAAACTATAAGATCCTAAATAGCAGGACTTGATGAAGTTTTTGTATAAGAACATCTCCACCACACACGTAACACTTCAAAAATATCGTATCACTCACTCTTTCAACTTTAATCAATTGTATATGATTAAACATTTTGCCTTTTAACTCAAATTCACTAATCAAATGTAACTACCCAAAAGCTAGACAAAACCCATTTGATTCTTTTCAGTTATCTTCATTGCTAATATTGCATTTTATAAAGTGAATAATGTTAAGATGAATAACTAAAATAAATAACAAGATTGAGTATAAACATAAAAAAAATATAAATTTAAAAAATAAAATAAACATTTTATGCTATACTTTTAATAAATAAAATGTCTAATAATATTGGAGATGGTACGATGTATTCAAACCACATGAAAACACAGACTTAGTTTTGATGACGAGTAAGAACAAGTGAAGGGGTAGTTCATCAATCTATTTCACCATCGCTTTAGATGCCATTAATACCCTCCTCTTGTTTCCAGCCCCATGCCCACCCTCCCTTTTCTCATTCAATGTATGCAGTTAGCCGCCTCCTCTCTCTCTCTCTCTCTCTCTCTCTCTCCTGGATTCTTTTTCAAATTTTCTCTCTATTGGATTCTCTACTATTAAATTTTTTTGTCTCAGTTATATTTTGAAATTCTTATTACATTATGTAACTGATATTCTTATTACATTATGTATAATTGATATTCTTATTACATTATGTAATTGATAGCGCATTAGATTTTAGAGATCACAGATCTTCAATTATAAAGTTGGATTCCTGATATGTATTGTGAAACCATCATAGTAATTTCTAAGAGTACCTCCAACATTGACACTATGTTTGAGAATTTAGGAGAGAAAAGAAAAGAAATGATTAATTAAGTTATAAGAGAAAAGAAAAGAAAAGAAAAAAAATTATTGTGATTTCTCTCCTTGTTTGGATAGGTAAGAAATGATTGTGATTTCTCTCATTCTTGTTTGGTTAGATTTCATAAGATAAAAGAAAAGAAAAGAAATTATTTTATGTTATATCACCAAAATAACCTTTTTATATTTTCAATCATTTTATTTCTTTTATTTTTATAGGGATAAAATTGGTATTATGAAAATATAAAAATCTATTAGTTTCTTTTCTCTTCCAATCTCTCAACTTTTGAAAAGATTGAAAATGAGAGAGTTATAAGATAAATGAGTTTCTCTCTATTTCTCTTCTTTTCTCTCTACTTAAATTATCCAAACAAGTAAGAGAAATATATATCTCTCCATTTCTTTTCTTTTCTCTCCAAATCACTCAATCCAAACATAGCTTGAAAGTATACAAAAAAAAAAAAAATACCCTTTATTTTTCTAATCACTTTAGTTAGTATGTATAAAGACTATTTATAGTAAACCAATTTTCAATATATATATACAAAATAAATATAAAAAAATGCAACTTGTTTTATAGCATTCCATGTAGGTATCTAAGGGTGGTTTGGGATGTTCTAAATAAATGTACTTTTTAATTTTTTATGAAATATGGGTTGGGTTTGAAGTGATGCAGTAGAAAAGTGATGTGACTTAAATAAGATGATGTGACTTAAATAGGATAGTGACTTTTTGATTTTTTTTAGTATATGCCAAACAAGGCCCTAGTGTTGATACAGTTACTATTGTGATATTTGTATAATGGTGAACGGTACAAACTATATGCATTAATTAGTATACTAACTAGTGGACCAATATTAATTATGACATTATTATTAACCTCACTCATTATATAAATTACAAATACCAAAAATTTCTTAAATTATGTCACATCATTAATTAATACACTAATTAATACACTAATTGGTGCATATAATGTTTTTCAATGATAAATGAAAGGAATTTGTTTTACTTGAAAAGAGAGAATGTATTTGCCTAATCTGTCTTGACTCTCTAAAGCCTTGTTTGACATAAATTAAAAAATATAAAAACTCAAAAAATCATTATCCTATTTAAGTCACGTCATCTTATTTAAGTCACATCACCTCTCTACCACATAAGTTCAAACCCAATCCATACTTCATAAAAAGTAAAAAAATGTACTTATTTAAGATATCCCAAGTCACCCCTAATTATAACTAGTCTTTTATAGTAGATTAAAAATATATATATATATATATAAGAAAACTAATCTTTTACAAATGAAGCATAATGTCTAACGTATAATGTATTGCCTAGATTGATATGTTGGATTTGTAATTTGATTGGTTAAAATGCCCAATAAAGTCCATTCAAGATCTTTGGGCGGTCTAATTTAATTCCATTTGTGGTGGGCGAGATTGATGAATCGAGACTTGAGAGAGGGCTTGAGATCAATGTCTAATTTTCAAAAGGTTTCAAATAGGTTTACTAGAGTGTGAGAAATACCTATATAGCTAGCCAATTCCAGTACTAGTTTGTTGACTTGATCCCTTTATTGAACTAGTGATGGTGATTGAGATTGACATCTCTTCTAGTTTGGCGTTCAAGCTACCAAAATGCTCCCGTTAAAAAAAAAGCTACCAAAATGTTTAATGTCATTAATAAAAATAAAATGAAATAAATTAAAAATCAGCCAGAGCACATTAAAACTGCTTCCAAAAAGTACTTTGCGGATGAAAGTTCTAATTTTTACATTTAACTTTGGGTTTGTGAGTGAACATGGCATCTAATTTTGAGTGTACATAATTCTTGTCTTCATATATTAAGGTTTTGTTTGGAAATAAATTATTTTAATAATTTTTTAATTTTTTATAAAAAAATAGAGAGAATAACATGACAACTTATATTAATTTTTTAATTTTTACCTAAAATATATAATTGACAAACGAGGCAATTATTGAATAAAGTTTTTTATATAAGAGTTATAAATTCTAAATAATTGGGACATAATAATATACATTCTAAAATTAATAAATCTGTAGATTTGGTGATATTGAGACAGGCATGATTTGTGCATTAGTAAGGCCAAGTTTGGCAACTCTCAAAAAAAGTCAAAAAGTTACTCAAAAAATTAAAAAGTTATCACTATTCACCAAAAGTCAAAAATTACGGCTGCAAAACTCTCAATCTTAATTTTTCTCTACACACTAATTTATACAATTTTTTAATACATATTTTTCCATAAAAAGTCAAAAAATTAACCCAAATATTCATATTTTTTCCCTCAACTTTTTAGTCTAAAAAGACAAAAAGTACACTTATTTAAGACACCCCAAACAACCCCTAAATATGGCAAAGAAAAACACAAATGGCATATTAGTGCTGTAATAGAAATGATGTAAACACAGAATAAACAATCGTACAAATACACATATGTATATATGTATATACTGGTGGTGTTACATATACTAATTAGTGTATTAACTAATGTACCAATACCAGGGCCGGCCCTGGGCATAGACCCACAATGCCATGGCCTAGGACCCCTCAAAATAGACCGAAAAAAGAGGCCCTCTTCTATTATAGTTTAGTGTAATATGTTACGTGTATTTTAAGTCCAAAAAAAATTAAAAAAGATCCAAACTAACTTAAAATAAATTGACCCATTAAAAAATTAAAAGGCCCATTTAAAAAAATTAACATTGTTATCCATTGAAAATAGACCAAAAAAATGGGTCTCTCCTATTATAATTTAGTGTAATATATTAAGTATATTTTAAGTCTAAAAGAAATTAAGGAAGACCCAAATTAACTTAAAATAAATTGATCCATTAAAAAATTGAAAGACTCATTTAAAATAATTAGCATTGTCATCCATTGAAAATGATTTTGCAAAAAAAATTAGATTACGCAAGTATTATTGATTTATTTGCTTCTAAAAATGTAAGAAGAGGGAGGATGAAGCAATACTTATTAGTTGTTATAATATAATTCTAAGTATTTTTTGTGATTTTGACACAAATCTTTTGTCCTTTACTTTTATTTTTTTTTTTTAATTCAATGAAAAAAACAAATGTGAAGGACCCCAGAAATTTATTAGTTGATTATCGACTTTGGGCTCCGGAAATCTCAAGGCCGGGCCTGATCAACACTAGTTATGATATTATTATTGACCACACTCATTATATAAATTATAAATATCAAAAACCTTTTAAATTATACTACATCATCAATTGATACACTAATTAATATATTAATTGATACATATAACATTATTCTATATATATACACGATAATTGATTCTGCATTTGTGATATTTTTGAGTGGCAATTAATAGGACATTATAGTTGAGAGGAATAGAGTTCATTTGAGTCATGATGTGCATCACCAAGATTATCATTTCTCCTCTTATCCATTGCATAATAATATAATATCATTTAGTTGGAGTCATTTATATTGTTATACAATTAAATAGATTTCATCATCCACATCGTAAGATAGAATGCCATGTGAAAAGTAATTAGGCATCACCATACTACATATGTTGCTCAAATTGTTTCATCCTTAATACCATGAAGTTGCTTTTTATCAACATTAACAAAAACAAAAACTGTTGTCTCGTGTCTCTTGCAAATCTTTTCATCCCATTTATTGTTCAAACGCCATATTTAGCACAATATGTAGTGTGAATCAACAATCTCCATTATAGAGTTGTTTTTACCAAACACATATTAAACAATTATTTCTCGAATTCCAGTTATTGTTAAAACCCAATTTTAAAAATACGAACGAGTTTGAACTCGTGTTTCCGACAAACTTCAAAAATTAATTGAACACTAAAAACGTGGAATGATCTCATGACTCCAGCAAAAATGTGAAACTAACACCTTGAATCTTCTCTCACACCTCGAGTCTTCAAAAATAATTGAACATGGTGAAAATGTAGGACTGTCCCATGATTTTATGTAGCGAAGTGTTGTGGAGTCGTGTATTAGATACAAGACTTCAACAAGTGTTTTAAAAACACAACTTTAAAATACCTTGAGTTTGGTAAATAAAATAAAATAAAAATGCTTGAATCAGGGAAAAAGTTTTTGAAAGACACGGGTTTGGCAAAAAAAAAACTCCTTCGTTATAAGCATGCATACTAGACATTGTATTTTAAAAACACAAATTTGTATTTTAAAAATGTTGTGTAAATTGTGAAATTAAACAAATAGATTCACGAATAAATCAAAATTATATACCAAGAACACATGCTGAGAATTACAACTAAATTACAGCAGAAATACCCAATACAATAAAATGGTAAAGAAAGCAAACCGAAACCTATATGGTAGCAGTTTCCTTAAGACGGATTTTCGCCGCCTCACGGGTCGAGTGCTTGAGGAATTCCGGCATCTATCTCTCAAGATACGACGGTCAAAAAACCAGCTACAACAGAAATACTCTCTGTTTAGCTTAGCGAACAAAAACCGTGGCAACAATCTTTCACTGTAGGAACTTTCTGACAAACTGACTTGTAAAATGGAAGTAAAATTTTTTGTGTTGAGACTAGACTGAAGGGTCTCAATTTATACATGTATAGGGGAGAGAGACGGAGCCTCCAGCCTTTAATGTACCATTAACTTGCCTTTATGGCTGGTCACTAATGTACCATTAACCTCTGCAATAATGCAGGAGTTACAAACATATTATACACACTAATCTCACTACCTCTTTCATGAAGCTAACTTCATGAGGCAATTTCTCATTCAATTCTCAATAGTTTTTTGCTATTCTTTTTGTGATGTAAAGATCTCATTGCAAAGTATCTAGACTCACTTGGATCCAACACAATAGATGGTTGGAACCCACTTTAATATTTAATTAAAGTCACCAAAAATCTATTTTTTCCAACAAAAAACACAACATGAAAATAACTTGAGTTTGGTAAATATAAAAAAAATACTCGGATCAAGGAAAAAAAGTTTTTAAAAGACAGTTTTGGTCAAAAAAAAGTTTGGACTTACTATATGAGGGACAACTCAATGCACGAGGCTCCTGTCAAAATAGAGTATAGAGAAGATATATACAATTTTATCCCCATTTTGGAGAGACTTTTTCCTTGTCCTGCGAAATAATAAAATCTCAAAATTCATGATGAGGTTGGGATGTCACCATTTCCTTTATGAACATTGATAACTGAAGAGTTAACAAGGATTTAAATTTTTTTAAAATAAACTCCATTTTTTAGTGAGGTAATTTCTCTACGTTGGATTTGTGAAGCAAAATCTGAAAATTCATAATGCCGTTTAGATGTCACTATATAATTTATGAACATTGTTAATTGACCAATTTTATTTTTCAGAAATGATAGAAACTCATTTTTTTCTTGATCTCCACAACTCCCATAGACACATGTTAGTGAGTGATAGGAAAAAAAAAGAGTAAAAAATTAGTCAATTCCAATATATTGGGGGTGGTGGGGGTCAAGAAAAAAGGCGTATCAACCTTTTTCCTTTATTTTTATTTTTATGGTGATAATTGAAGAGTTTGAAAGGATTTAATTGCGCAATAATTTTAGAGCACCATAGTTAAATCTTATAAACAAGCATATAAATGCCTTGCTTGTTATGATATTGGATTAAAAGTTGACTGCTTTATTTATTTGTTTATTTTTGTCTATAGTGGCATGTGTTGAACATTAAATTTTTTATTTTATCTTATTTTTCAGGTTTTTAAAATTTTCAAAATTGAATGCCCGTTAAAAGTGACAATAAGACAAGATTTAGTTGGAAAAAACATTTCCCCTAATTTTTGTTACATTTCAAGAGCTTTCCTGAAACGTTAAAAGATAAATATTTGTCAAAAATGTCATTAAAGACAATAAATAAATAAAAACAAATTTTAAGCTGATGCAGACATTTTTTAAGAAAAAATATTAGGTAGTCATAGAACACTATTAAATGCCTTGTAAGAATATATCTAACAGTTCATCAAAATTTTTATCAAATTTAAATTAAAAAGAAGACAAATTTCTCTATCTGATATCGTCTACTCCAACGGAAGAATTTGATTTTTTCATCAAATCAGACGACCCGCCGGTCAACCAATCCATGCAAAATCAGCAAACCATTGTTTATGCACTCATGTGATTCCTATAGTGATTCCAATGGAACCTATCTTCACGGTGATTAAGAATTTGTGCTCATTGGCCAATCTTGTTGGGTATACCTTCTTATTGAAATGTGGGATTTAATTGATTTTGGAAAAAGAGTTTAATTTGGTTTACACTACAAGAATTCACACTTTTAGCAACAAAAAAATTGGTCGCTAAAAGTCAATTTTTGGTCGGCAAAAGTTATCCGCGACCAATTTTTTTGGTCGCTAGTTTGGTCGCCAATTGAGGGTCGCGGAAAGTAATTCGCGACCAAAATTTTCGTTGGTCGGCAAAAGTTGGATTTGCCGACTAAATTTTTGGTCGCTAAATATTTAATTACCGCGACTAATTCATTTTGTCGCTAAAACAATTTGGTCGCGAAAAGTCACCTTTTGCCGACCAAATTTCTTAGTCGCCAATTGACACATTTCGCGACTAAAAAGTTTGGTCGCCAATTGTGACATTTCGCGACCAAAAATTTTGGTCGCCAATTGTGACATTCTGCGACCAAAATTAGTTTGGTCGCCAATTGTTACTTTTCGCGACCAAAACTGTTGGTCGGCAAAAGTGAGTTTCCACGACCAACAAAATTTTTGGTCGGCAATACATGTATTTTTTGCGACCAAAGCTCTTGGTCGGCAATTGTCATTTTTTGCGAAAAAAAATAATTTATTTGTCGCGACTAATAAATTAGTCGCCAAAGCAGGAAAACAATACACCTGTAATTCCTAATAATTCATTCAATCCATAATAAATCTATAATTTTAAAGCATCATTCAAATTAACTGAATCATTAACATTCGACACAATACATAATTCATTAACATTCGACACAATACAACTATTCTAAGTTTTCTTTCACAAGTCACATTCATCTAGCATAACAAATTGAAACAATACATAATTCAGATTTACAGCATCAGGAAAATTGCTTAATCCACTAAGTTGCCTTGATAGCCAATCAAAAAGATCCTTGCGCCCTTCCGTGCCAAGCTTCGCATCCATCAAAGCAGTAGTGATGTAAGGCACCTAATAAAGAAACAGAATTGGAAATTTTATCAGAGAAGCATGATAGTGGCAGCAACACTGGATTGCAAACCCGTATCTTTGCAAAAATCAATTAAATCCTATAAACATGTACATCGTATTGAGACAACTAGCTGGCATAATAAAACTGTACCTGTTGCTGTACCTGCAAATTTCAGTACATGATGATTAATAAGCTAACAGCCATAACAACCTTGCCAGTAAGATAAGTAAAAAAGTTAAATACCTGTGTCATTGTCAAATCCTACTCCAACACAAATACAATTCAATGATTGCTAATTGGAGGTTGAGCAGTTATATCAGACACTAATTACTTCTCTAGGTAGCATGATTTATTGAAGACCTAACAGGAACTTATTCAGGCATAGTTAACTATCAAAGCTCCATTCCCTTTAAATGACCTAAAATTTGCAATTCACCTGAAGTGGGCCCTTCAGCACAATAAATAATTTCTTACTTTCCAATTTCCCAATAGGCAATAACATAGCACATAAATTCGAGGAATGGCACAAGTGACGTTCCATACAGTGGAAGAATTTTTACTTTCCAAGTGACGTTCCATACAACACAATAAATATTTTCTTACTTTCCAAGTCTTACGTGGAAGAATTCTTCAAGAACTACAAATCAACAGAATTAAATTGTACAAGGCGTTGAAGTTCAATAGGATAGGTTCCTGGAAACTAGTATAGAAGCATTTTTTATAAACTAATCTTCATCATGAAAAAGTTTTTCTTTTTGTCTGCCTACAACTCATTAAATGTACAAGGTGTTGAAGTTCAATGGGATAGGTCCACCAATGAGTCCATATCCAGGAAAATCTATTGCCAACACTGTATACTCAATTCAAAAAATTTAATGGGTATTCACAGCTAGCATCTTATTATGATTTTAATTGGGTATGTGATAGAGATACTCACAATATCTCCAAAGTCTGCAGTAGTCCTCGCGTTGAAGGAATCTTGCCACTGAGTTCATTGTTATTAAAAACCCTGCTCAAATTAATTCACAAGATGACATTGAAATTAGGGCTCAGATTGAGAGAAACGGGGCTGCCCAGAAATTCAGTCCAACATTCCTCATTATATTATAAAATTAAAAAAAGAAGAGAACACCCATTCTGTCAACAGTTAAAAGGCAAAATTAAGTGGTTCAAGCTTAATCCGCTTCCCTGCAATATCACTCCTATTTAATAAATGAAGAGCAGCCTCCGGTCTCGAATTAGGTATTGATCAGAAAGTTTGAAAGATTTAACCATCTGAGATTCCACTTACATCTGTTTCTCGAGTGGTGATGAAACAACTGAATTTCCGCCTGTTGTACCTATTACGCCATCCATTTTTACGACTGAATCAACTTAGTATTCCCACAGCATGACAACAGTTCAAGAAATGGTTCAAACAGCCTACAAACTAAACTAACAAATCCAACATCAAATGCATTAGTTGTGCAAAACATAGAAAAAAAAAATTTCAATTGTAGCCTTTTAAATGCAGGAATACCTTCCATTTTGCTTGGTAGTGCCATAGTCTTTCTCATAAAACAAATAAATTAAACAAAGTCTTTTTTTAAATTCATATGCAATTCCAATAGGTTGTATCCTGATAAAGAGCATTATAAGATTCTTACAGGGAAATCAATGACAATATCATTCATTTAGTAAATTCAAATATTGTGGATCAACTGATCAAGAAAGCTGCCCTTAAATTCAATTATGGGGGTATTTTTGGAATGCGTCAAAATCTCTTTTTCTAGAATTCAACCTTTTAACTGCGAGTCTTCATTTGAATCATTTCAGAGAATCTCTCAGTCGTAGGCTGACTAACCATTGTTTGTTGCTCTGCAAATGTTATCAAATTCTTCATTGTCTTGACTTTAAACAAAGGTCACATGAAAAAACTGCATAAATTGTGCCTTTTTTATTGTATAATTTCTTATTTCTCCCAGCAAAACCACATTGCTATCCATACTAGAGAAAAGATCAGTTTCTAATACATGATTATAGAGTATGTTTAGGTCAGTGCAAAAAATAAAAACCAAACATATATACATTTAATTTAAGACTCTATGCTTTACGTAGGGTTCTATGAGTTTTTATGAGATCTACTAGCAGCCCCCAACACAATCCCATGACACCAATTGGAGCCACATACAAATAATGAGTTCTTAAGCATCAAAATAGAGACAATCCATTCTCTTGCATGCATTTTCCTAGTTTTCCATGTAATTCTACTTTCTGGATGAATTCCATCAGAGAGGCTTGTTCAATTTGATTCTTTGAAGCCACTCTTTCTAATTATTAATCTGGGGGTCAAATTGCCACATCATGACAAAGATTCATCCCTAAGTCAACAAAAATATGCAATTATCATCTTTTTGGCAAACTTAACTCCTGCATATCTATAGTGAATGAGACACCTCAAAACATCCAACAGATAGTTAAAAAATGAAGTGTGCTAAGTTAGACATACTGGACATGTGTTTAACATGAAGATGCCACATATTGTTGTACAACACACACAACTTATTCTTTACATCTATGTACATGTGCATACATATATTAAAGATCTCATATTACAATCTACCTAGGCATGCACTATGCCTATGGCTATAGAATTCACAGAAATATGTAATGTAACTCATCAACTCGTTCTGCCTTTGCTCCTACATTGTGCATTTCATAATTGGTATGGCTTCTTCCCATTCAAGATGACATTATCCTTGTTAATTTACCTTTTTTATTTGTAGTTAAAAAACTTTTTATTACCAAAAAAAAAAGTACAAAAAAAAAGAGGATTTCCAATAAAGCTCCAGGCAAGGAATAAATAACAACTGGAATGAAAACCCAACTTTGAGACCCACATGGTATATAGATAATTACTACTCACCATAATGATCAGGCATGGTTTCTGTCTTCCAAAACCCAATCTGTCTCTGCCAATTGTAGAAATAGAAGGGATAAATAACGATTGGAATAGAAATATATTTATAAAAAGAAAAAAGGTTTGCCACAGATTAATTGAGTTCTTATCTATAAATTTGCATATGCAAACTGCCTAACAAGAACAGAATTGATAAATGTTCAATTCTGACAAGAAGACATCTCTCCAATGAATGACGCGATGATTTAATTTAAGAAGTTAAGAATTAAATAAGCAGATAATTTGAACTTTATAACAGATGAGAGAAGGCATAATTATCAAAATTCAACAACTACCAAAACGAATTCTTCTATTCTGGTAAATGCAGATGTACAAGCTATCCTCAAATAGGAAATTTTCATTTTCCTTCTTAGGGGATAAAAAAAAAAATTCAATGTCAACAACTTTTGCTTCCTTCACAAAGTTGCGCTTGAAAGAACAGAAAAGGATCTTCCTTTGACCTGGTTTCAGGCCATCAACCATTGAAGGAATTGACCGTTGAAGATCTGCCATAGAAAACAATATAAGCTCTTTGATGTGCATTTGAAGATTGCTAAAATACTCCTTCCCTTCCTTTGATGTGCTGGTTCCCAACCCTTGTCAATTAAATATGTGATAATTCTACATTAATTACGTATACAGAAGCATGATAGAAAATATCATCCAATATAGTAAAGGCACTGTTTTGGACAGCAAAGATCCAATACAGTACAGGCACCAAGGTCCAGATGACTAATAAGGCATTGTGTTATGTTCATAATTCCTGCCTTCAAAGTGCACAAGCTGAAACATAGTTTGAAAAAGTGTGCCATACAATTACCTCTCCCCCCACCCCTCCCCTCCCCTTCCCTCCTCTGGTGGCAGCACATAAAAACAAAGGTACAATGACCAATAATCACACAATTAAAAGCTTATAGTCCCTCTACTATGTGTCTATATATACATACACATACATCTCACATACCTCTACTGAAACTGAATGCTTCTCATCAGAATGCACTGATCCACTTTCTGGAGCTCTTTCTTCATCATTATCCAGAAATGCTCTAGAGTTAAAAGTTGGGTCAGTTGCTCCATTTGCTGCTTCACCATCTTCATGGGTATGTTGAGCATCTAAAGCACTGAATATAAAATGAAAAGAGAATAAGCAATTTGACAACTGAATATAAAAGAAATGCATGTAGTGGCTCATAGGATAACAAAGAATTAGTTATGCAGCTGCTATACTAGAAACCTCACCTTCAGAGGAACTAGATTTTGTACAGACTGGTCTCCATATGGGAGTAACTGTTTTTGCTTTTTCCAATCCATAACACTTTGCCTATCTTTTGCACCAGCCATTTTCCACTTATAGTTCAGACTCTGATGAAAACTGCAACAATAGCACAAGAGTTAGCAGCAACAATTAAGCTAACAGCAACTTGAATAAGCTTAACCTTACCTATTATGAGCCCTGTCAAAGCAATAGTCTGGTAGCCAAAACTGACAACAGGACCATATGGCTTCAAAAGCATTCTTTTCAAACAGGTTTTTCTTTTCCTTTTTCTGAAATATGTTACATGATTCCCAAAAAGAAAACACCTCTATCTTTTTTTTCAAGCTTAAGATAAACAAATATGTTTCAAGGTCAACATCCTCAGTATACTAGAACCAATGCAGGTCCTCTTCATCTGTGCATTTGGGGAAAAGGGAATTGAAAGTCCATTGGTAGCATGGAGAAGCTTGTTCTTAACAAGATTAAAAGCAACCCCCCTAGTTGCATCCCCTTCAATCCCACTGCCACTACCTTCAACAGAACCTTTAGTCTGAGATGGACTACCTTTTCTAGAATCAACATCTTCACTACAGTTACCTGCTGTATCTGATGGGAAATAAGTAGATACAGGATCAATACTACTGCTCTCACCAAGGTTTGCAAAGTAGGGTATTGTCTGGTCTGGCTCTTCTTAGTTGAAATAATCGTCTTTTCCAAATCTTGGACCATAACTTCTGAACCATTTTTTAGAGTCCGCTCAATAGATTCTCAATCAAAACAAAAATCATCACCAAGGTTATATTTTATTAAAGCTATTTCAAGTGGGTCCATATATGAGAACATGTCCTGTGGTGACAGACATCTCCTATTGCCTTGACTAAAATTTCTGTCCATTGCAATACCTTTACATTTCTCTTCCTTAGATAATCGCCTAGTGGCAGGTTCAGTACTAAGAAGAAAGCCCTTTTTCAACATTGTATCAATATACCCCAAAACCACCAAGGAGAGAGAGCAAGAACCACAGATAGAAAAGACAATAACAAGGAAAGGTGCTTAGCTCACAATGACTAAAAAGGATAACAAAACACCACAAACACAACAATAACTAAATTAAGATAAACAATAATCACAAAAAAATTAAGACAACCAGCAGCCTATTCAAATTGAAACAACACCCAAAACTTTCCCTACAAAAAGCAAACCACAGAAGGCTTTTAGAGGTCAAAGGAAGTTGTCTGGATCGATAAAACAAAAATGAACAGAGAAATTAGGGTTTGCTGGGAAAAAGAGAATAGGGAATGACCAGATCTACAACTCTTGAGATCGAAATTGGAGGGGAAAAAACGGGGGTAAAAATTAAGGGAAGAAAAAGGGAAGAGGAGGATAGGATCCGCCAGAGAAAGACGAGGAGAAGAGCAGGTCGACACCGGAAAACATATGCCTAAATCGGCTCAAAGCACAGTCAACATTTTAGACATACCTCAGTAGCTTAACAAGCTTGTTGCTTTGGTAAGAGGGAGAGAGCGAGAAACAGAGGGTGAGGACGATGGCGAAGTGCGACGGACGTTCGCAATGGTGGTAAGGGACTTCGGTGAGCTAGAGAGAGTGGGCACCGATTGAGAGAGAGAACACAGAGGGAGAGGGCGGATCAACATACTACACAGAGCGAGTTGGAGACGAAGAGGAGATCGGAGCCCCTTTTTTAATTTTTTTTTTTCCTATTTTCCAGGTACAAAACGACGTCGTTTTTTCATTGGCGACCAAATTTTTTTTGTCGCCAAAAAATTTCATTTTCCCCCCTCCTTGTTTCAAATTTCCCTCCCAAACTTTTGGCGACCAAAACACCATATTAGTCGCAGAAAATATACCTTCGCCAACAAAATTTTTTAGTCGCCAAATCTCAATCAACGACAACTAAAATATTAGTCGCTAAAAGTTCTCTTTTGGCGACTAATTTTTTTTGGTCGCCAAAATGTAACCTTCCGCGACCAAAAATGTAGTTGGTTGCCAAAAGCATACCAATTTCTGCGACTAACTCATTTTTGGTCGCCAAAATGTGAACTTCTGCGACCAATTCATATTTGGTCGCGAAAAATTTTGATCATTCGCGACTAATTAATATTTGGTCGCCAAATGTCATTTTTTTGCGACCAAAATTTTTTTGGTCGGCAAAAGTGGTCGCCAAATGTGTAAATTCTTGTAGTGTTAGTATTAATTATAATATATTTTTATATATTATATTTAATTTCTGGAGACCCAAACCAATTTGGAAACAACTAAGGTTTAATAATAAACCTTAGATTCACAATATTTTAGGGTTTGTTTTTGCTCATCCCATGGTGAAGAGAACGGCTGCTACACATACTCCACTTTGGTGAATTCAATTATTTGGGTGTGTTGCTTCGTTTTCGGTGTTGATTTGGTTCATTATTTTGGATCTTCTACAACTCTGGTTCTGAAGATTTTTGTTCATCTATTTGGTGAGGTCTTTCCTCTTGTTTATTTGTGATTATTTGGAATTCACCTAAAGGTGGCTTTGTGAGACCATTAGTGTCTCGTTTGTAATCGTTTGGAACTTATTTGGTTGATAGTGGAATCGGATTTCGATCCCATGGACGTACCTCACATTGAGGGAACCACGTAAAAATTCTTGTGTTGCTTCTGATTTAATTTTTCCGCATTAGTTTTTATTCCCATTGATTGATTTACTTGTGGAGAATCACATATTTTCCCTAACAACTGGTATCAGAGCTTACGGTTTATTTAGGTTTATTTATTTGTGTAAATCAATGGAGGGGAATATGAGTCGTATGTCTAGCTTCAATAGAAGCAATTGGGTAACTTGGAAAATTAAAATGGAGGACCTATTATTTTGTAAAGATTTGTATGGACCCATTTAGGGTGATAGTAGCAAACCCGAGGGTATGAAAGATGATGAATGGAATAGGCTTAATCGAAAAACCGTTGGTGTTATCCGTCAATGGATTGATGACAGTGTGTTTTATCATGTTGCTACTGAAACTTTGGCACATGATTTATGAAAAAAATTAGAGAGTTTTTATGATAGAAAATCAGCTACAAATAAAGCCTTTCTGTTTCGTAAGTTGGTTAATTTAAAATATAAAGAGGGCAGCCCCATTCCGGAACATCTGAATGAAATAAAAAGTATTGTTAACCAACTTGTTTCTATGAAAATTATTTTTGATGATGAGTTGCAGGCTTTGATGCTACTTAGTTCTTTGCCCGAAAGTTGGGAGACTTTGGTTGTGACGGTTAGTAATTCGGCACCTGATGAAGTTGTCACAATGGACCAAGTCACTAGTAACTTATTGAATGAAGAAACTAGAAGAAAATCAGCGGGTTCCTCTCATTCAGAAGCATTTGTTGTGAGAGGCCGAAGCAAAACAAGGGAGAGGAGTAAGACTCCTCAGGGTCGGGATCAAAGCCATGACAAATCAAAAGATGGTTCTTTTTTAAAGAAAGACATTGAGTGCTATTATTGCCATAAGAAAGGGCACATGAAGCAGGAATGCCGAAAGCTCAAGAACAAAGAGAAAAGGCATGATAAAAGTGTGGATAAGAAATAAGAAGACACAACGACAGTTACTACCGATGATCTCATGGTCATTTGTGAAGATGATTGTATCAATTTTGTGGGCCAAGAGAGCAATTGGGTGATTGATTCGGGTGCTTCTTTTCATGTGACTTCTCAAGTTGATTTCTTCACTACCTATAACAAAGGAGATTATGGTTCTGTTCGAATGGGTAATAAAGGTTTGTCCAAGATTATTGGCATGGGTAATGTTTGCTTGGAAACAAATTTAGGCTGCAAGTTGTTGCTTAAAGATGTGAGGCATATTCCCGACATTCGCCTCAATTTGATCTCTACTGGGAAGCTAGATGATGAAGGTTTCAACAACAAATTTGGTGATGGAATATGGAAGCTCACAAAGGGTTCTTTGGTGGTGGCTAAGTGCAAGAAGACTCATACACTTTATTCGATGCAAGGAAAAATTTGTAAAAGTGTTGTCAATGCACTTGAAGATGATACTTCTACCGAATTGTGGCACAAACGGCTTGGTCACATGAGTGAAAAGGGGCTGCAAGTATTGTTCAAGAAAGAACTTCTACCCGGTTTGAAAGGTACACATCTCAAAACTTGTGTTCATTGTTTGGCGGGTAAACAACATAGAGTTTCTTTTCATAAAAATGTAGCTTCTAGAAAAGAAAATGTTTTGGAGTTGATTCATTCGAATGTTTGTGGTCCTTTAAAATTTAGAACACATGGTGGTGCACTTTATTTTGTTACTTTCATTGATAATTATTCAAGGAAAGTTTGGGCTTTTCTACTAAAAACTAAAGATCAAGTTTTAGAAGTATTTAAGCATTTTCAGGCCATGGTTGAAAGAGAAACAGGGCAGAAATTGAAGTGCATGCGATCAGACAATGGTGGTGAATACATTGGGCCATTTGATGAGTATTGTCGCAGCCAAGGTATTCGGCATCAAAAGACAGTTAAGAAGACTCCTTAACAAAATGGCGTTGCCGAGAGGATGAACCGCACCATTGTGGAAAGAATAAGGTGTTTGCTTTCACAAGCTAAATTGCCAAGATCTTTTTGGGGTGAGGCATTGAAGACAGCGGTTGACATGATCAATTTGTCTCTTTCCTATCTTTTGAATGGTGATGTTCCAGAAAGAGTTTAGACCGGCAAAGATGTGTCTTATGAGCACTTGAAAGTGTTTGGTTGCCGAGCTTTTGTTCACATTCTAAAGGATGAGAGGTCCAAGCTTGATAGTAAGTCAAGACAATGTATTTTTCTTGGCTATGGGTGTGATGAATTTGGGTATAGATTGTGGGATCCGGTCGACAAGAAAGTCATTCAAAGCCGTGATGTTGTGTTTCTTGAAGACCAAACAATTGAAGACTTTGACAAATGTGATCAACCGGAGCCAAAAACTAGTGATCTCATTGACATAGATTCATCTCCTTCATCTTCAGTTGATGATAAAAACGGGGGAGATGTGCAGCTACCTATTGAAGATGTAGAGGATGATGCTAATCCTAATGAAGTTGAGCCATAAATTAAGGAAGAGCATCCAACTCAAGAACCGCCACCACAACTTGAGTTGAGGAAATCTACAAGGGACCGACAACCTTCAAGAAAGTATCCTCCCAATGAATTTGTGTTGATTTCCGATCAAGGGGAGCCTGAGAGCTACCAAGAAGCAATTGAGCATGCAAAGAAAAGTGATTGGAAAAACGCCATGGACGAGGAGATGAATTCCTTGCTTGAAAACCAGACTTATGATTTAGTGAAGTTGCGTAAAGGGAGGAAAATTCTGAAAAATAAATGAGTTTTCAAATTGAAGAATGATGGCAAGACTCTGAGGTACAAAGCACGTCTTGTTGTGAAAGGCTTTGGGCAAAAGAAAGGTATTGACTTTGACGAGATTTTCTCACCGGTTGTAAAGATGTCTTCTATTCGGGTTGTACTTGGCATAGCTGTAAGTATGAACCTTGAAGTTGAGCAACTTGAACCGCATTTCTTCACGGTGATCTTGAAGAGGAAATTTATATAGAGCAACCAGAAGGTTTTGTGGAGAAAGGGAAAGAGAAATTTGTTTGCAAATTGAAGAAAAGTTTGTATGGCCTCAAGCAAGCCCCGCGGCAATGGTACAAAAAATTTGACTCTTTCATGATGAATAATGGTTTTTCTAAAACCACTTCGGACCATTGTGTGTTTGTGAAAAATTTCCCGGATGGCAAATTTATTATTCTTTGCTTTATGTTGATGACATATTAATTGTGGGTCAAGATTCTGCCATGATAAACAGGTTGAAATTGGAGTTGAGCAAGTCTTTTGCTATGAAAGATTTGGAACCGGCAAAGCAAATACTTGGTATGAAAATTGTTCGTGATCGCAAAGAGGGGCTGATTTGGTTGTCTCAAGAAAGCTACATTGAGAAAGTTCTTGAAAGGTTCAACATGAATAAAGCAAAGCCGGTTGGTTGTCCACTTGCGGGTTACTTCAAGCTTAGTTCGAATCAATGTCCTATAAGTGAGAAAGACAAGGAAGAGATGCTGAAAGTTCCTTATGCTTCAACAGTTGGTTCTTTGATGTACGCCATGATTTGTACAAGGCCGGATATTGCTCATGCCGTTGGTGTGGTGAGTCGTTTTCTCTCTAATCCGGGTAAAGAACATTGGGCAGCGGTAAAATGGATTCTAAGGTATCTTCGAGGGACTTCGAAGGTGTGTTTGTGTTTTGGGGATAGTAAACCGATGCTTGATGGGTTCACAGATTCTGACATGGCCGGTGATGTTGATTCTAGGAAATCTACTTCGGGGTATTTGATGACTTTTGCAGGGGGAGCTGTGGCATGGCAATCTAAATTACAAAAATGTGTTGCTCTCTCAACTACCGAAGCTGAATTTATTGCCATTACAGAAGCTTGCAAAGAAGAGTTATGGTTGAAGAAATTTTTGCAAGAGTTGTGTTTAAAGCAAGAAAAGTATGTGCTTTATTGTGATAGTCAAAGTGCTATTCACTTGAGTAAAAATTCTACTTTTCATTCGAGATCGAAACACATTGATGTGAGATACCATTGGATTCGTGATGTGTTAGATTCGAAATTGTTACAACTCGAAAAAGTTCACGCAGATGATAATATTTCAAATATGTTGACAAAGACTTTGTCGAGGGACAAACATTTAAAGTGTCGAACTTTGGCGGGTATGGTTGATTTCTCCACCTAAGTCGGTAGGGGGAGAATTGTTGGATATACCTCCTTATTGGAGTGTGGGACTCAATTGGTTTTGAAAAAAGAGTTTAATTTAGTTTAGTATTAATTATAATATATTTTTATATATTATATTTAATTTGTGGAGACCCAATCCAATTTGGAAACAATTAAGGTTTGATAATAAACCCTAGATTCACAATATTTTAAGGTTTGTTTTTGCTTATCCCAAGGTGAAGAGAACGACGGCTACACATACTCCACTTTGGTAAAATCAATTATTTGGGTGTGTAAACAGTGGAATTAATTTGGGTGGTTCTTTGCTTCGTTTTCGGTGTTGATTTGGTTCGTTATTTTAGATCTTCTACAACTCTGGTTCTGAAGATTTTTGTTCATCTATTTGGTGAGGTCTTTCCTCTTGTTTATTTGTGATTATTTAGAATTCACCTAAGGGTGGTTTTGTGAGACCATTAGTGTCTCGTTTATAATCGTTTAGAACTTATTTGGTTGATAGTGGAATCGGATTTCGATCCCGTGGACGTACCTCACATTGAGGGAACCACGTAAAAATTCTTGTGTTGCTTCTGATTTAATTTTTCCGCATTAGTTTTTATTCCCATTGATTGATTTACTTTTGGGGAATCACATATTTTCCCTAAAAAATCTCTTGATAATATAAAATAAAATAAAAAAATTAGTTCTTGCTTTTGATTTCTTTGCTTAGATAGTTTCGATGATGAAGAAAACAGAGCAACTACTGTGTTGTCGAAGTCTCTTTCAGAGTCAATTTCGCATTAACTCGAAAAATGGTTTGACCAACCAAATATACAAAGTGAATCACCACCCGGCAAAGAATGTGTTTCCACCCGGACACACCTCAATCGGTGTCCGAAGCCCATCTCAATTTAGGCTCAAAATTAGTCAAAAGTCATGGTTGCACAAACCAATTTTCTAACACTATATTATCTATTTTTGTGGGAATTGTTCAAAGAAGAGGACGACCAGGGGGACATCCGGCCGGATGTCCAGTGGGTCCATCATCAACGGTCCTGGATAGTAAAATGGTGAAAGATGGCCAGATCCTTAGTTTGGTGAAACATTTGTTATTTTTTCAGTTTGATACAGGTTTGGTGAAATCATTGGAGCACAAAAAGATGTACTTTTTCACCAAATTTGAATTTGATAATGCATCTGATAAAACGTTGGAGATGGTCTAAAAGAACGCAAAAAAGTATCCTCTTTATTTTGCTTAATAAGTTTAGCTAGTGTATATTTCAATCATACTCTTCATTTTAGCTAACCAATTAAACTAATTTAGCTAATATTTTTAAAAACATACTATAAACATAAATTTAAAATATGGGCAAAATGGAGGTAGCAAGCAGATATGAACAAAATGGTGGGAAGACCATTGGCCTAGCAATGGACACCAGCTACTTGTAAAGAGCCAAAACGAAAATGGGTAAAATGTCTATTGTGATGGAGAGAGCCTTTTAGAGGAAAACCAAAACAACTTCATTAACAAAATGCCTCTTATAGTCCTTTTGCTCCCTTCTTTGGAGATGCTCTAAGGTAGATCATCTCCGTTGGAATAGTGTGGATTTTAACAAATACAAGTCTTAATTTTTACAGTTCAAAGGAAGTGTGACACTTATTCAGTTATCTTCTAAAAATAACAACAAAAAAATAATAGATCTCACTATTTTAACCAATAAAAATTAATAAGTCAAGATATCACCTTAGCTTGCCCACAAAGGCCTAAGAATTCATTTGAAAAATAACTTTTTAATGACTTTTTAACTTTTCAATTAAAATATGACATGAAAAAAAATTAAAGTGTTTTCCTCTCACAGTCTCTTGATGGAACACATGAAAGATACTACCAAACAAGAATACTAGGTTATCTCGGGGTCTAGGTCCACAAATGCAGTGATGACACTTCAGAGTATCTTTTTTTTATTGATAAAAAAAAAAGAATACTATCATTCAAGTCAATACATTATTTGGTGGAAGTTTTTATTTTTTTTAATAACAAATTCATGTTGTTTTAAAATAAACTTTTCAATTCAAATTGTTTTAAACTTTATTTAAAAATTTATAAGTTTTTCAAATCGTGTTTTGAGAACCTGACTTAAAATTTAAAATCATATTTTTAAAACGCGGCAATCCTATTTAACTTGGGGTTTGAGATAATAAGAACAAAATAACTTTTGCTATTAAACTTAAAAGGTCAAAAAAAAAAAAAAAAAAAAAATCATTGGTCATCATCATCGATTAAAAAAAATTAAATATCACAAAAATGGTCCCTATAGTTTACCTTTAGTTTCATTTTGGTCCCTGTACTTCTAATTGTTTCAATTTTACCCTTGCAGTTTGGTTTTTGGATCGAACTCGTCCAATAGTTAACCGCCGTTGGGATTTTCGCCGGAAACCCATTTCCCCAAAGGGCAAGGTTGTCATTTCGATACCCCCATACCCATTTTCCCGCCCGAATATGCAGCCCACATGATCTGTGTAAACAAATAGGGGATTAGGGTTAGGAAAGGGGTTAAGAAAGGGAATACAACAAATTGGTGAGAGGTGAGGCTTGAATTCAGAGGTGTCTGAAGGAAATCTAATATTTAAATCAAATCCATTAAAGTAAGAAAGCAGCAAGCTAAGTCGATGGCTTCGAGAGATGCTTCGTCTAGGAGCCCTCAATATGGTATTTGACTTTTTTGACAAACATTTGTTTGTTTATGTATATTGTCGTTTTCATTTTGGTCTCTCGACTTCATAGTGGTTAAATGGTGATTTATGTATACATATAGGTTATGTGTATTTAGATTCACATTTGTTTGTTTGTTTGTTTGTTTTTTTCTTTGTTGGACTAATCTGAGATGCACCTTTCTATATGTTGGATTCTTTGTTTTGTTCCCTATTTTGTTGACATTGGTTCCTACGCGAATAAACATGCACATAGGGAAAAGTAATCAACCCTTGACAAATTTTGATTAATTTATTTTTTATTTAATCTCACAGATCCTAATAGTGATTACTTCACTTTAAAAATGCATCATGGGGGAACATTTGTATGTAGTCCAAATAGGTTGTATGTGGGGGGAAAAGAAACATACTTTGACCACTGCAAAGCTGATTACATGAGTATGTTATACATAGAGGATTTGGTAAAGAAATTGGATTGTACTAGAAGCATGTTATATTACTACAGACTGCCTGATAAAGATCTTACTAGTGGGTTAGTCAATATAAAGAATGACAATGAGTTGACGGGTACGTTGAAACTCTTGAATAGAAGTAAGCACATTGATTTCTATTTGGAACAGTATCCTATAACACAACCTAGTTCAATACTGATTGATGACATTGATGAGTTATTTGGAGGTGAAGATGAGTTTCATAGGTATATGGATGTAATAGAAGCTCAGTTCTAAAAGGATGGTGGTGGAGAAGCTGAGTTAGAGCAAGGTAAGGGTGCAGCAAAAGTTGATGATTTGTTTGATAGTGGATATGATGAAGGTTCTCAGACACAGTCTAGAGATTTAGAGGAATATGAGGATAGTGAAATTGATGAAAGTGAAGATGACATGCTATTTGAAACTCATGTGGATAGGAATGTGAAATGGGGTGGTTTAATGAGGGATAATGTCATTGATGAAGCAGGTACTCATGAAGCACAAGTTGAAGGGAGGTGGGAGGATGAGTCAGCTTCAGATGAGCTGAGAAGCATTGATTCATCAACTGAAGGTGAGGATAATGAAAAGAAGAAAGAAAAAGTACCCTCAATTTAATATGCATACAGATATGGTTGAGCCCCAATTTGAAGTTGGGATATTGTTTGGGACTTCCTAAATCTTTAAAGATGCTGTCAGACAACATGCTATAAAGACTGGAAAAGCAATCAAGTTGGTCAAAAATGACAGCCTTAGGGTGAGAGCTAGTTGTAAGCCTCCATGCAAGTGGGTCCTATTTGCATCTAAAGTTCAAAGGGAAAATAGTTTTCAAATAAAAACCTACCACCCCACGCACAATTGTGGTAGAATTTTTCACAATAGACAAGTCAATTCCACTTGGTTGTCCAAACATTACATAGAGACACTTAAGACCAACCCTACATGGCCCTTGTCTGCTTTCCAAAAAGCTATGCAAATGGACCACAAAGTTGGGGTCTCAAAGAGTCAAGTTTATAGGGCCAAGAGAAAAGCACAAGAGTTGATTGAGAGCAGCCATGAGGAACAATATGCAAAGCTGTGGGATTATTGTGAAGAAATTAGAAGATCAAATCCTAAATCAACCATTATTATGCAGGTTCATGAGATTCAACCAGAGGATGAGGATAAGGATGAGAATGATGTTGGGAAGTCAAGATTTGAAAGGATTTATGTATGTTTAGGGGCTTCTAAGAAAGGCTTCATTGCAGGATGTAGGCCATATATTGGAGTGGATGCTTGCCATTTGAAAGGTCCTTACAAAGGCCAGTTGCTTCAATCTGTGGCCATTTATGGTAACAATAACACTTTTCCAGTGGCTTTTGCTGTAGTGGAAAGGGAAACAAAATCCTCATGGAAGTGGTTCCTGGAGATACTACAGGAAGATTTAAGGATAGACAACCACAAAGGGTTCACAGTCATGTCTGATAAACAAAAGGTAAAGGTTTTGGTATTCTTTCACTTAATTTAATTAGTCTTTTGTGGATAACCTATATTACTTGCTTTGGCTTGGCTTTTAATTGTTGTTGTTGTTATTTTTATTTTTTTTTCATTTATGTTTGTCATAGGGACTGATTCCAGCAGTTGCAAAGGTGTTTCCATATGCTAAGCACAGATTCTGTATTAGGCATTTCTACAACAACTTCAAAGACAACTTCAAGGGCATCCATTTAAAAGAAATTTTGTTTTATGCAGCCAAAGCCACATATGTGCAAAGGTTTCAATATCATATGGAAGAGATGAAGATGACAAATGAAGATGCTTTCACATGGTTGGCAGACAAACCACCTTGCTTCTGGAGCAGGTCCCATTTCACAACATACAACAATTGTGATGAGTTAGACAATAACATGTATGAGAGCTTCAACAGTTTGATTCTAGATGCAAGAGATAAGACTATTTTGCCACTGCTTAAGGATATTAGATGCATTTTGATGAAGAGGATGCAAATAAGGAGAGAAAAAATGAGGGCATATGCAGGTCCTATATGTCCTAACATCCCAAAAAGACTAGAAAAGAGGAAATTGGATGCATGCAATTGCATTGTAATTTGGACAGAGGAACAAAAGTACCAGATCAACTGCTTCAATGGACAACAATTTGTGGTTGATCTAAAAGATATATAGCACCTGTTCATGTAGAAAATAGGAGTTATCCTATTTTATCATGCAATAGCAGCCATTTATGATAAACATGAGAACCCTGAAAAATATGTGGCACACTAGTTCAAGAAAGAGACTTACATGGCCTCTTATGAGCCACTAATCTACCCCATCAATGGATCTGAAATGTGGCCTAAGTTAGTGTTAGATGCACCACTGCCCCTTAAAGTCAAAAAATAACCAGAGAGGCCAAAGAAATTGAGGAGGAGAGATGCAGATGAACCCAAAAACCCCTACAAGTTGAAGAGAAAACACATTACAACCACATGTGCCACATGTGGTCAGCTTGGACATAAGAAAAGAAGTTACAAAGGTCAACCAGTTGAAGGCAATGCTATAAAGGCAAACTTACCTATAAGTAAAGTAATTCTCAATTTATTTGACTCTTACATTGCAATTTGTATGAGGCATTAATTGATTAATTACATTACATTTCACCATGTCTGAAGGTGAGGAATAATAATAGTTCAAGTCAAGTTAAAATACCTCCAATGGGTACAGGGCAAAACATGGCAAGGAGGAGTAAGGCAAAGGTTACTGCTGCAGGAGGTAGTAGTAGTCAACCAAGCATGGGCACCAGGGCAAAGACAGCAAATGCAATACCTATTGGCAGTCAACCAAGCATAAGCACCAGGGAAAAGATAGCAGCTGCAAAACCTAGTACCACTCAACCAAGCATGGCCACCAGGGCAAAGACAGCAGCTGCAAGACCTAGTGCCAGTCAACCAAGCATAGCCACCAGGGCAAGAGCAACAGCTGCAAAAGGTATTAGCAGTCAACCAAGCATCGCCAAAAGGGCAAAGGCAACACCTATAAGAGCCAGTGGAAGTCAACCAACCATGGCCAACAAGGCAAAGTCAAGGCCAAGCATTGAACCATGCATGCTTACCTTGGCAAGGTCAACACCATCACCTGGATTTACTTGCATTTCCACAACTCAGTCATCAACATCTGCACCTACAGACTCATTCATGTTTAGGGGGAGAAGATTTGTGTCACGACCCAAACTCGGCCCTATGGGTTTAGCACCGTAACTGGCCAGTAATCCGAGATTACCAAAGGCTTGCTGAACAGTAATACAGTAAAACAGAGTACAGGGCCTGGCGGAAGCCAATACAGTAGATAACTAGTGTCCATTGAGCTGTGAAAATCTGTATGCCAAAACATTTTTCATGCATTCATTCAACTCAAAACAGTACAGTCTATACAATCATATACAACCATTCAGTGCGGGGACTTAATCCCTCGATATCAGTGCAGTAGAACAGTAAACAGTCTAGACAACAGTGCAAAACAGTAGGGAGATCGATAGGGGACACAAAAACACCCCAAGCCACAGCATGGCGTCTCGGAACCTCGCAGTGAGGCACATAGGCTGGCTTGACAAAACTGGGGACTAACCCACGCTCCTAGCTCCGGTCTGGCTGCTAAGAACCTACATATATATATAAACAGTGAGCTAAAGCCCAGTGAATAACAATAAGTGTAAAGAGGTTATGAATGAATGTCCTTACAGTAATGAAAACAGTTCATTAAACAGTGTTCAGTCTTTCAGTAGTTCAGTCAATCAGTCATATGTGGTACACCCATTAGCCTATGAACAGTAGGTCCAGAAGGACCGGGCCTTAACAGACCCAACAATAATGATGGCCATCAATCAGTAAACAGTATGGTTCCACAAGGAAACCGACAGAGCTCTGTAACAATAACAGTAATCAATAAGTGCTAAGGATGCCACAGTACAGTTCACAATACAGGACATACATTCATTCAATAAACAATATCCGTTCAGTAAACAGTTCTGTTCAGTATTCAAAAGATAACCATTTTGAACATATCTTTACACAATCTGTTACTCACAGAGATTTGGGCTAATAGCAGCTAGAGCGCGTCCCCGAGAGCCAACCCTAAACAGTTAACAAATAGAACACACACTAAGTTTCACAGTTGGGGAAGTACAATAATTAACTTCCTATTATGCCTCGGTGTGTTCTACATCTATATCCTCATTAAGATGCCTTAAACTAGGCCTAAGAATGCCTAGGATGGAATGAGGATGTGAAAATACACTTAGAAAACATTTGCAGAATTTTCAGTGAAACAAGGCCTCCGCTCGAGCTCAGGTTTCCCCGCTCGAGCGTACAAACAAACAAAGGTCCCCGCTCGAGCGTACATTACCCCGCTCGAGCGGAGTGAAGAATGGTGCAAGATGCTGGATGCTCGATTTCTCCGCTCGAGCGTGAATCACTCCGCTCGAGCGTACTGAAGAACAAATCGAAGAAAATGCTGGGAGCATGAATTCCCCGCTCGAGCGGCACTACCCCCGCTCGAGCGGACATCAAAAATCTGGAAAATCCAGGTTTGTGTTCCAAGTCCAAAACTCAAGTTTGATGCTCCCAACTCGATCCTCTTGGGCCCATTTTCTGGAAAACTCTTTCAAACACATAGAATAACACGTTTTAAAGCTCAATTTAAGAAATCAAGGCCCAAGGGTGTTTAATCAAACTCATTTTCAAACTAGTTTTCAAGAACAACATGCAACATGACATGCATGAGTTTTTAACCAAATTCAAGCTCCAAGTCTTGCTCTATTGAGCTCCAATCTTTGAAAACAAAATGAAAACATGGACTATAATATAAACATGGACATGCATGTACAATCCACCATGAATTCAACTTCCAAATGCACCAAAATGGCCATGCATGCAACAAGTAAGGTCCAATTCAACATGTATGAGCAAATTCATGGCCTAGCTCTCTAATTGGGCATGAACCATGCAAAATGAGGCTCAAAGACAACAAGATGGAGATGAAGTCACTTACCGAAGTCTCAATTACAAGGTTTATGAGCTCAATTAGCAACTACCCTTCAATTTCTTCAAGTATACAAGCCAATTCCTAGTTGATTTCACAATTCTCTCATTTCTCTCTCTCTAGTCGGTTCTCTCTTCACAAAATGACTGATAGAAATGTTTTGGTTGCATGTAATAAGGCTCAACATATAATAAACAAAGGCCCCACTTTGATGGCAATTCTGTAAATAAGGCAACTCTTTGATTTAACTTATTTTAATCTCATTTAATCATTCCTAATCAATTTTCAGATAAATATACCATTAAATCACAAATATTCTACTGATTCCAAAACTCTAAACGGTTCCTAATTCGGCCGCCGATAAGGCCTTCAATTAACAGTTTAAACATATAAGTTCTAACAGATAATCATTCAATCAAACAGATGCAATATGCAATTCAATAGATAACTTATTCAATTTCAATTTCGACTTCAATCAGTTCATTCAGTACTTCAGTTAATCCAATTATCAGTCATTATCAGTTCAGTTTAACAGTAATCAGTACGTGATTCAGTGGGTTATCGATAATCAGTACGAGGGTTGTTACAATTTGTGTCCTTGTCTCCACAGAAACAAGCTACAACTAGTGCAACCAACAACAAGACTGCAAATTAGTGGCAGTCAAGGACAAGGCCCAATTGTCTTTTGTACATAAACTGCTATGACCTACTATTTTTTGCTAGGGTTAACAATGTTGATCAAATTTTTGTAGTTACACTTTTTGACTAGATGTGCTCATCATTTTGCTAGTTTGTAATCACTTTTGTTGATCAACTATTGTATTTTTGTTGGTGAACCTTGTCTTCTATTGGTGAACAATATGATTGCCTTTTGTTGTTTAATGAATGAATATTGACCAAGTGTCTTTGTTTTATTCTTATTGCCTTTTGGCATTGTATTCTTCTATTTGTTAGAAATGCCAATCGATATTACCAAATCACAACACATTATATATTTGTATGTAATCTAATTGCAGTCTAACATTGATCACAAAGTTCACAAAATTCAATACATAATCTTCAAATGGCATTGCAATTCACAAAAATACAAAACCCATTTCATTTCAGCCATTCAGACAACATTACACATGGTTATCATTGCATATGCTATTCTAGCATTGTTTACAAAACTAACACAATCAAATTCAAAACATTAAAACATGAAACATCTACATCTACATTTCTTATTCCCATTATGTCGAATCATTGTCATTGTTGTTACCAACAATTTCCCCATCTTGCTCTGTTGTGAGGTAGCACCACAAGAAAAATATCCATGACATCACTACAAAGATCAGCGGCTTCCTTTCTCTTCCTCTATGCAATCGAACTTGGTCTTCAATGACCCTAATTCTTCTAAGTAATCCATTAATCACTTATTGAACTTGGGTACCAGCAGGAGGATCAACCTACATGAAGAACCCACAAGCACCCCTACTCTGCATTTCTCAAACAAAAAAAAAAAAAAGAAGGCAAATTACAGAATGATTTAACAGAGGATAAATATATATATTGTTAGGTTTTTATTCTTGGCAATCTCGTTTGACAAAACTCCTTTCAGTTGTATTTGTTTTCGCACTTTTATTTCAATGAGGTTATGAGTTTATTAGATGCGAATCTAACCCGAATCGAACCTTGTAGAGAAGTTTGTGATGTTAATGCTTTCAAGATTGCCACTTCGCTGATTATGACGGGGGTTGAGCTGCCCGGTCAGCTCGCGGGGTCGAGGGGCAGCGCCCCTGAAGCAAAATGCAAAAGTGCATTCAAAGTTGCTTGTCCGCTCGAGCGGACATTTCCCCGCTCGAGCGGAGAATGCTGAGTTCCAGAAGTTTGGTGAGTCTGCAAATATACTATGATCCGTGTTTTCATGCTCAAGCGTCCATTTCCCTGCTCGAGCGTACATCCTGGTTTGGAACACATCATATAGTGTCCTCGCTCGAGCGTACACCCTAGTGCGGAACACGCAATATAGAGTCCCCGCTCGAGTGTCAATTCCCACGCTCGAGCGGACCTCGCGATTTCAGATTCTATAAATTCGCAAGTTGCTCCAAATCTAGGATTACTTCTTCAGATCTTCTTTTTGGATATTAAGGCTTATATCTGGGGATATTTTACAAGTTTTCTTTGATGTTTAATTGAGTATTCAACTCATGGGTTAAGAAGAATACATCAAAGGTTTGTTTGTTCATTTTATACAAAAGAGAGAGTTGTTCTTTGGTGGATTCTGAAGAATTTGAGCCTGAAGCTTTGGTGGATTCTGGAGTGGTTTATCGTCAAGAAAATTCTGAGGTGAAGACGGGGTTGAAAGAGGCACATAGGGGTTGGTTCAATTCGGGCGTGGATTCGCTAGGTAATTGAGAGTATACCTATGTAATTCCTTTATATCTTCTTAGTAGATTATTTTGTGGCTGTTGCCCGTGATTTTTTTATCACACTTTGAGGTGCTCCAATTGTGGTTTTTCCACATTAAAATCGTTGTGTCAATTTGTCTTGATTGTTTGATTGGGATTGTTTTATTACTTAAGATTGATACATAATTACAAATCAACATCTAGGGAATTTCTAGATTTTTCAATTGGTATCAGAGCGGGTCGCTTTATTTTTTTTGTTTTACAAATCTATTAGAGCGAGATCTTGTTTGATTTGTGATAATGGACACAATTCGTGAGGGAAATTCTATGGTTCGACCACCTCTACTTGACGGATCCAATTATTCTTTTTGGAAAGCTCGGATGAGATCATTTTTAAAATATATTGATGAAAAAGTTTGGCAATCTGTCATGTATGGGTGGACTGAACCAACGATTATCGTTGATGGAGTAACTTTCCCCAAACCAATTGATAAGTGGGACACAATTGATTACCAAAATAGTAGCTGGAATAGTACAACTATCAATTCTCTTTTTTGCGCTGTCACACCTGAAGAGTTTAGTCGTATTTGCAATTGTGAAGTCGTAAAAGAGGCTTGGGATATCTTACAAACTATTCACGAGGGCACTCCTTCTGTTAAACGCTCAAAACTTCAAAGACTCACATCTAGTTTTGAAAACCTTTCAATGAAAGATGGTGAGACCTTTGATGAATTTTATGCAAAGTTGAGTGACATTGTTAATTCTAACTTCAATTTAGGTGAAAAAATACCAGAATCCAAAGTTGTGGGAAAAATTTTGATATCCTTGCCCGATCGGTTCCAACCAAAAGTTACGGCTATTGAGGAGGCTCAAGATGTTAACAACCTTAAGCTGGATCACTTGGTTGGAAATCTCCAAACTTATGAGGCACATAGGAATTTCAAAAAGAAACAAAAAGATGCTATTGCTTTTAGTAGTGCTCATAGAGTTGGAGAGGATTCTGATGAGGATTGCGAGATAGATTCCAAGATTACGGCTGCTTTTGTTAAACAATTTAAAAAATCTTTTTTGAAAAAGAATCCTAATCTTTTGGAATCTACTCATACTCATAAATCTAAAGGCAAAGATAAACTCAAAATTAATTCTATAGCCAATAAGGAGAAAGGAAAGATACAAGGGAACTCTAAAAGAGTCCAATGCTATGAATGCCAAGGATTTGGTCACTTTGCTTCAGAATGCCCCACGCGTTCGAGGAAGAAGAAAGCCCTCGCTATCACTTGGGATGATGAATCAGAATCTGATGAAGATGAAAGTGACAATGAAGATCAAGGTGAAGAGGGACATAAACAATTCCTTGCTTTCATGGTGGCTTCCGAAACTGAAGGACGACCAGAGTATCCGAAGAGGCCTGTTGAGAATGCCACTGATGATGAATCCTCGAGAAGTGATGATGAAGAGCTTGAGCAAGCTTATGAAAAGTTGTATAAGGAATCTCTTAACTTATCCAAATTGAATGACAAACTCACTATGAAACTCAAAGCATGTGAAAATGAGAATGTCAAACTAAAGGAGGAGATTTCTAAGGCTAGGATTGATGCCATCAAGATAGCTAATGATCGACAAGCTTTTTGTGCAAAACTCTTGACTTGTGAGACAGAGAGGAATGAGCTACAGCAAATCTATGTAACATATGAAGAAAAGATTGAAACTCTCGAGATGTCTCAAGTTGCATTGGAAGAACTAATGACCAAGAAAGAGGAAGAACTCAAGTGTGCTATGGCTACCATTGGTCTTTGGAACAAAGGATCAAAGACTTTGGAGGATATCATTGGGTCTCAACAAATGTGTTGTGACAAGAGTGGCATTGGCTTTGGTGATAACAAAGAGCAAAAACAGAGTGCATCTACATCTCATGATACAAGAACTCAAGGAAAGGGAGAACAAAAAATTCAACATAAGGATGGACTTCTCAAACTTCCTAGAGTTGGTAAGGTAAAAGAAAAGAAGGTACACCCTGTTTTTATTTGTCATCATTGTGGTATGCATGGTCATATTCGCCCTTATTGTTATAAGTTGCATGGGAGAGTGTCTCATAGAGATGGAAGAAATTCCAACATCTTGTGGGGTAGGAGACACTTCATTGGTATTAATGAGGTTAAAGGTCATATTAGACCTCGCTATTTTGATCAGCTTGAGACCAATCATGGAGCGAGTTTGCATTTGCCTAGACCTAGAAATAGGGAGTTGGAAACCACGTCGAGACGGGTTCCCATTGCAGGGGAAAAGAACCACAACGTCAAGACACCATCCAAGAACCGTAATTCTTATAACTTTGTTCATACTAAAGCGGTTTTGGTGAGAAAATTTGACTTATGCTAATTTGTTTATTCATTTTAGTTTTTAGGTTTCTGTGTATTTTTTTTTTTTTTGGGTCATTTAATGTGTGCTTTCATTTAATGTGTGCCTGTTCATTTTCTGTATTATTTTGTTTTAAAAAAAATGATGAAAAAAAAAATCCAAAAAGATTTTCTTTGTATGGTTTTGCAAGCTTGAAATTTTTGAGTGGTCCTTGGTGCATATTGGAATTGATGAGAATATCTATTACATGTTAATATGTGTGTACTTTCTGTAGTCATTACTCATTTCGGTGTGTGTGTTCTTTGATTAGTACGTCTCATTCTGTACACACTCCTGGATTAGCAAATTTTGGAGTCTTCCGTCTTAGTAATCATTTTTCTCTATGGACTTCTGGCATTGTATCTTTTGCTTTTTTAGAGGAACTGACCTATACTAGCACATCATGGGTGATGTTGAGTCTCTTAACCACCTTCCATCTTTTTGCATCTCCATGGCTTTCCCCTCTGTTCTTTGTAGTCCAGCCATGAGGAAAAGGCTACCTCAGAGTCACCAACCAGGCCATCTTTATTATATCCATGCTTCTCTGGTTCGGTTTCCATACTCTTAAGCGTGTTAGCCACCAATGAGTGTGCAAAAAAAAAAAAAAAAAAAAAAAGAAAAAGAAGAAGAAAAAATGTGCAAAAGAAAGAAAGAAAAAAAAGAAAAGATTCATTGATTGAGGGGGAGCCTCCGCTTTTACTCACCAAATACCCCTTGTTTCCTAGTGGTTTGACTTTCCTTTGTTGTGCTTAGATTCTCTTGCCGGAGGTCCAGCTTTCAGATCACTACTAGGATTTGAATCTTGTGTTTGTCGCACTCCAAGAGTCACACACACAATTTTTGTCATGGGATCTATGCTTTTCACATAATGTATCACTTTCTTTCATGAGGAATCTTCTATAGATTGTGCACATTGTGTTTTCTAGTAATTGTGCTTCTTGAATCATCTTGTGTGTTTTTAAGGTACAAATCTGGAATTCCTTACTTGCTCCGCCATATTATTTTTGTCGTTTGCTTTTTGTTCACTGTTTTTAGTGTTTGTGGTTGCTTTTAGTGAGGGGGAGTTTGGTTTATCATTGCAAGAGTTTGTTAGCATGAACACTTTGATCATTTCCTTCTTGTGTGCTCCTCATATTTACGTCATCATGTCATTGCTTGTGTAGTTTCTGATCTTGGTTTAGTTGATTGAGTTTCTTTTGTCAATTCATGACAAAAAGGGGGAGAAAGTTGTTATTCATGTTTTCATGCACATGTGTCGTAGTGTGATTTTAACCATTCATGTGTCGGGTGCATGTGTCTTAGTTTTCATGTTTTCATGCTACATGTTCTTAAAATCTCCAATTTCCATCTATTCATTATTTTTTTTATCTCATGCTTCAAGATAATCTAGTCATATGTTTATTGATTTTTTATATACTCTTGTGGGACTAATAGTTGTTTTGGAGATTGTGGCACTAATAACTGTTTTGCAGATCATGACCTTGAGAAAGAAGTTGGCTTTTGTTGGTTGTTATGGGTTGGGATGTTTAGGATTTTATTTGTTAGATGTGTTTTGTCACGGCATTATCAAATGGGGAGATTGTTAGGTTTTTATTCTTGGCAATCCCGTTTGACAAAACTCCTTTCAGTTGTATTTGCTTTCGCACTTTTTATTTCAGTGAGGCTATGAGTTTATTAGATGCGAATCTAACCCGAATCGAGCCTTGCAGAGAAGTTTGTGATGTTAATACTTTCAAGATTGCCACTTCGCTGATTATGACGGGGGTCGAGCTGCCCGGTTAGCTCGCGGGGTCGAGGGACAGCGCCCCCGAAGCAAAATGCAAAAGTGCATTCAAAGTTGTTTGTCCGCTCGAGCGGACATTCCCCCGCTCGAGGGGAGAATGCTGAGTTTCAGAAGTTTGGTGAGTCTGCAAATATACTGTAATCCATGTTTTCACGCTCGAGCGTCCATTTCCACACTCGAGCATACATCTTGGTTTGGAACACATCATATAGTGTCCCCGCTCGAGCGTACACCCTAGTGCGGAACACGCAATATAGAGTCCCCGCTTGAGCGTCAATTCCCACGCTCGAGCGGACCTCGCGATTTCAGATTCTATAAATTCGCAAGTTACTCTAAATCTAGGATTACTTCTTCAGATCTTCTTTTTGGATATTAAGGTTTATATCTGGGGATATTTTGCAGGTTTTCTTTGCTGTTTAATTGAGTATTCAACTTATGGGTTAAGAAGAATACATCAAAGGTTTGTTTATTCATTCTATACAAAAGAGAGAGTTGTTCTTCGGTGGATTCTGAAGAATTTGAGCCTGAAGCTTTGGTGGATTCTGGAGTGGCTCATCGTCAAGACAATTCTGAGGTGAAGACGGGGTTAGAAGAGGCACATAGGGGTTGGTTCAATTCGGACGTGAATTCGCTAGGTAATTGAGAGTATACATGTGTAATTCCTTTATATCTTCTTAATGGATTATTTTGTGGCTGTTGCTCGTGGTTTTTTTATCACACTTGGAGGTGCTCCAATTGTGATTTTTCCATGTTAAAATCGTTGTGTCAATTTGTCTTGAGATTTGTCTTGATTGTTTGATTGGGATTGTTTTATTGCTTAAAATTGATACATAATCACAAATCAATATCTAGGGGATTTCTAGATTTTTCATATATATATATATCTATATATCTATTTTCACTTACTCCATATCTACATTTATTAAATCAAAAAAAAAAATTCAAAATAGCATGATTGAACAGAAGAAAAATATATATACATATACCTATATATATATATATATATTAACTTACTCCATAACGAGGACAACCCATAAACCTTCTTGAGGGATTATTCTCAGTCCAAGATGTGCATACTCGAGCCCTTAACCCACATTGGCAACAAATTGATTCCATTTTCTTTCTCTCCTCTTCTTCGTCTTGCCCTTAACATACATACGTAATATATTATGTACATATATCTATATATTAGTTACAGAATTGGGAAAAATGGGTATGGGGGTGTCGAAATGACAACCTTGCCCTTGGAGGAAATGGGTTTCCGTCGAAAATCCCAACGGCGGTTAACTATTAGACGAGTTCGATCCAAAAACCAAATTGCAGGGGCAAAATTGAAACAATTAGAAGTGCAGGGACCAAAATAAAATCAAGATTAAACTCTAGGGACTATTTCTATAATTTGCCCTAGTTTTTTCTTTTTACTACAAAAAAGGTATCTTTGTTAGCAACTTTTCAAACACATTTAAAAGTTAATTTTTTTGATTTTTTTTTTAAAAAACATATAAAAAAGTGGAGAAGTGATGTGATAAAAAAAAAACTAAAAAAATAAAAAATAAAAAACTGCTTTTAACTTCTTTGGCAAAACAAGCCATTAATTGTTTTAGCTTCTAAAAAAAATTTAAAAACCATTAAAAAAAACCTAAAACAATTTAAAATTATATTTTTAAAAAACGACTTTGAAACATAATTTTAAATAAATTAATTATATTTTAATTTTGTAATAACTCAAATTTGATTTTAAAAAATTCCCATTTGGCGTATCGAAATAACGTTTTGATATTACTGGACTAATCTCCTGTAACGAATGAACTCAAAAGTTATTTTAAGCATAAATATGTAAACTCGCACACGTTGTCCAGTGTTAAAAAATACTTGGCTTGAGATGAAGGGTAAAATTGGATGTCTAATATTTGCTACTCAAAAAATAAGAAATTTACGTATAGAGCTTAATAGATGAATTTATTGTTCAATAGATCTTGTGAATAAGCGGGTGTGCGGTGCGATTCAGATAATTTGGGAGTAAAGTTATAAATCGAATGGCAGATTGATAAATTAATGGATTACCAAATTATGGTTTGAGTAGTTTTGGACAGATTGGCGAATTGAAAAATATTATAACCAATTATCAAACGTTTGCATAATATATAACACAACTTTGCATAATATTTTTATATATATAACACAAACTAATTTTATATAATATGTTTCATATATATAACTATTGATTTGTAACAAATTTCATATGTTAAATCTCTCTCACTCATTTTTATTTTAATATTTCATTAGAAGTTAAAAAACATATATGAATTAACTATAGTGAAGCGGAGCGGTTTCGAAGACAGATTATAAATTTTAAAGTTTAATCCCCAGTTAGTCAATAGGCAGTGCAGATTGACGCAAATCCATGCAGTTTTTAACATATTAGGCGATATTTTGCATAATCCTACCTGTGATAATTAATGGCGTTTTTCATTAAACGCTATTAAAAAAAAGTCACTAATTGTTAATTTCAGCAACAATCTAAAAAATTTATCACAAAAACGTCACTAATTATAAATTTTAACGATAGTTTAAAAAAAATCGTAACCAAAAAGTAGTTAATTTTCAACTTTTAGTAATAGTTTAAAAAATTCGTCATAGAAAAACGTCACTAATTATAAATTTTAGTAACACTTTATAAAAATCATGATAAAAAAAAATCATTAATTGTCAATTTTTAGCGACATGCAAAAATCATTACAAAAAATTATTTTTAGCAATGATTTTTCTAGGAATTATTTACGATAGGACTTTATGAGAATTAAGTCTAACTATTAGGACCTATTGGTAGTTTGATAATTTATCCACAAAAGAAATATATATATATATATATAGTGTACCTTATTTTGCATTATTGAATTTGGATAATTTATTATAATAAGCAATCTTCTACATTTAGTAGGTGATTCATTTAGCTTGGAAATCTAAGAGCATCTCCAATGGTTTTTTAAAAAGGCTGTCAAAGCCATGATATGACAGGTTTGGCAGAAATGGATTTTCCAATGACATGGTATAGTAGCTGCCAAATTTGACATCTGCCAAACCATGTGTCAAATTTGGCAACAGTTTTGGCAGCTGCCAAATCTGTGTTCAATCAACAAATAAATAACTCAATTTACACAAATCTGGGTTCAAAATCACACAAAACGAAATCAAAACATTGATCTTTTTAATGCCTCGAACCAGATTCATAGCTGATTCAATGATTTTGAAAACAAAATGAAGAAAATATTGATCTTTTCAATGCTTAGAAGCAGAACAAAGAAGGCCAAAAGATGGATATCTGATTCGACGATTTTGAAAACTTTTGTTTTTTTGTTTTTGAAATGGGTATGCTTGAAATCGATAGAGATGAAGTGGGTTTGGCTTGTTCAAAGATTTTGAAAAGAATAAACTAAATTGGTCGAAAATTTAGGACTCAAAAAAGGAGAAAATAGGGGAGACACAAAAATAGAAAGGTGATTCGACGAAATTGGACAGATTTGCTTCAGAAATATAGAGTTGAAGAGATGGGTTTGGATTACATTATCATAAAACTAGTACCATTCAACGAGATCATGGCTAAACAGGTCTGGAAATCACTGAATCTTTTGATTTACCCCTGTTTCAGCCCTGTGTGTGTAGAGAGAGAGAGAGAGAGAGGGGGAGGGTATGGATGGACCATTGAAAGATCTAGAACCCCACTCAATTATATAGGGATGGAGTGAATTATATATATATGTACAATTTTATATATATATATGTGTGTGTGTGTGTGTGTGTGTGTGTGTGTGAAATTATATATATAGGTAAAATTTTGTTTTTTTAATTTTGTAGTGGCATGTGAATGGTAAGGTGAATTATGTTTATATGTATATATATTTTAATTTTTTTTTTTTTTAAAATTTAGGTAAAATGTAAATATTTAAATTTTTTTTGAATTTTTTTAAAAAAATCATAAAAGATAAAAAAATAAACAATAAAAAAAATATTCAAAAACCTACATCCAAATATCACCTACAAAATTGGAGGAAAAGTCGGTTAAGATTTGTTAAAATAGCTTCGCATCATTGGAGCACCATTGCTATAATTTGACAAAATAATACTATTCATTGTCAAATTATAGCAATGATAATACTAATTTAACAAATATTGGAGAGGCTCTAAGTCAAGATAATTCATACCAATTTATTTTACATATTTTAGCATGTTGCTCTGTAGTCTGGTTTCCAAACATGCTTTTTTATTTTCCAAATGATTGTCCTTTTATGAATGATTGTTGGAAAAATTATATTGGAAATATTAAAAACCTCTCGTTGAATTACACCAAATTTACCATTTATTTCTTAGATTTTAATTATTGCTACAGTTGTCAGGATTGATCCCTTACATATAATAATGCAATAATAAGTTAATGACAAATACTTTCTTGAGGCATTTTTTTATATTGGAATTTGTGTAAAAATCGTTTTGAAAATTATGAAAAGATTAATTTTATTTTTTTAAATCAGCAAAAGGTATTTTGAAATTGATAAAAAGTTTTTTATTTTATTTATTTATTTATTTCTATCTTCTTCTTATGTTTTAGGGATATTTGTTAACAAATAGCCCAATTCACGAGTAATGATATATCTTTCTAATTTTGAAATTTTAATTGAGCTCTAATGATGTGATAGAGAATAAAAAAAAATAAAAAACTAAAACCAAGATCAAAATATCACATCACAGTAGTGTCCACTCCCATTAGAGCTCCTCTATTAGAGCTCCCAATCATTTTTCTCCAATTCACCCCACATGGTGATAATTACTACAATTTTGAACATTTAATGCAATGATTTTTCCCAATAAATGTAATCCTCACATTTACTGAACTCTAAAATTCATGCAAATTTATTGAGCTCAAGTTTATCAAAATGGGTTTGGCTTCTCTCAAGTTATGAGCATTTGGGTCTGGTAAGCCTATTTGAAGTCAATTTCGATAATTCAAACCGTTCACTTTTTTAGACTTATTGAGTAGAATGTTCATGTAAAAAATCAAGATAATTAAATATTAATAACTATATATTTGAATCATATTTATTTATTTATTTAAAAAAAAGAACCATAAATATAATTTCAAGAACAATTCATTTTTTGTAATATAAATTTGATTCAAATATAGAGCTACCAATGTTTGATCATCGAAACAGGACTTAAAGTGAGTTTCACAGATCTCTCAAGTTCTCTCAACTCCTAACATGAAAGAAGCTCAATCCGATAAAATACTTGAGTTGGAGTTTATCAAATATTTGTCTAGTCAAGCTAGGATTCAACTCCTTAAACTTGATCTAAGCTCACATCTAGCTCGAACTTTGAATTGTTTTGAGAAGATAGTTAAAAGTTAAATTTTTAACTTTTTATGATTTTTGTGAGTTAAAAGTTAAGAAAGAACTTTTAATCCACTTCTTAACATATGCCTTTACTAATTTTTAACAAACATATGCCTTTACTAATTTTTAACAAACCACATTCATACACCGAAAACTTGGCCCGACTTATTTTCGGCCCTATATTTGTTTGACATTTGCTAGTAAGTAAAAAACACAAACTTGTAGGTAGTAAATATATCAATGGGACCTTAATGGATTAATGATCATGAAATAAGGGTTTCAAACTAGACAATTTTTAAATGTTATAGCTAATTATCAACTATATACATAATATGTGGAGGAAATATCATTTCATCCCTTAAATTATCATGCGTTTTTTAATTTAATTCACATATTTCGATTTATTTTAATTTAGTACCTGAACTTTTAATAAATTGATCAATTTAATTCCTGCCGTCACATTCCGTCTACAATTAGACGGAACGTGCTGATGTGATACCAAAGTTCATTTAGAGTCATTTTACCCCTTCCAAACTATACCTTAAAAATCAATTTGCCCTACAAATATAAAAAAATTAAATTTAAATATTTTTTATCTAAATAATGAAAAAATTAAATTTTAAATAATATATACTTTGCAAAAAAATAATAAAAAAATTTAAAAGTCCTCATTTAAAATTATCTTGAGACTATGAAGCATAGATACTTCGACAAACATGTCGTACCCGTACCGGTTACTTACTGAATTTTGAAAAAAATTTCTCATTCAATTTTGAAATTACTATTGGTCGATCAATTCTATTGAAATTAATTTAGGTAATAAAATAGTTATAATTGCGCGCGCGCACACACATAGAATAGTTAAGAAATTTTCAGCTCAATAAGTTTCTCTAGAATCAACTCAAGATAATTAAAGACCTATGAAGCACAAGTATGGGTATGAGTACTAGTATTGGTACGATATGAGTATATCGACATGGTAAAATCTTTAAAAAATAAGGTACGAGTACGGGTTGAAGCTTGGGTGACCAGCTTAGGGTATGATAGAATATCATCCCCTATTTATAAATGAAGATTAGGGTTTACAAGAGAGACAATTACAAGATGAGCCCTGAGGGCATAGAATAATTACAGACCCTAATACAAACCCTCATATAGTGCAACTTTCGGCTAATATAATATGCTAACACTTTCGGCTAATATAATATGCTAACACTCCCCCTCAAGCTGGTGCAAAGATATCTCTCATGCCCAGCTTGCCTAATATGTCATGAAATGGTTTATTTCCAACCCCCTTGGTGAGAATGTCAGCAAGTTGTTCACCAGACTGGACAAAAGGAGTACAAATAGTACCACTAGTGAGTTTCTCCTTAATGAAGTGGCGATCAATCTCAACATGTTTTGTCCTGTCATGTTGAACTGGATTGTGAGCGATGTTGATGGCGGCCTTATTATCACAGTATAACCGCATGGAGTCCGTCTGATCAATACCTAGATCACTCAACAATAACTTGATCCATAATAGTTCACACACACCTTGCGTCATAGCTCTAAACTCAGCTTCTGCACTTGACCTGGCAACCACATTCTGTTTTTTACTCCTCCAAGTAACTAGGTTGCCTCTAACAAATGTGCAATACCCTGAAGTCGATCTCCTATCAGTTACTGACCCAGCCCAGTTAGCATCTGTATAGGCTTCTACACGAAGATGATCATACTTTGAAAAGTAAAGACCCTTACCAGGAGCAGACTTCAAGTACCTCAAGATTCTCATGACAGCCTCAAAGTGAATCTGATAAGGAGCATGCATAAACTGACTAACCACACTGACAGCAACAGCAATATCAGGACGAGAGTGAGATAGGTAAATGAGCTTACCCACTAATCGTTGATAGCTCCCCCTATCAACAACTTCTCCTCCTTCATCATCCCCCAATTTCTGATTGGGTTCCAGTGGAGTGGCACATGCCTTGCAGCCAAGCATCCCAGTTTCCTTCAATAGGTCAAGCACATATTTTCTCTGTGAGATAAATATCCCATCCTTAGAGCGAGCAACTTCAATTCCCAGAAAATACTTCAAGCTTCCCAAGTCTTTGATTTCAAACTCATTAGCTAAATATTTCTTCAACAGAGGTATTTCCCCACTATCATTGCCTGTAAAAACTATGTCATCTACATAAACAATAAGTGCTGTAGTCTTACCACGTGAGGAATGTTTCACAAACAATGTGTGATCTGCCTGACTTTGTTTGAAGCCATATTTAAACATAGCCTGAGTGAATCTCTCAAACCAAGCCCTTGGAGACTGTTTGAAACCATATAATGACTTCCGAAGCTTGCATACTTTGTCTTCTGTCAGATGATCCTCAAAACTCGGAGGAATGTCCATATATACCTCTTCTTCGAGATCACCATGGAGAAAGGCATTCTTGACATCAAACTGATAAAGCGGCCAATCTAGATTAGCTGTTAGGGAGAGAAGTACTCTGACTGAATTCATCTTAGCCACGGGTGTGAAGGTCTCCTGATAATTAATGCCATATGTCTGAGTAAACCCTTTTGCCACAAGTCTTGCCTTGTAACGCTCAATAGACCCATCTGCTTTGTGTTTCACAGTATATACCCATTTACATCCCACAGGTCGTTTGCCCATAGGTAACTCAGTCAATTCCCAAGTGCCATTCTTCCTAAGTGCTTTCATTTCCTCAATCATGGCTAGTTTCCACTCAGAGGTAGCAAGAGCATCCTGAAAATGGTTAGGAATGCTAACAGAGGAAATATTGGACACAAACGCTCTATATGAGGATGACAAATGAGAGTATGACATAAACTGTGAGATAGGATGTTGAGTACAAGATCTCACACCCTTCCTCTTGGCAATAGGAACATCAAGATCAATAGACTCAAGAGATTCAAAGTTACCTAGACTCTCATCAGAAGTAGGAGATGGCAATGGAGTAGCAGAAGCGGTCCCTTTTATCCAGTTAACTTGTTGTCTGTCTATGTCCCGGACATAAACAAGCCCGTCCTTATCCTTGGTAACAGTGGGTTCGATAATCCCAGTAGAAGAGGGGGGTGCAAGAACAACTGGTTCCACCATAGGAAGCACAGTAGAAGAGGGTGGTGCAAGAACAACTGGGTCCACCATAGGAAGCACAGGACTCACTTCACACCAAGGCTCCCCCGGAAATGAGGACGGTGACACCAGAGAGGACAAGAAATAGGACTGGGACTCAAAGAAAGTAACATCCATGGATACAAACCACTTACGAAAAGAAGGGTGGTAACATTTATACCCCTTTTGAGTAGGAGAGTAACCAAGGAAAACACACTTGAGGGAGCAAGGGTCCAACTTACCACGAGAAGGAGAGTGATTATGAACAAAACAGACACAACCAAATATTTTGGGAGGAATAGAAAACAAGGACTGAGAACCTAGGAGGACGTGAAGAGGAGCCTGTTTGTGCAAGACCTGTGTAGGGAGACGATTAATAAGATGGACAGCGGTGAGAACAGCGTCGCCCCAATAGGGCCGAGGCACATTCATAGAAAAACACATGCACCGAGCCATGTCAAGAAGATGCCGATTCTTGCGTTCTGCCACCCCATTTTATTGAAGGATATTGGTGCAAGAGGTCTGATGGATAATGCCATGAGTAGAGAAATATTGTCCTAACCCAGAATCTATGTATTCCCCGCCATTATCAGAACAAAATATTTTGGCAGTGGCCCCAAACTGAGTACAAATCATCTTATGAAAAGTGCGAAACACAGAGAAAACCTCACTCTTATCTTTCATGAGATACACCCAAGTAGCACGAGAAAAATCATTAATAAATGTAACAAACCATCGATGACCTTTCACAGACATAACACGAGAGGGACCCCAAACATCATAATGTATTAATGAAAAAGGAACTAAACTTTTATTCAAACTGGGAGCAAAAGAAGCTCTGTGTTGTTTTCCAAGTTGACAAGACTCACAAAGAAAGTCAGACACATGATGATTTGCGAAACCAGAAGGGAATAAATGCTTAAGTAAATGAAATGAAGGATGCCCAAGACGCCGATGCCATAGCCATAAATCAGCGGGGGTAGTAGAAGACGTGGTGGAAGAATAAGCAAGTTTGTCCGGTTGATCTAGGAACTAGAGACCATTTTCTGCACTACCACTGCCAATCGTCCTCCTCGTGACAAGGTCCTGAAAAAGACAATGATCAAGAAAAAACGTCACGCTACAATTCAAATCCTGGGTAAGACGACTCAAGGATAACAGATTAACAGAAAAATTGGGAATATGGAGAACAGAAGATAGATGTATGGTAGGAGTGACTTGGACTAAACCTTTTCCAGAAATAGAAGAAACAGTACCATCTGCAATCCTAACTTTGTCCTGACCTGAAGAGGGCTTATAGACAGAGAAAATATCAGAGGAGCCAGATATATGGTCTGAGGCACCAGAATCAATAATCCAAGGCAAAGATTTATGACACAGGAAAACACAAGGAGAAGAGGCTAAGTTACCTGAGCGGGCAAAGGACGAGGAAGCTATACTGAGAGCAGTAGAAGACCGGCAGTCCAACAATTGGCGCAAAGCATCCTCCAGCTCAGTATCAGAAGCTTGGCCAACAGAAGCAGAATTAGAATCAAGTGTATCAACGACACTAGACTGATGAGCCCAGGAATAGGAACCACGTCCTCTAGATTGGCCTGACCGACCTCCTCGAGAACTAGACCGATCACCTCGACCCCCGGATGGAGTCCCATGAAGCTTCCAACACGTTTCACGAGTATGCCGCGGCTTCTTGCAATAATCACAGAATACAGACTCCTTAGCAGCAGACGGAGGAATGGGAGTCAGGCTGAGACCATCTCGAGGAGTAGACAATAATGCTAAACGGTCAATAGAGACAGGGGACATCATAGCAGACCGGCGACTCTCCTCATTCTGTACATAGGCAAATGTCTCCTGAAGTGAAGGAAGAGTGTCCATACCCAGAACTCGACCCCTAACTGGATCATACTCTACATTTAGGCCGGCCAGAAATTTAAAGACCCGTTCCCGTGCGATGAACTTCTTGTACCCGACAGAATCAGTAAGGCAAACGGGCTTATAGTCTTCCAGGTGGTCAAGGCGTTTCCAGCCGTTGGTGAGGAAAATGAAGTACTGAAGAACAGTCTGCTCTCCCTGAAGTGAGCTCTCAATAGAGCAGTGCAACTCAAATGCCTGTGAAAAATTCCCTTTGCGGGAATAGGTGACAGCCACAGCATCCCAAACGTCCTGAGCAGTCTCCATAGACAAGTAACCCTCACTAAGTTCTGGAACCATCGAATGGATAAGCCAACTCATAATTAAAGAGTTGGTAATCTCCCATTGGTCATAACCTGAGTCAGTGGTACTAGGTGCCTGTATCCTGCCATCAACATACTCCATCTTCCCTCTGCTCTTCAAAAACATAGTCAAACTTTGAGACCATGCTAGGTAGTTTTGACCATTAAATAGAGAGGTGGTGATTTTCAGACTAGGGTTGGGGTTCTCAGTCATGGTAGTAGGTATAATGGGATTCTCACTCCTCGGTGTTTGAGAAGAAGGGGACACACTGGTGGAATCTATCATGGATACAATACTACTGAACCCGCAACAAAACTAGTGGTAATCACAAACTCGGAAGGTGGTAGTGAGAGAACAGGCACAATGACTACTATAAAGACATAACAAAATTAAGAAACCATTTTCATGTTTTTTTTTTTTTTGGTTTTTTTGTTTTTTTTATATATATATATATTTATTGATTTATTTATTTATATATGTATTGGTTCGGTGTGATACACGACAGAGGCTATATCATACCAAACAGTGGACGCGAGTATGAGAGTATACCAGAGTGAGGGCGACGAGTGACGACAAGTGACGAAGACGAGCGACGAGCAGAGATCGACGGTCGACGAAGGCGACAAAGGAGCTGAGGACGACGAGCGATGAGCTGAGGACGACGAGCGACGAGCTGAGGACGACGAGCGACGAGCTAAGGACGAGTGACGAACGGAGCTAAGGAGCTGAGACGAAGACGAAGACGAAGCAGATGATCCACCGGTTGATGAAGACGAAGCAGAGTGACGACGGCGACTGAAGATCGACCCATCATATGATCCAACTAGGTAAGTTTCGAACCCTAACCCTAGAGGTGTAGCTCTGATACCATGAAGCTTGGGTAACCAGCTTAGGGTATGATAGAATATCATCCCCTATTTATAAATGAAGATTAGGGTTTACAAGAGAGACAATTACAAGATGAGACCTGAGGGCATAGAATAATTACAGACCCTAATACAAACCCTCATATGGTGCAACTTTCGGCTAATATAATATGCTAACACGGGTATGGTTTAATACGTTTGTAAAAAATATATTTATTTTTAATTTGAAATAATACAAAAATTGATTAAATTATTTAATTTGTTAAATCCAACATACAATTGACATGTAATGTCAAAAGCATAGCTACAAGATGAAATTGAATATTATTTTATTAAATAACTTATAAATCATGACTTAATTTTAAAACCATGTTAAGAACAAAACTAAAAATCAAAAAAAAGTTTAGTAAAAAGAATTTTTTCTTTATAGTAGAAGAAAAATATTAATTTCGATTGAGATACGGCACGGCTTGGATATATATTAGATATGTCTGTGTAGGCCAAAAATTAAGACAGAAAAATTTGAGTACATATTTTGTGCACTCGGTACGTATGCACGAATATTATACGTAGGTAAGTACCCGGTACGAGTACGATATGTTTGTCGAATTATCCATGCTTCATAGTCTCAAAATAATTCAAAATGAAAATTTTTATATATTTTTTATTTTTTTGCAATGTATACATTATTTAAAACTTTATTTTTTCATTATTGAGATAAAAAATTATTTATTAAATATTTAAATTTAATTTTAAGGTATAGTTTGAAGGGTAAAATAAAATTCCAAATGAACTTTAGTGTTGCGTCAACACATTCCGTCCAATTGTAGACGGAATGTGACGGCAATGGTTAAATTGATCAATTCGTTGAAAGTTCAAATATTAAATTGAAATAAATCAAAATATGAGTCAAATTGAAAAATGCGTCATAATTTAGAAGGTAAAATAATATTTTCTCTAATATGTGTGGCATAATAAAAGCACACAAATAACAGGAAAGTTAATTTGCTATTAGAGCAATTCCAATATTAATAGGCATTTTACTTAATAAAAGTTTTTTGAAAAGTATATTATGTATTTTGTCTAATTATTCTGCCCAAGGTATATTCTAACAACACTCGTTAAAATTAGTTTGTTTATCTTTCAAAACTAAGTGCAACTAGCCAAGATAGCATAAGACAAAATGTGATGTTTACTCTGATGGAGTGTATGATTTCTTTATTTATAGAAAAATACTAAAAACAACTATTAGGGTTATTATTAGTGTTGAAAAATATATATATATATATAAAGTATTAAATATGTAAAAAGAGTATTAAGATAATCAAAATTTTTAATTTACTTTAAGTCATGTTTATCTTTAAAGAAATTGCACCAAATACTGCTTTACAAACTCTCAAAATAAAGACATAAATAATAATATTAACCTAAATGAGATATATTTTTAATATTTTTTCCCCTCACATTATATGACTTTTAATTATTTTTTTCACAACGTTATGTACTTAAAAAAAAATATTTAAAAAATAAAATGTATGGAGCGTAAAATATGTAGATCATATGATCCACACAAAATCAAGTTAAAATCATACCAAAACTTCATTTTTAAAATAAATTTTTTCTTTTCCAAATACTAATGATAAAATTGTCAAATCATATGGGGATGACATCCTCAATTCCAACATAAGATTCATGTCATCATTATGAAAGATCTGCTTTCAATCAATCTTTGCTTTTATAGAAAAGAAAAATGAAAAAAAGAATGCAGTAGTGGACTGTTTGTTTCCCATGATTGTGGAATAGACTTGCAATAAGTGATGAAAATTAATTAATTCTATATGCCATTGAAAAGAACTGGATAGGCAGAAATAATGTGCTGCTGATATCATGTCCATATTTATTTATTTATTTTAACAACACGATAATGATAAACATTGTTGTCTTTTTTTTTCTTTTTTTTTTTTTTTTTTTTTTTTTTTTTTGGGGTGAATAAACATTGTTGTCTTATTCTAAGTATTCTATCATATAGTCTAATTACACATTAAGGGTTGATTTGGGAAGTGGGTTGGTTTTTTAATTTTTTAACTTTTTTGACTATTTTAACCTCGGCTAAAAAGTTTGATTTGGGAAAGGCTTTTTGATTTTTTGACTTTTTTGACTTTTTTTGTGAGAGAAGAGTGTAATGATTATGGGTTAGATGTGACATTTTATTTTTTGTAGTTAAAATAACTTATTTTGTCTTTTATGGCTAAAATAGCCAAAAAAAAACCCATATTCTTCTTCCCAAACAGTGCCTAAAGATTATTTAGGATTTAAATGAATGTCTAACACGGCTTAATGCATGACGTATAGGAATAAAATAACTACAAAAAAAATAAAAATTATAAGCTTAGTAGTTATTAGATGAAGGTTCTTTCTATGAGTTGAGCCATTAATGTTGTGTGCCAAAGCTAATTATATATATTATTAAAAATAATATTTTTTTTTTATTTAAGTGACACATTTTAAAATTTTACTTTTTTTAAAAAAAAATTCACATAAGTATATATTTTCTATTAATATATAAAATTATACACAAATTCAATTTCAATTATAATAACTAATTATTATCAATTTCAATCTATATTTTTTTTTCTTAATCTAACCGTAATATACTTATATTTAATTTTTTTATAACTTCCATTCCTACTTTTTTATTATTATTTCCAATTGAATAAAAAAAAAAATTAGAATCACTTTTAATTGTATAGTACTATTTTTTTTTTCAATTTAACTATTATTATTAATATCAAATTGAGTATTTATTTTATTATGTTACAATTTAATATCATATAAAATCATTATATATTTATTCTAGTTACACTTTTATAGCGCGATAGGGCTAAGATTATTAAAATACACATAAATAATTGAAATAAAATTATTATATATATATTTGTTTAAATAGCACTTTTATAGGATGATAAGGTTAATATTATCAAAATAAATAATTATAATTATCTTTTAATTTTAAATGACTTTTTTCGCCAATTTAATCATTATTTTTAATATTAAAATGAATATTTATTTTATTATATTGAAATTAAGGGGTTGTTTGGGGTGTCCTAAAGAAATGCACTTTTTGTCTTTTTGAACTAAAAAATTGAGGTTGAAAATATGGATGTTTGGATTAACTTTTTGACTTTTTATGGAAAAATGTGTAATAAAAAATTGTAAAAATTGATTTGTAGGGAAAAATTCGAATTGGGAGTTATGCAGCCGTAATTGTTGACTTTTGGTGAATAGTGTTAACTTTTTAACTTTTTGAGTAACTTTTTGTCTTTTTATCTTTTTTGAAAGATCCCAAACTTGCTCTAAGTAACAAAGTATCATATATATATATTTAAACTATACTTTCATGGTTTAACAGAACAAAAATTGTACTGCATATTTCGTAATATATTTTTGAAATTATTATATATATATATATATGTATACATAGATATATATTATTCTTTTATAATGCATACATTGCAACATATTTCTAAAAATAATTTTTATATAAACATATATAAATAATTTTATTTTATTTTATAAAATATTATTTAAAGGGAAAAAAAATTAACCCGTGCATCATATGGGTCAATTACTAGTAACAATAATAATAATAACAATAAGAAAAAGAATAATAAAATCAAGATTGTCTTCAATCCACTTTAGTAGACTAGACCATACAGTTTGGCTCGTAAGATTAATTATAGATTTTCTTTCGATAATTTGAATCCTTCATCTTATAAATTCGTATGTGTAAATTATTCATTAAAAAAAATCATGATGATCCAATAATTGTAATCACATAATTTCATCATCTTTATCTAAATAAATAAATAAATATAATTTTAAAAATAGATTATCTATTTTTTTAAAGATAAAAATGGTGAGATCAAGTACAAATATGACCAGATAAATTCGATTTTTTTTATTTTTTATTTTTTTTATGAATGACATGTAAAATTGTTTCAAAATGAACAACTTGGCCTTGTTTGGGAACAGGCTAATTTAGTAATTTTTTGGCTATTTGGCTAAAATATGAGCTAAAAAAAATTAGTATGTTTGGGATGGCTTTTTGACTTTTTACGAAAAGATGTGCAAAAAGTAGAGAGAAAAAAGAATCTTTGACTTTTTTGTATGAATTGTTAGTTTTTTGACTTTTTTAGTAATTTTTTAATTTTTTGACTAAACCGGTCGCTTCCCAAACGAGTAAAGTCAAATTTATGGTGAGTTTCATTAGTCGAACTGCACAATCTAACCTAGTGAAAATGGATTGGAGACAATCTTGACCCTCTCAAAGAAATGAAAAAAATAATAATTGTGACACATTTATTTAATTATAACATCCACATGGTTGAAATATTATAGATACATTTAAGACAAATTATTGAAGTGAGGTTAAAATTAAATTATCCATGAAAAAGATTTTTCACCACCTTGAAATATAGATATATCAACATCAGTTTCGATAAATTAGACAAATTAATATAATATATTGAAATTTAATAAATAAATATTGATATCTAGAGTTATTTAAAAAAAAGCAAAAAACAAACATATTGATGGAGATAGGGTGAATATTTTATGTCATGGTTTGGCAACACTGTTTTGAGTTCATGAGAAGAAGTTACTGTTGTGTTGTGTCTTATTAAACAATGATTAAGACATCACAGGCAAAATTTATTAAAATAATGCGTTGGTGATATCTATTGACATCGTGTACAAAATTTTGATAATTAAGTTTTAGTCATTGGTAATGAAATAGCATGTGATATGATGTGTTTTGTACATGAAATATGTACTTTTATAAATTTTTATTTAAAAGGGTTATTATGTTAAGATATTCTTAATTATTAGTGAATATTAGTTTATATTTAAGAATTTGTACATTTTGATATTTGTAATTATAAACTTTGTACAAATATATTGTATAAATAACCCTTTTTTTTTTTTTTTTGATTCAACTGAAGATAAAAAAAAACACAGATTGCAGAACTAAAGTCATGGGATATTATAATCCCTTCTTGATCCAACAGTGATCATGTCATTCACCAACAAAAAAGAGATGGAGCTGGATGGGTCTTCTAGGAAGGAGAAGTGCTCCAGCTGATTAACACCTAGATTAGCCAATGCATCTGCAGTGTGATTTGCTTCCCTGGGTATTGTGGCAATGGTGCATTGGCATCGTCGGAGGATGAAGTTGGCATCTTCTATGAGTGCCCGATAAGGTGAATTTGCAACAGCTCTGTCCCGAATGAGTTCCATAGCCAGCTGAGAATCCGTTTCGATGTGGGTGTTGGCATGATTATGGTAAGTCCTCTATAAATGCCCCATAACTCAGCTTCAAGGCTTGAACAGTTGCCGAGATAGCCATAGTACCCCCAAACCCAGGGTCCGACTTCATCTCTGAGCAATCCACCGAATCCAGATTGTCCAGGATCACCCTTGGAGCATCCATCAGTGTTGAGCTTGAGCTGACCTGCCATAGGACAAGACCAGAGCATTAGTGTAGGATCTTTAAAATTTGGGTGGAAGATAGCTTGAAAAGCTTCCTAGGTTTCCATAGCCTTGTGGAGGATGGATTTAACACTGAGGTGACGACGTTGGGTGATCTTATCAACACCTCTTTATTTCTTTCGTTCCAGATAACCCATAAGGCTGTCAAGAAAATTGTAGGCCAGTTAGCATGGTTGGCACGGTCCTTGCTATTATGCATGTTGTTTTTGATCCAAGCTTGAAAGGGAGCATTGGTGTTGTGACACCACCAATTATTATTCTTCAAGATGAGCCAGACTGCCTAGGCTTTAGGACAGTTTCTGAAAAGGTGTTGCACGTCTTCGCTGGATGCATGACATCTGGGGCATGTGTCTGTGTCTGATAAATTCCTTATGTGACGCATATGATTTGTTAACAATCTTTCATGCATGACAAGCCAAAGAAATGATCTCAGTTTATGAGGAACTTTTAATTTCCAAATCCAATTCCAATTAACACCATCTGTTTCAGAGGTAGATAAGGCATGATATGCAGCTGAAATAGAGAACTTACCAGTGGGGGGAACTTTTCCAATGAGGTGTGTCATTATATATAACATACCTGGGTCTATGGATGTTAAGAATGATGTCAATGATCTGATGTGGTAACATGTTATGGATTGAAGTAAGGTCCCAGTTACCATTATCATTAAGGATGGAACTAACTTTAGTTAGGTCCCCAGTGTGATTGCCTTGGGTTGTTTTGCATAGTGGTTGTTCACCACACCACCAGTCAGTCCAAAGAGAAACATGCTCCCCATTCCCAATATCCCATTTAATATTTTTATCTAGAACATCTCTGTTTTTTATAATGCTTTTCCAAGTGTGGGAGGCTTGTCTCCTAGTGGGCCAATTGGATAGAGAATGGGTTTTGAGGTACTTAGTTTCAAAATTGTACACCACAGCTCATCAGAATTAGTGGCAAGTTTCCAGCCAAGCTTAGATATGAAGGCAGAGTTCTGAATTCTGGTTTCTCTAATACCTAAGCCCCCATGCTCTTTCCTTTTACAGACTTGCTGCCAATTCACAAGATGGACCTTCCTCCTAACTTCAGTACTACCCCAAAGGAAATTTCTATTGAGTTTGTCGATTTGGTCACAAACTTTCCTAGGGATTTCCATAGTGTGCATAAGATGATTAGGCATAGCAGAAGTGACAGCCTTAATGAGGGTAGTTCTACCAGCAAGGGACAAATTTTTGGCTTTCCAACCTGAGAGTCTTTGGGCCATTTTGTCAAGGATGTCTTTAAAGTGGGATTTTGAAACTCGGCTATGGAGAATGGGGGAGCCCAGGTATTTACCCAAGTCAGTAGTGAGAGAAATGTCACAATGGAGGCTGAGAGAAGTGGCTTCCCTTCTAGGAACATTAGAGGAGAAAAACATCTTAGATTTTTGAAAATTAATTTTCTGGCCAGACATGTCACAAAATTCAGCAAGAACATCCATAATACAGTCACAGTTACTTCTAGTAGCTCTAGCAAATAGGATAAGGTCGTCAGCAAAAACTAAATGGGAAATGGGAGGACTGTTTCTAGAAGCTTGGAGACCTTTCCACTCACCATTATCAGTCTTAATCCTAATCATGTTGGACAAATTTTCCATACAAAGAACAAAGAGGTAAGGGGATAGAGGATTCCCCTGTCTGAGTCCTCTTCCCATGCTGATGCTGGGTAAGGCCTCACCATTCCAGATGATGGCAGAATTAACATTAGACACACAGTTCATGATGAGAATGATCCAGTCAGGATTGAGATTGATTTCTTTAAGGGAGTGGTGAATGAAGTCCCAAGAGATGCGGTCATAGGCTTTTTTCCAAATCAATTTTGAGAACCATGCCTCCAATCTTACCTTTCTTACCTCTAAGGGTGTGTAGAATTTCTTGGGTTATGATAATGTTGTCAGTGGTGGATCGCCCAGGGATGAAACTACTTTGATTGGGGCTGATGAGATCAGAAAGAAGAGGGCGAAGACGGTTAACAATGATTTTTGTAATGGTCTTGTAAGTAACATTACAAAGGCTAATAGGGCGGAATTGTTTTATGGACTCAGGATTTTGAAGCTTAGGGATCAGGACAATTTGAGTTTCATTGACCTCCAAAGGGATAGTCTTTTGTTGGAAGCAATTCTTAACAAAATGACAAACAGAGTTCCCAATTATGTTCCAATTATGGTGATAAAAAACAGCCTAGAAACCATCCTTGCCAGGGGCTTTGAAAGCTTTAATGCTTTTAATGGCATTCCAGATTTCAGTGTTAGTCACAGGGCTTTGAAGGGTAGCATTATCCTCACTAGTAATTCTATTGCTAGCAATATTAACCTAGTTATCTAACAGACAAGTTTCTTCATGATGGAAAAGGTTGGAGAAATGGTCCAAAATGTGAGCTTTGAGATCATCCTTATTAGAAATCCAGCTACCATTCTCGTCTTTTAAGACTTGAATTTTAACTTACGTCTCTTGGTAAGTGTGGAGGTGTGAAAAAATTGTGTTGCCGTCACCCATGGTGAGCCACTTGTTACGAGATTTCTGGTACCACAAAATTTCTTCCTGAAACAGGGTCGTGTTAAACTGTTTAACCAGATCCTTCTCAAGAATATGAAGGTTATGAGAAAAATTAGCCGCTTGGGATTTTGAATGCATTCTATACGAGCCAGCAGATTTCTCTTTCTTTTGAAAATATTACCAAAAATTTCCTTCTTCCAGATTTTAATATTATGGGTAATGTTATCAATGGCTTCAAGGAGTTTAAAGTCCATATGGAGCCACGACTTCTGGACAACATCAACAAAGCTGGGATGGCACATCCAAGCCGCTTCAAATCGAAAAGGTCTATGAAGAGGGGTTAAGGAGTACATACCTTGGGTGTATACCACCAAAGGGGAATGATCCGAATAAGTTCGTAGGAGAGTCCGCACAGTACCTTCAAGGAACAAAGCCTACTATTGATCATTACACAAGGCTCTGTCAAGTCGTTCCATGGTGTTCGCCATGCCTTGTCTGTTATTGGTCCCAGGTGAATCGAGGCCCTACACTTCCAAGTCAATGAGATTGCAGTTATTAATGCGTTCCCTGAAACGTTGGGTTCTGTTCTGATTGTGAGATTGTAAGAAGCTCCTTCTTTCATTCTGATGAGCAAAGTCATTAAAATCACCCATAACAAGCCACGGTTTGGTCATCTGGCTGGCTGTGTCCTCAAGATTGTGCCACAGAGTATCCCTGGATAAAGGATTGGGGCTAGCATACACTGCATTGAGAACCCATTCCTCGAAATCTTCTTTGTGGACGGTGGCTTGAATGAATTGGTTCGAGACCGCCGAAGCCCGGCCATTAACCTGATCTGTATCCCAAATAAGCCATATGCCTCCAGCTCTTCCAATGGGGTCAACAATAGTGGAAGCTGAGAAGTCCATGTTGGTGAAGAAATTCCCCATTGAACTAAACTGAACTTTAGTTTCCATGAGAATGATAATCTCAGGTTTATGAGTATTAAGGAGTTCTCGCATGTTCCTACGAAAGGTATTATTTCCTACCCCTCGGCAGTTCCAAATCAGAATTTTTAGAGAATCCATAGACGATGGGAGGGGTAGAGGATCAGTGGCAATTTGGGGGCAAGATACTACGTATCTTTCGGTGATCCTAGTCGATGGATCTCATGGATGCCATCTAAAAGGAGTGGACTGGATTGCCTGGGGCTTTGTTCCATCCGGGTTCGATTCTCATGCGGATTTGTTCGATCCACCAAATGGTGTCTACGCGGTGAATGGCTTCTATCCCGTTCTCGATCAACAACCCCAGCGCTTCTCCCTCCATCCTGTGAGTGGACACGGCTGGTATGGCTATTGCCTCGTTCTCCATGGCTGTGTGGTGGGTCAGGAGGTTTTCTGGCTTTAGTTTTTTCAAATCTCAGCGAGCTGGAGTGATAAGGAGTCAAAAGGTTTGGAGATGAAGCTGGGAAAGGATCTGCTTTAAGCTCTTCCATCGGGATTTCTGGGGATACACTGAGAGGTTCCTGCATACTAGGCTTTTCAGGGATTAGAGTAGGTGAGTTTTCAATGTGTGTATTAACCGTTGTATCTAGGTCATCAGAAATCACAGAAGTACTGCCGTGTGGGTCTGGAGATAAGTGTGGAATAGAAATGTCTTGGGAATGGGCTGGGTCAGTGCAGGGGCTTGGGACCGAGATGTTGGCATTTATATTGTGTTGGTTAATGGAGATGTGTGGCCCAGTAGGGGTTGAGGCCATGGTGGACATAGAGGCCCCATTAACATGGGCCGGTTAAGGGATTTGGGTTCTGAATAGCCTAAACCCGCAAACCTATTTGAAGCAGGCTGAGGGCCCCATTGGTATGGGATTTTCTACTGGGTGTGGGTCTACGATTTCTACGTGTTACTATCATCCAAGGCCCAAAATGGGTATCTCCTTCCTCAGAAAGTTGCAGGTTACCGTTGGCCTGTGGTTGAAGTGACTGTGGGGTGCCTGAAACGACTAATTCTTCACCGGACGATGATGTGTTTGGGTTGAAGCCACGTTTGATGATCGATTAACAGCTTTGTGCCTACAAAGCTCTTTGCGATGGTCCGCCCTACCACAATAGAAACAAAGAGAATGGATAGACTCATATTCAATGGAGTAGCTTTTTTTCCCTAGCAGGAACCTGGGACAGAGGGGTTTGTTTAGATCCAATTCAATACATACTCGGGCAAACTTACCTCTAGTAGCCATAGCAGTTGTTAGATCAATCTTGAGTGGTCAACCCAGTTGTTTAGCGATCGTATACAACACTTGTTCTTGAAAATACTCAATCGGAAGTTCGAGAAACCTAACCCAAACAGCAGTTGTTGTTTCGAAAGCTTCCAATGCCTTGAAGTCAGGCTCCCACTTACGAACTGTAAGGTAATGATCCAAAATTACCCATGGTCCCCCTGAGTAAACATGGGCGCAGTCCTCCTGGGAGGAAAATTTAAAAAGAAAATAATTGCTTCCCAAATCAATAGCATTGAAATCTTCTTGTAAGGCCCAATAAGTGTTTGACTTTGGTACAGAGCAGTCTATAACCAATGCTTTTGCCCAAAAGCCTAACAATGAGGGAATTTGTCCACGGTTGTCGTATCTGCAGTAGAAGATTTTTTGGCAAGGAAATTCGAGGTATTCCTTTCTGTACATCCTCAGGCATGAGGGTATCCCCATCAGCGTCTCCTTCATCGGGAGGAATGATGTCCGTCGTCTCATCAAAATAGAAGTCGCGACTTGGCGGAGCTGTTAGTGCCTCTTTGAACATTTTAGCCTGAGGGGCTGCATTTGAAACCTCCACGACAGAAGGAATACCTTCAACCATGGTATCATCTGAAAGATCAGGGGGGACAAGATTGGGGTTGGAAGCAACATTAGTTACCATGTCTTGATTCAACATTCTTTGACAGGAGATAGAGAGAGAAGTTTAGGTTGACAAAACAATAAATAAATAACCCTTTCGATGGGGTGAAAATAATGCATTTTTATAATTAAGAAGGTCAAAATGTATTATTCATAAATAGAAGAGTAAGCTGATATTCACTAACAGATGAGAGATCTATGTGTAATTAATTTTTTTTTTAATTGAGTAAGGCTTTTCTTTAGTCCATTTCAAATCATTCAGTTTGTAGAGCTTACCGAGTGGGTTATTCATACAAAAAATCAAGTTAATCAAATATCAATATCCTATGATTAAATCACAAAATCATGCACACACACAAAAAAAGATGATTTATTTTCAAAAATATATTTCTCATATGTTTTTTCATGGTTTTATAAACTGATCATATAGTTGTCAATATCTGATCAATTTAATTTTTTATATAAATAATTTAATTAATAAATCCTATAAATTGAATAATTTAAACTATTAAATTGAAACCGAGGTGGGCTCATAGAAGTCAAACTACACCGTCCAATCCGTTTCCATTTGAATGGACAAAAGGGAAACTTGTTGCATTTTAGTTAGCTAAAGTAATGTCATATTGTTAAAACAACTTTCGAAATGGATTAATCCGTTGTGATTTGTGGCTCCAAAAACTTCAATAGCGAATGTAATTGAATTTGAGATTTTAGAGAGCGCAAACTTCCAAGTCTTAGTTCTCATCCACCATGCTAAACCCTTAGGGTTAGGACATACATGTTTTGATATAATTTTTTATAAATAATAATTTAATAATTAAAAAGTAAAAATTAAATGTATATCTTTCAGAACATTTTAATATTATACTTTTTAACTAATTATATTATTTTTGTTTAATAAATTATAAATAAAATTACACCATTTATCTTCAAAATAAATTATTATTTTTGTTTAATAAATTATTAACATAAATTTTCAAAATAAAAAATTTATATATGTTGATAACAAAACACCATTTATCTTCAAAATAGCATGAATTGGTATGGAAAGATAGACATGACACGAGTAACGTAGATTATTGTAAATGACTATAAAAAAGAAAAGGGACATGCAATAATTTTCTTGAAGGAGACAATGATAGTGTAATCATCATCTCATGCAATTGCTTGTGCTTCAACCCACCTTTGTACATACTAAAAAGAAAAAAAGAAACAATTTCTTAAATATATTTGCTGTAATTTCAAGTTACAGTACACATCATGCTTATATATGGGAAATTTTAACATACATTCTTTTTAAAAAAATGTATTATATGTATTTTTAATTATATATTTTTTTTAATTGTGACTAATTTTTTTATTTAATTATGACTCATGAATTCTTTACTTATATCTTATGTTTTTAATTATAACTCAGAAAATTGAAATTATGCTTCTTTTTTTTTTAGTTATAAAGTGCATATAGTATATACCCTTCAAAGAGTATACACACATGGTGTTTCCCTATATATATGTTTATACAATATGGATAATGTTATGGTACACGCCATCAAATTAAGTTATTTGTGAATTTGATTATCACAAATGACATAACTCAATACTATGAGTTATCTTGGTCCCTCTAACCTTCTGCAAAATCTCTATTTTATATGTATATTTTTGTCAAAATTTTTAAATATTACATTATGGCCCCCCAACTTCAATTTAATACTCAAAAAAATTGTAAAGACCCTAATATAGTAGAGTTACTTTTCAAATTAAACATTTACAATAATATTATAGTGATTATATTTTCTTGTTATGTGTTGTTGTGTTGTTTATCCTCTTATGTGTCAATTCTGTATTAGTATCAAATATGAGTGGTTAAGGTAATAAACAAATTGTAGTAAAAAATATGATCATTCTAACATTATTATAGTTCCAAAATAAAAAAAAATTGTAACATTATTGAAAAAATTTAATCCGATCTATGTTAAAAACAATATAGTTTATTTGTGAGTTTCCGTAATGTATTTAATGGAATCACTTGTAAAACTTCATATACCTAAGGATATTATATAATAGATTAATTATATTAAGATTTTTTTAACTATTACCAAATATTACTGTAACGTTTACCTATAAATTCTTACATTTTGACCTCCTTAACCATAAAATTCATATAAATAATATTTAATTAAAACTAATCTCTTATAATTTTATTGGTCCAATTGAGCTCTATTGAGTAATATTTAATAATGATTTAATCAAATAAAACTTCAACAAATCTATCGACGGCCCAGTAGATTTATCATATACCTTCTCTTTGGCGAAATAACCCCCCCCCCCCCCCCAAGGAGAAATCTTAGCTCTGCCCCTGACTCAAATTTTACTTTTTAGATATAATAGTTGAATATATAAGTGTATATAATATGTTTTTTTTTTTTTTAATAAGGTGTGTATTCCCATTGTGCATATCTAATATTTTTTCATTTTTTTAGTTTTTACTCGAGCAATTGTACTTTTAAATTTCTGGAGAACAGTTTAAGAATTGAGTTTATGAAAAAAGAGTCCAATACCTCATTGCGTTAACTTAAGTTTGGCTTTGCTTGGATGTGAGTTAATTTTTTGGTTTGGGTTGAATTTTTTGATTTTTTTAATCTTTATGAGAGAAAAAATGAAATGATTATAATTTGGATGCAGCAACTTTTGGAAAATTCTAATTCCACACAGTTAATTAGTTCAAGGCACATATTTTCTCAATACACACACCTATTAATTTGATTATTAACTAATTTTTTTAATCTACACACTTAGGGCGTGTTTGATTCGTGAGATTGGAGGGGGGGACTATCCACTAGTGCTCCTTATCCGCCGTTTGATTTTTTTTTAGTCCGCCGGACATGAAGTCCGGCCGGACTCCTTATCCCCCATATGGGGGCCAATTGTGTCCTGGGGGGTGTGGGACAGAATGTGGGGGGCTATCCACTGTTGGGATTAGATGCTAAAATGATCATTTTGACCCTCTACTATTTAATTATGTATTATATTTACTAAAATTTAATAAAATTTAAATGTCTCAATTTAAAAATAAAATAATTTTATTTAACTTTTTATTGATGTTTTATTTATTTAATTTTTTAAAATAATTTTTTATAGATATTTTATTGATGTTTTATTTTAAAATTTTGTTTATAATTTATTTAATTTAATTATTTAAATTTTAATAGGTGTTTTATTTAAAATTTATTTAAAATTTTAATTAAAAAAATAATATAAATTTTTTATACAGGTTATACAGTATTAAATGAAATTTTAATGATTTATTAAATAATATAAAAAAATAATGTCCTCTGTATTTTATTAAAACAAATTTATTTAATAAATCATTGTGTAAAATTTTAAAACAGTAATAGTGTAAAAAATTTTAACACAGTAATGCTTACACAGTAATCAAATTTTAATAAAAGTAATGGTTACAATAATCAAATTTTACCCTTTTTATTTATTTATTTATTTAATTTAAAAAAATAAATTTATTTAATTGTGTAAAAAATAAAATAAAATAAATTTTTATTTAATCTAGCTAAAAATAATTAAAATATTAAAGATATGTTTAATATTGCTATTACTTAGCAAACAATTGAAAAAGGATAAAATAGTCTTTTGTTCATTTATCCTATTCAGTCCGTCCAACCAAACGTTGGATTCACTAAAAATAGTCCTTTTCCAGACATCTAATCCCATGAAAAAACAAACACAGGATACATATCCAATCCAACCAAATAGTCCGGGGGATTCACAGTCCCAGGACTCAAGTCCGATGGATTCTAATCCCCTCTTATCCAGTCCGTCTAATCAAACACACCCTTATAATTATACCCTACACTCATAATCATTGTACACGCACCACTTAATCCTCCTCTTCTCTCTCTCTCTCATACACACAATTGCATTCAATGATGTAGATCAGCAGCAATGATCTTTGTTGCTCCATGAATTTGCTCTCTAGTAGTAACATTTTTCTTTCTCCCCCTGTCCTCTTCATCTCGCCCCATCTCTGTCTCTCTGCATTTTTCCCTTCTATATTGCTTTCCTTGATCTCTATTTTTTTTTCTTCTTTCCTACTAGTTGCTGAACTGTTCTCTTTGCTAGTCTAGAAAAAAAGCTTGGTAAGGATTAAGAAAAGAAATGTTTGTAACGGGACTTCAATGTCTTCTAGAAGATGCTCAAACTCAGAGATGGGGGGTTTACCAGAAATTACAGCCGGATGATGGGGGGAGAAGAGGATGCTAGCAGTGGCGGCGACGGTGGCGGCAGCGGCAACGGTGAAAGATGTGTATAGAGAATTTTAACATATAATATTATGGGTGTTGCTCGATATCTATTATAGTAATTTTTATTTAGGATATAATTAACATTAAATTAATATTTTATTAAGTGTGCATTGAGCTAATTAGGTGTGTGAAAATAGAATTCCCCCACAACTTTTAGCCTAGGACTAAAAAGCCTATTTTATCTTTTTATGACCACTTTAACCCCAATCCGCCCATGACCCACATGCCAAACAACTACTTAATAACTCGCTAACATTTTATTAAGTGCCTAAAAATGGAAAGAGAAAGTAAATACAGTTTGGAGTTACATGAAATAACATCCTTCATTTATGTTGGTTACATCATTTGCCCAATATGCATTGATACCCAATTCCTAATTATATATGCTCACCATTCCTAATTAATGTTTGTTACCACTTAACAGTCTAGACATGCAAGGGTAAAATAGTTATTTTCATTTATTTGCCTTGTTTTTTAGATTGAATTTATTTGCCTATTTGAAGTCTAGTATATAGATAGGAATACAAAAAACTATATTTTAGTTTAGGATACACAAAATATTTAGATTAATATGATATTACAAGATTTGTTGGTGGGGCTAATTATTAAAAAATTATGTTTAATAATATATTTTTGTGTCTAATTCTATATTTGATTTTGTATTTCTAGACATTCTTTAAATTTTTAGCAATTATTTACTGTAAGTAATTAAGGATATAGAATCCTTAGTTGTCAAGAGTAAAACTATAGTAAACGTATCAATATCAGACATGTAATACTCAACTTAATATTGGACGGATCATATATAACTCGATGTTGGACGCATAATACACAACGAGAGGTCTTTCCAATCTAAAGTAATATATTTGGGTGGATTTGGAATTGATTTTTTTATAGTAAGTGATTTTTTAATTTTTTTAAAAAATTAACACAATTAAAAAATTGTTTAAAAAAAATTATTGATTTAGTAAAAGAAGTTGATGTGACATAAGGGTAGACATGGATCGGATGACTAGCTTAGCCCGCCCATGATTCATGAGTCTAGACAGATTTTTACATGATTCATATATCCGTTTGTTTTGGAAGATTGCGAGAGGATTGTGATTGAGATAGAGATGAAAAGTTATTAGCCTCTGTTTGGGAAGAGACTTTTTGAGTTTTTTGATTAAAATAGTCACAAAAGATAAAATAGGTTATTTTAATCACAATAAACAAAACATCACATCCAACCTATAATCATTACACTATTCTCTCACAAAAAAAAGTCAAAAAAGCTAAAAAGTCCTTCTCAAATTAAGTTTTTTAACCCAGGCTAAAATAGCCAAAAAAGCCAAAAAGCCAACCCACTTCCCAAACCAACCCTTAATATTGTGTTTATTTTAAGAGATAGAAAAGAAATTTCAGATTATAATAGGTCTTATGGAGGGGATTAAAATGAAAGTTTAGGACTTGGTATCAGAAAATAGTTCATCGGATTATTTTTTTTATTTTTTACATGTTGGGTTTTTTTTAAATATTAATGTTTAATCTTTTGTTAAGTAAAAATAATAATTTTATTTGTTTTATTTTGTTTTTCATTTTTTATTTTTTACATGTTGATCATTTTTTTTTGAAGATTAATATTTAGACCAAGTTTGGCAACTCTGAAAAAAGCCAAAAAGTTAAAAAGTTACTCAAAAAATTAAAAAGTTATCACTATTCACTAAAAGTCAAAAATTACGTCTGCACAACTCTCAATCCTAATTTTTCCCTACACACAAATTTATACAATTTTTTAATACACATTTTTTCATAAAAAGTCAAAAAGTTAACCCAAATATTCATATTTTTTTCCTTAATTTTTTAATCTAAAAAGACAAAAAGTACACTTATTTGGGACACCCAAAACAACCCCTTAATGTTTAATGTTTTTTGTATTTTTTTTATTTGTTTTATTATTTTATATAAAAATAATTTAATAATCTCTACACCAATAACTATCATCAAAACAAATACAATTTTACTTAATTCCCTCATTATCAATCCCCTCACTATTAATCTACTCACTACAAAACCCCTCCATTCTACCTCTGAAAACAAATGGCCCATAGACCCCGTTTGTTTTCAGAGGTAGAATGAAGGAGATTAATAGTAAGATCATTGTTAGTGAGAGAATTAAAATTGTGTTTGTTTTGATGATAGTTGTTAGTGTGGGGATTGTTAAATTATTTTTATATAAAATAATAAAACAAATAAAATTATGATTTTTACTTAACAAAAAATATAAAATCATTAAACAATAAAGGTAAAAAAAAAAATGCCAAAAAAAAAAAATTGCAGTTAACTGGTTGACTGGCTGGATGTCCCAGCGGACGACCGGCAACTCACTAAGCCAGCGGACTATTTTTGTAATATCACCACTTCGCCTAAAGTAACAATCTGCTCGCCTAATGCCTATCCTAATTCGAGCCAACTATCTATCCGGAGGCTACAAACAAAACAAACACGAGTTAAGCTCACTGTTCATCCGTCATAGTCTACTCCAAACTGTGATGACAGAAAACAAACAGAACCGTAGGGTTAAATAGATTTTTTTAACACAATTATAAATATGGGTGAGACATGGAAAAGGTGATTCAAGCCAAATTTGGTTCGACCTACCCACAAACTATATTCTGCTTTATATTATTATAAATATATATAATAATATAAATATATATATATATTAATATATTTTATATTGTTTAACTTTATTTTTTACCAGCATGAATTATATATTTCTAGTTAATGTAAATATTTAGCTATGAAATTTGAATTCCTAACATAAAAAAAGGTTAAAGAGGAACCCAAGTGATTAAATCAGTTAATGCAAATATCTAGGCCATGTCCGTGGGCTTGGGATATTTATTTTATTTTTGGACGGATTTGGAAATAAAGTAGAGGCCTTATAACGCCGTAATTTCTGGACCGTTAATAAATGAAATCAACCTTAAAAATACAACGTTTCATAATTTATCTCTCTTAAATAAATTTCATCTTCGAAATTCATAACTTCTAATACTTCAAAATTTAATAACTACTAACTTCTCGAATAACACGCTTTCGCTACGCACTTTGATATAAACAACGATTTTTATTTTTATTTTTATACCTCAAATATCAATCTATTTTTTTTTCCTCAAATATTGAATCCAAATATTAATCACCCAACAGATTTTATGTAAGACATAATCCTTACGTTCTGATACCATTCTACAATACCTCAATTTCTGAATCGTTAATAAATCAAGTCAACCTAAAAAATAAGAGGTTTCACAGGCTGGCCTTTGACCAGGCCAAGTTCGGAAAATGATTTCAATTGTTATTATGTAGCATGGGTCTATTCTGGACTCGCCCAAATTAGGTCCATGTTCACTCATAATATGAGCTTTTTTTATTTTTTTTAAACAAAAAATAACTCTTTTTTCTTAACACCCCCGAATGGTCAATTAAAATTCATAACAATCTAACAAATTATCAATCGTTGATTTAATATTTTGTTAATTTCTTACAAACATATACATTGAATAAAAATATGTAATCTTATATAAGTGGTACTTTTTTATTTTTATTTTTTATGACATATATGTGGTACTCGAAACAATCACGTAGTAAAAAAAATTTAGTGTTGAACATATTCACTTATCTTTATTACAGTGGTGATTAGTAATTCTAAAAGTAGAACTCTAAACAGAGCTCTACTAAGCTGGCACCTTCCAAAAAAAAAAAAAAAAAACCAAAAAAGATTAAGCAAAAATATTACATTAAGGTGGAACCCACACCATTGCCATCTCATTAGAGCAGCTCTAGAGCTCTGAAACATTTTTCTCTTTATTATATGGTGTGAAGATAATAAATAAATAACATCCCAAATATGTGTTACCATTTTTTATTTATTGGAATACCCCAATGATAGATGGGTTGTTTTGTGAATTAATTTTTTTAATAATTTTTTAAGTTTGGATAAATTATAATTTGTTCTCTTTATATTTGGTCATTCTCATTCTCTCACTTTAATCTTTAAATTTTGGTCTTTCATGTTTTAATTTTTTCAATTTACTCCTAAAACTAACTTATGTACCAAATTAGATAGAAATGGCAGTCACATGAGATAAAAATATTTTATTATATATAACTCATAAGTTTGATACAAACTTAAACTCTAATATAATTATATATTTTTATGTCGCATTACTATCAATGCATCATTTTTTTTATCTACTTTTGAACATGAGTTAACTTTGGAAATAAATTGAAAAAAACTTAAACCAGGAAGGACTAGAGTGTGAACAAACAAACTTGAAAAGTCAAAATGTAAACACGGTTAAACAATGTAATTTACCCTTTAATTTCTTATGAAAAAACTTACAAGAAAAAAATAATGAGAAAAAATTGACTTTTTTTAAGTAATTTTTTTATTTATAAAAAAAATTTACCTATAAATCTTATCTTGAGGAATGGTAATCTGATTAATTCTACGAGTTTTACCAATTAGTCCCATTGATTTTGAAAAAATAAATTTTATATATTATTTGAAAATTAAATTTACAATTATACCCTTATTTCTATTATATTTTCTTTATTTTTTTTCTTTTGTGTTAGAAAGGTAAGATGTATAACCAATGAGAATCAAATTTGAGATAAATTTTTTATGAGAATTTTTTTTGGTTTAAAAAGACTTGAAATATAATATTTTTTAAACATTTTAAAAGAATGTGAGATTCATCAAATATTTTAAAAAGAATACAAAAACTTCTTAGTAGCTTTGAACAAATATATAATTTCAATCTATAACACTTCAATATAATACTCAAACGTAACACTTTAATGTAATGCTTTAAAAAAACTTATTATATTTTTTTTCCAAACATAATACTTTAAAAAAATTTCTTAGTGTAATACTCTAATGTAACATATAAAAAAACATTAGTGTATTTTTTTCAAACCCAATATTCCTATGTAACACTCCAAAAAAATAATGTAGGATTCTTCAAACCATTTCAAAATGAGTACAAAAATTCCTTAATAGGTTTTGCGTAAATATATAATTTCAAACTGTGAGTATTACGTTTGAAAAAAAATACACTAAGGCCTCGTTTGGTAACAGATTAATTTAGTAACTTTTTGACTATTTGGCTAAAATATGAGTTAAAAAAAACTCAACAATGATTCATCCCCCCTTTTCCCCCCCACCCCCTTTGACCCTCTCTCTCTCTCATTGGTTACTTTTTCTTTTTGTTTTTCTTTTTTTTCCTGCTCCTCCAATCACCCCCCGCCACGTGACAAAAGGGGTGAGGGGGTGACCCCCAAAAGGGGGTCCCAAGCATTATTAAAAAAAACTAGTATGTTTGGGATGACTTTTTGGCTTTTTACGAAAAGATGTGCAAAAAGTAGAGAGAAAATAGAATCTTTGACTTTTTGATATGGGTTGTTGGCTTTTTGATTTTTTTAGTAACTTTTTGACTTTTTGGCTAAACGGGCTAGTTCCCAAACGAGGCCTAAGTAGTTTTCTAGTAATTTTATGTGTGTTACATTAGAGTGTTACGTTTGAAATTACATTGATTGGAGTATTATATTTGAAAAAATGGCGAATTATACTAATAATCCTTATAGTTTGGGAGTTGTGTTACTTTGATCCTTGACAAATCAATTATAACATATTTGACCCTGAATTTTGAATCTTATTCCAAATAAGGACAATTGAAGATGCTATTGCTTACTTTCAAGGGAAAAATCGTCAATTTGATAAAATATAAACTAATTTGATAAAAATAAATGTCAAAAAAATATTTTTAAATTTTTAAAAATTATTTCTACCCACTAAAGATAAAATTATTTAAAATTGATAAATCTTTTAGATATTTATTTATTTATTTATTTTACAAAATTAAGGCCTCGTTTGGGAACAGGCTAATTTAGTAACTTTTTAGCTATTTGGCTAAAAAGGTAGCTAAAAAAAACTTGTATGTTTGGGATGACTTTTTGGCTAATTACGAAAAGCTGTGCAAAAAGTAGAGAGAAGCCGTAATCTTTGACTTTTTGGTATGAGTTGTTAACTTTTTGGATAATTTAATAACTTTTTGGCTAATTGGCTAAAACAGTTAGTCCCCAAACGGGGCCTAATTTTTATTATGTGTTTAGATGATGGTCATATAATATGTGCTTATTAGGATCTTAATGTGTAATCAGTACATTTAATATATGAAATGTTTTTAGTTTTGAATTTTTTGATTTAAAGGATTTGTTTAATAATGATATCAAAGTTGTCGTCATATTTGACTTTTGAAAAAATAGAAACTAATTTAATGAAATAAAAACAACCACCCATTACATGATCATCATCCAAACACATAAGAAAAATTAATTTCGTAATAAATAAATAAATAAATAAATGTCTAAAAGATTTATTAATATTACTTAATTTTATCTTTAGTGGATAGAAATAATTTTTAAAAATTCAAAAATATTTTTTTGACATTTATTTTTTAAATTAGTTTATATTTTATTAAATTGACAATTTTGCTCTTAAAATTAAGCACTGATATCTTCAATTGTCCTTATTTGAAACAAGATTCAAAATTCAGGGTCAAATGTGTCACAATTGAAAAGTCAGGGACCAAAGTGACACAACTCCCAAACTATAAGGACCGTTAGTGTAATTCGCCCTTGAAAAAATATATTAAGGAATTTTTTTATGTGCTACATTGGAGTGTGTTATATTAGAGTGTTAAGTTTGAGAAAAGTTTGGAGTGTTTCGTTGTTACATTAGAAAAAAAATACATTATGGAGGTTTTTAGTGTATTACATTAAAGTATTACGTTATTAGAAGATTATAGTAAAGTGTTACGTTCTTATTCGAAATGTGAAATTTGTTTTAAAATGAGAGAAAATCCAAAACCTCTAAGGTGGTGCTTGGTTATCATTTTGGGCTAAATAATCACAAAAAGACAAAAAAAAAGTCAAAAAATCACAAAAAACAAAAAAAATCCATTATTCCAAAGCTAAAAAGCCAAAAAAATCAATCAAGAATACCAAACAAACAAAAAAGTCCCAGACTAAAAAAGTCAAAAAGTTAAAAAGCCAACTAAAAAAATCATTGCCAAACGAAAGCTAAGTCATGTTTATTTGAGAGATTAGAGCGTGGGGTTGGAGTAGAAAGGAGGTGAGTTCCACTAACCCTCGTTTGGTGGTTTCTTTGTAGAGGGAGATTACTACTCCAAGTGGCTTGCTAATAGAGGGATTGGCTTGATTGAATTTTGGGTGAAATTAGGAAAATAGTGAGGAGATTGAATATATTTTATATAAAAATTTTATTTTTTTATTTTTATTTTTTTGACCAAGTACACTTGTTTGTTTTAATATTTGTTTTAGTTTTTTTTAATATAGAAATAATTTATTTGTTTATTTTATATAAAAATAATTTAACAATCCATCACTAACCATCTCCCACACTATCATCAAAACAAATACACTTTTACTTAATCCTCTCATTAACAATCCTCACATTAACAATCTCATCCAACTTAATCCGCAAAACAAACGTGGCCCTATAGGGTGTGTTGTCCAAATATATAATTTTACATTTGGAAAAACTCACTTTTATCTCTCAAAAATTAAATTCAAACATGTAAATGACTATCATTTTGGGTAATTTTTATTTTAATGAGACTTTTAAATTCATAAGAAAAAAAAAAAGGACTGAACAATTCACAATATCACATTTTGAGATTTATTAGTTAGAGTTTTCCAAAAATACTTTTCATAAAATTATACTTTTTTATTTTTTATATTTTTTTGTTTTTACTGTTTTTTTTAATGTTTTAAGCAATTTTTTTAATTTTTAGATATACCTAACATAAATATATCTAAAAAGTAAAAAAAATTGTGAAAAAACCTTTAAAAAATTCACTAAATACCAAAAATACAAAAAAAAAAAAAAAAAACGAGAATTCAATACATTTTTTTAAATATTTTTATGTATTTATTAATTTTTTAAAATATTTTTTCACAAAATTTGTACTTTTTATATAGATCTTAAATAATGTGCATTTAAAAAATAAAAAAAATATTTAAATTTTAAAAATATTCACTAAAAACAAAAAAATACGAAAATTAAAAAACTCACGCTTTGTTTGGTTTGGTTTTGGGAAAAAGATTTTTGAGGATTTTTTTAGAAATTTTGTTTGGTTTGTAATTTTTCTAAAAAAAATTTCAAAATCACTTTATCTCTCTTACACATTAATCAATCATTTTTTTTCTCTCCTCTGTTCTTTTCAATCACTTTTTTTCTCATATACGTTTACTCAATCACAACAAAATATCAAATTATCCAAACTTCCAAACTCCAAAACTATTTTCAAAATATACAACCAAACAAATTACAAAAATTTTTAAACTCTCTCCCTAAAATAGTTTTTAAAAACTTATCTACCAAAGTCAAACCAAACAAGAACTCAATTTTCAAAAAATTTAATCCAAAATACTCAACATAGGCCTATTTTGGAAAGTGGGTTATAATCCACTTCCCAGATTATAACCCGCTTCATCTCTCACAAAAAAGCTGTTTATAAGCTACTTATAAGTAATTTTTCACCAAAAAACTGATTATAACCATCTTTCCAAAATAACCCATACTAATTAATATTTCATCTATTTTTTTTTAAACTAAAATAGTAAATTGTCAAAAAAAAGTCATAATGTAAATATAATTTCATAATTCAAAAAATTGAAAAAATAAAGTAGTATATCAGTTCTCGTGTTCTCCTGATCAGACTTCGAAACGCAGCAGCAGCACCACCTCTTTCCAACAGATTGAACAGCACCAAATTGTACGCCGCCGTAAAGACTCGCCGCAGCGCCGCCGCTCACGGCAGTGCTCCCTAACCGGTGGGCCTCATAAAATTGCTGTTTGAGAGAGAGAGAGAGAGAGAGAGCAGAGCATAGCATTGATTAGATAGAGGGACTCTCTCTAAAAACCCCCTTTCCAAATTTCAAAACCCTATTCTTCTTCTTCTTCGCATATTATATATATATATATGTGCCCTAATGTGTCTCGTAATCTTCATGTATTTACAGATCCCAACGTTCTCAGTCTTTTTCTAGAGAGAGAAACTGAGAGAGAGAGAGAAGGAGAGAGACAAAAAACCGAGAAAAATCCACGGATCTGAGCCACTGTCGTTTACCACTCACCTCTCTTTGTAACTCTGTTTTTTCTTACAGTTTCTTTCGAAAAGGGTCAAAAAGGGTTTTTCCTTAAAATTTTCTCTCTCCTCCCTGAAAATTTTTAGTGAGAGAAAGTTAAAAGGACAGAGAGAGAGAGAGAGAGAGAGAGAGAGAGAGAGAGAGTCAACCGATCTTTTCTGTGCTTTTTGGTTGTATGTATATGTAAGGCTTCGAATAGTCCACATATTGCGTATTATCTTCACCCTTTTTTTTTTCTTCTCTCTCCTCTCTCTCTCTCTCTCTGTGTAGACCTTTTTGAGGCCTTTCTTTTTCTTCATCCTTTGAGCTCATGAAAACAAATGCTTTTAAAAGTCTAGTCAAGCATGCAGAGAAAGAGATAACTCAGAAGAACTAGGGTTTGTTTTCATAAGAGCATTTGAGTTTCGTTAGTCTTTTTACAGAGAGAAACAGAGAGAGAGAGAGAGAGGGATAGAGAACGAAGTGCTAAGCAGCAATAAAAGGGTTTTTTTTTTTTTTCTTTGCTTGCCTTCTTTCTCTTTCTTTCTCTCAGAAAATCACACCAGAGAGGAAGTTGGAGACATTTGGGTTGTGTTTGCCCTTGTGTCTCCTCTACCTCTCTTCTCCCCAATTTTCTTTCTTTTTTTTTTCTTTCCCCAAATTAATCTTTTGTTTTTCTGTGTATAGTACAACAAACACTGTATTTTAGATTGTTGTTTCTCTCCAAATTTCCGAGTTGGGTAAAAAAAAAAATGATGCTAATCTGTGAATGCAATTGTCATGTACACTCGTTCAACAAGTGTTTGTAGATTTGTCTAGGAGGGAGTGAAGCAATCTAGAGAGAGAAACAAGGTGAGAGAAAGGGTGGGTGACTGAGTGAGTTGCCTTATTTACAGATAAAAAAAAAGGGCCTATTTCATGAGTTTTGGGGGTTTTCTTGACAATCACAGTGGCGGTGGCGGTGCTAGAATCGTCGCCGACATACCTTACAGCAACAACCACAATATGCCCACTGGTGTAATCTCTCAGCAACGCCTCGTCTCTCCTTCTCTTGCCAAGTCCATGTTCAACTCTCCCGGACTCTCTCTAGCTCTCGTAAACTCTCTCTCTCTCTCTATCTATCTATCTATCTATCTATACTCTTCTAGATCGATCTTTGCTTGCTCTCTTGTTTACACTGATTTGGGTTTTTTGGGTTTGATTGTTTCTAATTTATTTTTGTTATTTTTGGAAGCAAACGAGTATGGAGAGCCAAGGAGAAGCTACGAGGATTCAAGAGAATTACGAGACTAATGTTGGAAGAAGAAGCAGATCAGAAGCAGACCATGAGAGCAGATCTGGAAGCGACAACATGGATGGAGGCTCCGGGGACGATCTTGACGGTGCCGACAAACCACCCAGAAAAAAACGATACCACCGACACACTCCGCAACAAATCCAAGAACTCGAAGCGTAAGAATCACTGAAAAAGAATCGATTCATTGTCGATTATTTGAATTGTAGTATCAATATTCAATATTTGTTTGTTTGTTTGATTTTAGTCTGTTCAAGGAGTGTCCTCATCCGGATGAGAAACAAAGGTCGGAGCTCAGCAAGAGGCTTTGCTTGGAAACCAGACAAGTCAAGTTTTGGTTTCAAAATCGCCGAACCCAAATGAAGGTAATGAATGAATTGGGAGATTTTGATGTGATTTTAAGCTGATTAATGGGGTTTTAATGAAAGAAATTTGATTTATACTGAACCAGACCCAGCTTGAGAGGCACGAGAACTCGATTCTCCGGCAAGAAAACGACAAGCTCCGGGCAGAAAACATGTCGATTCGGGAGGCAATGAGGAACCCAATTTGCACCAACTGTGGTGGTCCCGCAATCATCGGTGACATATCGTTGGAGGAGCAACACCTCCGTATTGAAAACGCAAGACTTAAAGATGAGTTGGATCGGGTTTGCGCGCTTGCCGGAAAATTCCTCGGCCGCCCCATTTCCACGTTGGCGGCCTCGATGCCACCCGGATTGCCGAACTCGAGCCTGGAACTCGGTGTAGGAAGCAATGGTTTTGGCGGGCTGGGCACGGTGGCCGCAACTCTGCCATTGGGTCCTGATTTCGGGATTTCTAGTGGTTTACCGGTGGTGGCTCCGCCTAGAGCCCCCGCCACGGGCGTGGCGGGCCTTGAGAGATCTATATTTTTGGAACTTGCATTGGCTGCAATGGAGGAACTTGTTAAGATGGCTCAGACTGATGAGCCACTTTGGTTCAGGAGCTTTGAAGGAGGGAGAGAGATCATGAACCATGAAGAGTACTTGAGGACATTCACTCCTTGCATTGGCTTGAAACCCAATGGTTTTGTTACTGAGGCTTCAAGAGAGACTGGTATGGTCATCATCAACAGTTTGGCTCTTGTGGAGACTTTAATGGACTCAGTGAGCTCTAATCAAACACTTTTTTTTTTTTTTTTGTGGCTTTTGACATTGTTGATTATTCATTTGGTTTTTGTTTTCATGATTTTTTAGAATCGATGGGCAGAAATGTTCCCTTGTATGATTGCTAGAACTACTACTACTGATGTGATATCCGGTGGTATGGGAGGAACTAGAAATGGTGCACTTCAACTGGTAAGTAACCTCGCTGATTCTTTCTTAATTCATACAAGTACTCTCATGGCACGGGATCTCTATTTTCAAATTCTTCTGTTTCAATTCAATCCGTGTTGTAAAATTGTTTTTGAGTTTTTTGTTTTGCGAGATTTTCGCATCATTCTATGTGTCTATTTGGTGTAATTTTTTGTAAGATGAAAATTGATAATTAATACAATCCTCCCTTAGTTTTTCAATAATTAGAACCCGTCTCATACTTTGTAAGAAGAAATTGTACTAAATAAAAAATAAGAAGATATAAACAATTTCAATAATCTGCACCAAACTGTATACAACTGTAAAAGTACATCATAGAAACCAATTTGTAGAAAGGGGATCCTGAGCCTAGTTCCATACCTCTCCAACCCTTTTCTCGAGTAAAAAAAACCTTCAATACAACTGTGACATCACCATCTAATAATAATAAAATACCAAATGAGATCGGTGAACCCAACAGATAGTTACATCTCCATGATGAGAATCACCCATTGCATTTAATATTTTTATTATTAGTTATTAGTATTACTGTTACGTGATATATAGTATCACAGTTATTTGAATAATTTAAAATTATTGTAATAATCATTTATTGATTGGTAGATGCACGCGGAGCTGCAAGTACTCTCACCACTGGTACCTGTTCGGGAGGTGAATTTCCTGAGGTTCTGCAAGCAGCATGCGGAGGGAGTGTGGGCAGTGGTGGATGTGTCCATTGATAGTATCCGGGAAACTTCGGGTGCACCACCGACATTTGTGAGCTGCAGGAGGCTTCCTTCTGGCTGTGTGGTGCAAGATATGCCTAATGGCTACTCCAAGGTGAACAACTACCCCCTACTGTTTAATGAGTTTGTTGGAGTAACAACTACTTTGGAACTTTGTTGACAACATTTAATTTGCAAAAATAGAGGCCGAATCAAAATTTTAGAAATTATTCTGTGCTCTTGTGGCAAATCTATGTGGTGGTATAATTTGATAGTTACTGGTCTCAGGCGCTTTAGAAGACAATATGAGAGGTATCGATTGATAAATGGTTTGGAGCAATTCCTCTAGGAGTGGGGATGGCCAGGGCAGGTTTGTAGTTCCCCGCCTTATATCATATTGGAGGTGGGGCAAATCGGGGCCTTATATCATATTGGAGGTAGGGCAAATCGGGTTTTAGTGGCTGGACGTGGCAGGGGCAAGTTAATTTTGTAACTTATAAAATATAAATATTAATAAGAACAAATAATATGGTATATTATGGATAGTGATTTATAATTAATAAAAGTTAAAAATTGTAAACCATTGCTATCTAGGAGCCTATAGTGATTTTTCCGACATCTACATTTCCTAGTCCATCGACTAGGGTTTTTCTGTTACTAAAATCCCCATTTCTAATGTATTTTCAATTGTACAATGGCAAAAATTTTGGAAATCAAGAATCTCCAAACTCGATTGTACGATTGTGAGTGCAATGGGGATAAGAGGACAATAATTTTGGAGATAGAGATTCCAATTGAGCTAATTGTAATTCTAATTAGTGGTCAATATATTAGGACTTTGTATATTGTATTATTTACATGAATATGTATTTTGGTAGTATTTTTTAAAACGATAGACCTAATGCATGATACCTCCAATATATTTTTTCTTGTTTTTGGTTTGTTTAGTGACTCAGTTACTAAATCACTACACCCTCCTCAGTCATGGATTTGGTTCCAATGGAATATGTTAAAAGATTTTCTTGGTAAACTTGATAGACATTATTTTATTGAACTAGATGCTTCTTCTAATGGCAAATTATATTATTAAAACCCACAACTTTCAACAACTGGTTTTGCTTAAAATTTATATATATTTTTTATATTAGAACCGTACACCACTGAATCGAGGTTAACCACAATATAATAATCCATAGAAGTCTCTATTACTCCAATTTCTGAACCTTGGGGACACATTAATTTCATATCATTTAGAATGGAAAAATTTATTGTCATCTTTGACATTGGTTGAATAAACTATATTTTTGATGTTTCTATTCCAATCTTTGATGCCTATCTCGATCAGCTCCCCCCATGGCTATATTTAATCCACATATTTGTGCATTACCTGCATCCAGCACCATGATGTGTTTGTTTTCCCATAATGTACCTATTTGGTGCTGCTGTTTTATTTATTTATTTTTCAAAATTTTGTATCAAAATATTTAGTGTAGTTTTTATTTATAATTCATGAATTAAAAATAACTTAAGTAAACTAAAAAGACTAAATTATCTAAAAGTTGGCACCCTATGTAGATGTTGTTTAGTCCGATTGTTTGGTACAACTTCTAGTTATAGGTTATGAGGCAAAACTAACTTGAATAATTTGAAAAAAAATTATTATCTGAGGGTTGAGGAAGTAGTGCTTTGATTATTATTTTCAATTTGAGGAAAGTTGTAGCAATATGCCCTTTATAGGGGCTAGGGGTTTTATTTATTTATTTTGGGAGTGTGTGCCAATATTTGGTGCAACTTTGATTATAGTTTATAAGATAAAACTAAAAAACATGATTATTGAGAAGTTGATAGAGGGAGTTTTTTTTATTTTTTATCTATTATGTAGATTTCAGCTCTGAATTGTGAGGTCAAAACTTAAATCTCAACCACTAATTTCAAATTCTAGGTATTTTTTGGGTTTGTAGTGTTTTTGTTTTTATGTTTTGCTCTTTGGTTATTAACTTCGATTTTGCAAAAACTTATACCAAATAGATTTAAAGTAATGTTATGAAACTGGTAAATATTATTTGAAAACTGGATAGAAAATAAAGTATGCAACCTCAAATTTAAAGCTATATCATATTTGCTTATTTTGGAATTTTATATATATATATATATATGTATATTTCTGATTCTCTTCATTTATTTGTTTATGTTTTTAAATTTTTGTACTGAATGAGGACCTTGTTGGTCAAACCCCAAGAGAGTAGAGCTATTTTGTTGTCATGTGAGACTCATCAAAAGCTAATACAGTCCAGTACACATCTCTCAATGTGACCTCACCTCTTCTCCATTACAGTCCACCTCGTTCCTTCAAATCTTGCACATCTTCTTCATCTTCCAATATTTTTATATCCCTTGTTTTTTTTTTTGTGTTTTTTAACAACACACTTTCAAAGGGTTTCTATGTCATTTCCATGTCTCTCCTCATTTCACATTTAGAGTCTCGAGGCATGTCATTTGTCTGCTTACTACTTTACTACTGTTGTCATACATGAACATGACTTTTCATATAGACTTTTCTATGCTTCAAGTACTGTTGATTAAAAGTTTTGACTCCCTTTGTTTGTTTGTTTTTGTTTTTGTTTTTTTGGAGTAGTTAAGTCTGAAATGTTTTATTGCTTTCATGGAAATGGTGGTGTTTCACGTTATGATAAGATTGGGTTGTGCATGCATCATTGAGATGGCAATACCCACCGACTAATGAGACCAATAGAATGCTATATAAATAATATATTGGGGGCAACTTTCACGGCTTCAGTGACATGCTTATAGCTTATTTTAATTTGGGAGTGTGGGCTAAATTACTTGGTGTAATTTTTGCTTCATATGAAGCAAAAATAAGTTTTCAAAATTGATTATCTGAAAGTTAGGAAAGAGTGTTTTTAGCTTTTACTTTATGATTATGAGCTTTTAACTTATAACCCAAGTAAGTCAAAAATACAAATGCATCATTATTGTAAAAAATTATGTATAAAAATGGTAAGCATGCCATTTTTCTATTTTATATTACACTAAAATTACATATAAAATGTACATAAAAAAGAAGAAAAAAAATGGAGAGAATGATTCATAGTAAAATCCAACATGGTATGGGGATCACACTTAAAATGAACATATCCCGAAATATGACATGGGTAACACACATGTAAGGATAAGTAACTATTTTTTATTACATATATAATACTAAATTTAAAAATAATAATTTTTGAAGCTTAAAGCAAAATAATAAGAATAAATTTGTTTTTATTTTTATTTTTATTTTTATTTTTTTGTTATTATTAGATTTTAAGTTGTTTTATTTAAGCTTGTGATTTGTTTCATATTTGTCAACAACATATACATGTTTTCAAAGTATTTGAAAAAAGAAATATATATATATATATATTTCAAATAGTTGAACAATTGTGTGGTGATGCAGGTAACATGGATAGAGCATGCAGAATATGATGAGAGGGTGATTCACCATCTGTACCGGCCGTTGATCAGCGGTGGCATGGGCTTTGGTGCTCAACGGTGGGTTGCCACCCTTCAACGCCAGTGCGAATGCCTAGCCATCCTCATGTCTTCCTCCGTACCCTCCAGAGATCATACTGGTAATCTTACTCCATCCCTCAAATTGTTCAACCCCAAAATAATTTTGTGCATAGAAATGGTTTTAAATAACAGTATCAGCAATACAATTAAATATTAGTTTGTATCAAATAGTATCAGTTGATATGTTGGTAAATAATGGTATGGGAGGTCCAAAATGCTGATACAATTTTTTCAGGTGAACTGAGTCATCTAATATGAGAGAGTTGTGTTCGATTCTGTAAATGAACTGTAGACATGTAAAACAGTTATAAGAGAGTTGTGTCCGATTATGTAAACAAACTATAGACACACGTAAAACAGTTGTCCCATTAGAGGCTCTCGTGTTGCAATGCAATGTATATTTTGTATTTTATTTTATGTTTGATTTCTATTTTCATAAGCATTTTTATGTTTAACATGGCAGCGATAACTGCAAGCGGGCGTCGGAGCATGCTGAAGCTGGCGCAGCGCATGACAGACAACTTTTGCGCCGGCGTCTGTGCTTCGACAGTCCACAAATGGAACAAGCTTTCTGCTAGCAACGTGGATGAGGATGTCCGGGTCATGACCCGGAAGAGCGTTGACGATCCCGGAGAGCCGCCGGGGATCGTCCTGAGTGCGGCAACTTCTGTCTGGCTGCCTGTTTCTCCGCAAAGACTGTTCGATTTTCTGAGGGATGAGAGGCTGAGAAGTGAGTGGGACATTTTGTCGAATGGTGGTCCTATGCAAGAAATGGCTCACATCGCTAAAGGTCAAGATCACGGCAATTGTGTCTCCCTCCTCCGTGCCAGCGTAATCTCTCTCTCTCTCTCTCTCTCTCTCTCTCCTATGTGTGTTTTGTTGAAAATCTCTATACCTCTGAGTAGCTTTAAAATTGAGTTTATTTGTTAAAAAATTTTTTGTTGAAAATTATTGGCGTATTTGATAAATTTATTTTTTGTCAAAAAATAAGACTTAGTTTACCATAAGTGTCTGAAAAAGGACTTATAAATAAGTCTCTCAAAAAAATATTTAACCACTTTTAAAAATCATTAGAGAAGTTAACAAATTAGGAATCTGTCTAAATTAATTTCTGCACTCATTATAGATTTTGTAAACCGACATGGGTGTAGATAGAAAAATATGGATCGACTTGTTTTTGCTTTGGGAGTTTGAACACCTAATGAATATCCTTTCAACTTTTTTTTTATTATAAAAGAAATATTTAAATTTAAACTCAAATTTAAGGGTATGTATAAAGGTCACTTTGGATTTTATAGCGGTCATTATTTGCCTTGTTGGGAAAGAGGTTTGGATTAAACCAAATCACTAAAAAACAAAATATTATTTAATTTATAATTATTATTTTTTTATAATTATTAAATTAATTATAAAAAAATCAATTAATTTTTCAAATAAATAGTTAAAAATCCACTGGTAGAGTGATTTTTCATCAGATAAAAGTGAAGGGCGTGGTTGTGGCGGTGGGGACAGTAAAAAAAAAAAAAAAAGGACAAGATTGTAATTTGGAAGTATCGATAAGGACAATACTGTCACTCAAACTTTAACTTTATCTCATCATCTGAAAGTCAAAACAGGCAGGACACTAGTCCTATTTATGGGGTCAGCCCCCGGTGACGTCACTATCTCACGGAAAAGGGTTGACTCAGCTGACCCGTACGATTAAACTTTTACAATACAGTAAATAATTAGGACTCAGAAGAAAAATTAGAGAATTACAAACTTGTTGGATCTAAATCAAGTCCCATAATCCAAGGCCGGGTGGTATTGTGGTTAAGATTGGGGGTTTAAGTCCCAAAGTCATGAGTTCAATTCTTTTCTCTTTGGGTCAATTTTCTGAGCGAAGCACAGTTAGTTAAGAGGTTGGACCTCAAGTTGTCCAATCAGCATTTGGTGTGGGTTCAATGTTCCTCCGCTGTGCGAGTCCTGACTTAAGCGGAGTTTGTCTTAGAAGGTCGGGGCAAGTTCTCAGGTTATAGTCTCCTCGCTCGGAATGACTAATCGGACACCCTGGTGATCTCTGCAAGGGGCGCTGCCTTGGACCTGCGGGATGGTAGGGAGGATTTTCCTGTAACAAAAAAAAAAACAAAAATCAAGTCCCATAGTTTGGTTAAATTTTCTTAATGTACGGCTGGATTTTGATTGTTAAAATAGATGAGTCCTATTTTATGGTATAATATATGATTTTATTGTTACGAATTTGATTTAAAATCTATATATAATTTATTACTTATTATTCACAATCACTTATCTTATTAATATAAAATATATATACATAAGTTTTGAAATATTTTACTGTTTATTCTTGTTTAGTACTATAATTAGTTGTTGACATTTAGGTCAAGTTTGGCATTCCAATATAAGTGCACTTATTTCATCTTTTTATCTTTTTTGGGTCACATCAATCAACATCTCCTCTTTACTTTTTCTACACATAATACAAGAAAAGTCAAAAAGTGTACTTATTCTAAACTTTCCAAACTTGGCCTTACTTAACAATTTTTAGAATTGTGAGCAATATTTTATGGTCATATTATAAACGATGACAATATTTTTAAAAACTGTGATTCTAAGATGAATCAAATCTTGATTTACTGGTTCAATCTGGTATGATTCTAAAATTTTTATGGTTTGGTTTGGAACTATACGAGTGTTTGGGAAGTTAATTATTTAGTATGTTATTTTAATTTTTGACTATTTTAATAGGTTAAAGTAGTTGTGTTTGAAAAGAAAGTTGAATTTTTTTGTACTTAAATGTGATATTTGTGAAAGAAAAAAGAAAATAAATATAAATTTGATATAAAATTTTGTCTTATTAATTATTTTAATCTATTTTATCTTTTAGTTTTATTTTAGCTAAAAAAGTTAGAATTTTTTCTTTCCAAACACCCCTTCTATGTAGTAGTTTAATCTTAGTTTAGGTAATATGCCTAAACTAAAATAAGTATATTTATTTGTCACATTATCTAGTTACTTTTTCACACATTTTTTAATAAAATATTAAAAATTATATTTATTTAGCTCATTTTAAACAATAATTTATTCTTATGGAGCCAATTCCTCACCCTTGTAAATAAGTAGGGACACTGAGGGTATTTTTGTCTTTTCAGGCCATGAACGCGAACCAGAGCAGCATGTTGATACTACAGGAGACTTGCATAGACGCGGCGGGTTCACTTGTGGTGTACGCGCCCGTTGACATTCCAGCAATGCACGTGGTGATGAACGGTGGAGATTCTGCCTACGTGGCGCTGTTGCCATCAGGATTCGCGATCGTACCTGATGGGCCTGAGTCACGTGGGCCTGTCGGAAATGGGCCTGCTAATGGGGCTTCTGGTGGTGTACCGGCCCATAGGGTGAGTGGGTCCCTCCTGACTGTGGCCTTTCAAATCCTGGTGAATAGTTTGCCTACGGCCAAGCTTACGGTGGAATCTGTGGAGACCGTGAACAATCTCATATCATGCACCGTTCAGAAGATCAAGGCCGCTCTTCACTGCGAAAGCTGATCATTCTCACGGTCACGTGACCTTCACGTGCCAAAATGACAAAACACAAATTTTAAAATTTTAGCTATATGATATGTTACGTATTTAAAAAAAAAATAAATTAAAAGTATTCAGAATTAAATTGGAAAAAAATATATTTAAATAGGAATAACTTAAAATAATTATATTTTGAGTTGTTTCTATTTAAATATATATTTTTTAATTTAAATTTATGGTGTGGATTTATAATTGGTGTGGCATACCACAATCAAAATAAATCTAAGCTATAAATTTTGAATTTTGAATATTTTAATTTTAATTTTTTTTTAGGTACGTAGCGCTGTTGTTTAGGTGTAGAGAACAAGACATATGTGTGTGTGTATGTACGCGTTAAAGAGTGTTGGTGTGGGAGTGGAAATTATGGTGTGCTCTCAGCTGAAGTGTGGGGTGTGAGTCAAGAACGAACCGCAGTGTGGAAATATCCTTGCAGGGTGATAAGAGCAAAAATGGGGAACTGAGTTGACTCGGAAGGGAATGGGTGTATCTGAGTTCTTAACACAATGCAAGGGTGGTGGTTCGGGTATTGACTCAGGTTGACCCGGGAGCTGGGCTCAAAGCACCTATTTGAGAAGGAAAATGCATAAAAGAAGTTGAGTTGAGATGAGTTGAGTCTCTCAATGTCATGACTTGTGACTCATTAAAAAGAAGTGAAAATAGTTGGTGTTTCTTTTTGTTATTAATTTGACTACATATTTGAAATTTGTTTTTATGTTTTTGTTTTCCAAGTTTATGTATTGCATTATTTTTATTATAAATATTTTGGTGTGTTAGCTTTTGTTTATTTGATTTGGAAAATTTTCTCCCACTTTCTTGAATATTGTAAATTAAAAATGAATAATTATCTAAATTGACCAGTTGAATAGAAAATTCTGGTATATATGCCTATGTAATTGAGCTTGCTAAAATATAGTATACTGTTTTGATTTTAACTAGCAAATTGACTGAGGAGGTGTTTGCTGTAATTTATCTGAGTTATTAAGTTTTTATTTTTTATTTTTTATTGTGAAAGTCTTTGTCAGATTATTTTATGTAGTTTTTGTTTATATCTTATTAAATAAAAATAACTTACATAAATTGGGGAAAAAATGGTTTCTAAAAATTGAATAAGAGTTTTTTTATTTCTATTTTTGAATTATCATTTTTTTTTTTTTTGAGCACAGAATTATCAATATTTAATTTATAATAAGTTATACTAAACTGTTGAGTAGTTCTTATTAGCTAGCTTTCTGTTCAATTTATAGGATACTAGCGAGTTGCACACATCATGTGTGCGTAATTCAAATAACTAATAATAAAAATAAATAATAAAGAATTTAATTTCATAATATATATGTTGATTAAGTGATAAATATATTCTTAATGAAATTTAAGATCTTGAGTTTAAAATTTGTTTATGCTGCGTATAATAAATTTTTTATTTTTTTATTTTAGCATATATAAAGGTGACACGTGGCATGAGGAGAAGAAGGTTTCACTAAATCAGTTTAGGCTTTCACTTAATAATATTATAGAAAGATAGCTATAATTTTTTTTTTAATATATTATTTATTTTAGAATTTTATGTTAGTGTTTGGTGTAGTTTTTTTTTTTTTCTTTTCTTTATTTCTTTTGTACAATTTATAAGATTAAAAAAAATTAAAATATGATTCATTTACAAACGATTCATTCTAAAGGCAAAGTCGTCATACAACTTATTTTCTGTTGGTTAATTTATATGTTGTTTGAAATGTAATGGTTTTTTTTAATGAATAATATTAGAACTTTCTTGGTTATATTTGGTTTTGTTTTGAAAATCTATTTTTAGAAAAGAAAATTTAAGAAACTAAAAATTAAATTGATGAAAAAAATTAAAAACACGTCACTTTTATATAATTTTATCTTTGGGAAGGGTAGAAATAATTTTCTAAGATAATTTTTTTTTTATATTTATTTTCTTTAAATTGATTTTTATTTTTTCAATAGTCAAACATAGTGACAACTTTGACGTCATTATTAAACAATCCATTATATCAAAAAATCTAAACTAAAAACATTTTATATATTAAACATATTTATTAAACATTAAAAACCTAATAATCATGCATTACATGATAACCATCTAAAAATATCTATTAACAACAAATACAATCATCTATTATATGATAATAATATAAAAATATAAACAAAAACAATCACATATTACATGATCGTCATCCAAACACATACTAAAAATTAATTTAGAAAAAAAATTTAAAAAATAAAAAAGTAAAAGATTTATCATTTTTATATAATTTTATCTTTGGTGTGTAAAAATAATTTTTTTATATTTATTTGTCAAACTAATTTATATTTTATCAAATTGAGAACTTTGTTATTGAAATGGAGTAATAGTGTCTTCAATTATTCTTATTTAGAATGAGATTCGAAATCAATGATTAAATGTATTACAATTAAAAGATTAGAATAATACTATATGTATCAATTAGTGTACAAACTAGTGTACTAATTGATGATGTGACATAATTTAAGAAATTTTTGGAATTTATAATGTGAGTGGGGTCAATAATAATGTTATAACTAGTGTTGGTACACTAGTTAATATATTAATTGGTTGCATGTAACACCACTGAAAAGATTAAGGATCCAAAGTGACATAAATTTCAAAGGGGTGTTTTGAGAACTGTTTTTTGATTTTTTGGTGAGAGAGTGAAGTGTGTTAAAAGTTAAGAAGTGACTTTTAACCCATTTCTTAAAATAGCCCAAACTATGGAGATAGTTTAATTTACCCTTTGATTATTGACAAGTTATTTAAGATGTATTTTTAATGTTCTATAATCAATTTGTAAAAAGTTACAGATGTATTTGGAAAGTTGTTTATTTGGGTTTTTGACAATTTTAGTTTAATTAAAATAATTGTGTTTGAAAAATAAATTAATTTTTTTTATAATTAATTTAATAATTATAAAAGAAAAAATAAAATAATGATAAATTAAATATGATATTTTATTTTATTAAGCCTTTGTTTAGCAAAGACTTTTTTAGTTGGCTGTTTGACTTTTTAAACTTTTTTAACCTGAGATTTTTTTGTTCGTTTGGTATTTCTGATTGACTTTTTAGCTTTAAAATGGTGGATTGTTTTTTATCATTTTGTAATTTTTTGACTTTTTTTTATTCTTTTATAATTTTTTAGCCCAACTCAAAAACTAAACAATTCTTAATTATTTTAATTCATTTTATCTTTTAACAGACTATTAGCCTTATCCTCCTACCAAACATGGCCAATGTATGTATGAAGTGTAGGGTTTGATGAATGTGAATTGGGTTGTGTGGGCAGAGAGAGAGAGAGAGAGAGAGAGAGAGAGAGGGGGAGAGGGAGAGTGTAGTGAATGCATTAAATGAGGGTGCAGAGAGTCTGTTGGGACATTAAATGCAGAGGCTGTATGTAGCTACGTGTGCTTTATTTGAACTTATCGTACTCCATGAGGGGAGCGTTGTCAACACCAACACGGGTTGAAGAAGAGCTTCTTATGGTGTGCATTCTAAGCTTTCTCACTTCTATTTCCTTTTTTTTTTTTCTTTTTTTTTTTTTTTTAAATTCTTGAAAAAATTTCAAAAAAAAATTAAAAAATCTCAGGTTGTAACTCTTACAATAAAATAAATATTAAAATTTTAATTTTATTAATTTAAATTTATTTTCAATCTAAATTATTTGTCTATTTTCAAAAAGTAAAATAGATAGAAAAATAGATATTTTAACCAATAAACTCAATAAAAATTATATTTTAGACATTTTTATATAATATTTTTTTTTTCCTTCAATTTTGCTTAATAAAAATACACAAATAATTTATATTGAAAGCAAATTAAAAATTAACGTTTAAATTGACAAAATAAAAAATGCAGCGTTTATTTTATTAAAAGGCTCACATCCTTAATTTTTTTTTTTTTGTTGCAATTGTCTCAAAATTCTTTCTCCATCTAAGAGTTAGATAAATCTTGCTGGAAAGATGTGATTTAAAGCAAAGGATAAATTACACTGATCTCTCTAAAGATTTGAAAAAAATACAATAAGATTTCCAGTTTTGACAATTATAGTTTCCTTATGATTTCAATTTGTATGATACCTACATTTTTTTTTTTTATCAATAATTTGTTAATTTTATAGATAAAAAAAATGATAAGAGCAAGATAAGTAGCAAAAATAGTTTATGATACAACTGGATTAAGAATTTAGAAGGAAAAAAAAAAAGTAAATATATCAAAGTTGAGAGATAAATTCGTTTTTTTAAATTTTACTTATTATCAAAGTGTGGTCGCTAGTAGTTATGATTTAATTGAAATTGACTTTATAATTTTTTTTAATTTGTTTTTTTAACTGCCAATAGAAAAGTCAAGTTAACGACAACCCATTAAAACAAGAAAAGTTTTACAGTAAAAACTTTGCATATTCTTATGCTCTTTTCTCATACTTATCAAAACTTGTGACAATTTTTTGAAGAGAACATTCTAATGCACTTTTCTCACGTCCATCAATAATGAACCTAACCAAGTTCAATGTTTGTGTACCCTCAAAATGATCAAAAGTGATCTTTCATTTTCAGTTAGTTCCAATCTCTACTGTCTTCGTCGTCCTAGAGAACTACCAGGGGCAATTGTAACTGTGGCCTATTTTGGTAATTAGGTTAAAAATTATTTTTTTTATTTTTTGACTTTTTTAAGTCACATCATGTTTTTATTTTTTTACATAGATTTTTTTAAAAAGTGAAAAAAAAAAGGAAAAAATTGGCTTTTAACTTAAGGCTCATTCAATGAGTGTGAAGAAATTTCTAATATTTACTTCTATTATTACTCATTCATTTTCATCGCTGAATAAGTCAATAAAAACACACACACACATACACACAAATTGTGCAACTTTTGGGGTGTAGGTATTTTTTTGTTCTTTTTTTCTCTATTATATGAATTTTATTTTAAAGTATTTGGTATAATTTTTTCTCACAAGAGCTTATGAACAACTTAAATAAGTGAAAAAAAACAAAAACAAAGACAGACAAAAATAATTATTAAAAGTTATTGATGAGATGCTTTTGTGAGTTTTTTTGTTTTTTTATTTTTTGGTGTGTGATAATTATTGTATATCATAAACAAGATGATTCCAAGGGACTGGTTTTGATGGTTAAACACTTGGCAATCGTACGTCATGCAGAATCAGGTTTACGATTAAATTTTGAATAATGTTACACGTGTTAATTGATGTACTCTAAGCCTATTTTGGTAATATGGTTTGTAGTCACTTTTTTTGGTTAGTAGCAAAAGTTAAAAGTTTGTTTTTTTGTCTTTTTTTTCATTTGGGGAGTTGGTTTTTAGCCAACGGTGAAATTACAATTTTACCCCTCATTGGTCAAAATATGTTACATAGGTAAAGTTGTAAATATTTTAAATAAATGGGGGTAGTTTGATCATTTTATTATGATTTGACATCATAAACAAATATTAATCAAAAAAATCAAAAGTCACTTTTTACCAACTTCCCAAATCATTTGTCTAAAAAAGCCAAAAACTTGGTTAAAAGTCAAAAAATCACTTTTTACTATCTTCCCAAAACAACCCTATATATATATTGAGTGTCGTTTTGACAATAACAAAAAGCTGCGTTTTGGCAACAGCTCAAAAACGCCAAACCATCCCACTGCGTTTCATTCCATTTGGAAAAACCCAAAAAAGCAACACCTAAATTTATCAAATTACCCTCTAGAACATTTTAATTAATTAATTCAAAAATCAAAAAGTAAAGATATTTTGGTCATTTTAGAGTGATGTGACACTTTCAAAAAATATTAAATCAAAAATAAAAAAAGTTAACTTTTTACCAACTTCCCAAATCACTTCCAAAAAGTCAAAAAGCTTGATAAAAAATCAAAAGTCAGCTTTTTACCAACTTCTCAAAACATCCCTAAATCTTAGGTTTTGAAATCAAACCCTAATTGTTTCTAAACTGAATTAGGTCTTCACAAATTAGGTATGATATATTAAAATATATTATACCTAAACTAAACCAAATTAAAATTCTTTAACCAAACCAATTGGGTCTCAAACTGTAATAAAGAGATGTATCCCAACAATTAGTATCTCAATTGATGATGTGACATAATTTAAGAAGTTTTTGGTATTGATAATGTGATTAATAAATAGGATTAATAATAATGTTATAATTAATATTGATACATTAATTAATATACTAATTCATGCATGTAATACCATCGTTAAATTTTTATTGAGTGTTATTAATTCCTCTAATAAATATAGAGAGAGCATGTGGATGTTCAGATTGGGGTTGACCATTCAAAAAATTTCTCGGCTCACGTTAATCTAAATATATGTATATATATATTTTTTGAGGTTTGGAAAGTTACTATTTTACTAGGTTATTTTAATTTTTGATTATTTTAGTATATTAAAATTTTTGTGTTTGAGAAGATAGTTAGATATTTTTATAGTTGGATGTGATATTTGTGAAAAAAAAAAGTGAAATGATTATAAATTTAATGTGATATTTTATCTTATTAATTATTTTAACTTATTTTATCATTTTATAAATTTTAGTCCAAAAACTCAAAAAAAAAAGCCTTTGCCAAACACCCTAAAATGAACATTTTTGTAGTTAGTTTTGTATCAGTAAAATTATTGATGCGCAATTTCTTTTAGCCTAGGCATCCAATATAAAACTAGAAGCATTTCTTTGTTCTGGTAATTTAGACTTTATTTGGAAATTACATATTTTAATTAATTTTTTAATTTTTTATCAAAAAATATTAAAAAAATAGAAAGAATAATTGACATTTTGATAATAACTTCTTAAATTCTTTTGCTATTTTTTCACTCCCCAAACAAGGGGGACCGATAGAGTTATTTTGAAAAGATGGTTAAAAGTCATCTTTCATTTTTTAACCCATTTTGAGTCACATCATCTTTCATATTTTTTATACATTTTTCAAAAAGAATTAAAAAAAAGTCAAAAAATTAACTTTTAACCATCTTTCCAAAATCACTCAAACTAGACTAAAAAACTAATAAAACAAAATATCACATATAAACCATAATCATTTTATGTTTTCTCTCACTAGGCTTCGTTTGGGAAGTGGGTTGACTTTTTGACTTTTTTTGAATTTTTTGGCTATTTTAGCCTGGGGCTAAAAAGCCTAGTTTGGGAAGGGTTTTTCATTTTTTTGGCTTTTTTGACTTTTTTGTGAAAGAAAGAATGTAATGATTATGAGTTGAATGTGATATTTTGTCTTATTAGGCCAAAAAGCTTTTTTTTTTTTTGTGTGGCTATTTTAGCCAAAAAAAAACCCCAAAAACCACTTCCCAAACATAAGCTAAGTACAAAAAACTTATTCCAAAAAAAACCAAAAAACTTATTCCAAACAAAATTTTTTAACTCCAAATTAAAATAATCAAAAATTTAAAAGTCAACACACATCCCAATCCTATGAGAGAAGTTACGGACCCTGAGAGGGTAATTTATGTGTAAATTGGGGCGAGGTATCGGTAGAAGGTAGGAATGGCAACGGGGCGGGGAGGGGTCAGGGATCACACTCCCTGTCCCCGATCCCCGATGGTCAAAATACCCTCGGCCCTGATCCCGATCCCCGATGGGGAACTTATCTCCGTCACCGGCCCCACCCCCTAACGGGGATCGGGTTTCCTTGACCCCGTAAATTGCCCGGCCAAAAAGAAAAAAAAGAAAAAAGAAGCAAAACAGCAGCTATCATCATCATCATTATTATCAACATCAACACAGTCTACAAATTCATCATCAATGATCATCATCATCAACATCAACAACAACAAAATGTATATCTATATCTATATCTATATCTATATCTATGATGTTGATATAGTAAAGATCTTGAGAACCGGTGTATATATAAATATATGTATATGTGTGTGTGTGTGTGTGTGTGTAGATATATTATCTCATAACAGTGGCTATGGATCTGGAGACGAGGCATAAATGTTTATCGCGATTCAGATCTGGAAGGAGCTCTCCGTTGCCGATTTCTCTCTAGATTTCTCCATCGCGGCTTCGATCTAGAAGGTGCTCATTCATCTCAAGGTGCTCATTCATTTCTCTCACAGAGAGTAGAGAGAGAGACAGAGAGAGTTGAGAACTTGAGAGTAGACAGAGAGAGAGAGAGAGTGAGAGAGAGAGAGAGTTGAGAACTGATAGATATTGGATATAATAGATATATTAGATATTAGATATAATAGCCTTCTGATAAAAAAAAAGATATAATAGCCTAAACATATATAATAAAGCTTAAACATATATATATACATACGAGATTGTCGGGGATCGTTCGGGCCGGGACGGGGCCGGGGCTGGGAATTTATCACAGTCCCTGGCCCAAAAATTATCGGGAATTTAATTTTTAATACCATCCCCAACCCTATGGGGATAATTTTCAGGGAAAACCCGTTCTAATCGAGGTCGGGGAGTCAGGTCCCCGTCGGGCCGGGTTCAAATTGCCATCCCTAGTAGAAAACGGACCGAGGTATATGATAGCTCTATAGGGCGTTGTCTGAACAGTAAAGACTTGCGGTGTTGCCTAAAGTAGCACCGAGCTGTGTGAGCATGGTTAAGTCTGGCGTAGCACACGATCATGCTAGCTCGGTTGAGCTGTTACCAAACCGAGGTAAGGAGGTTTTGTTGGAAATGGTTATAAAATTCTAGATAAAACCAGAATTTTTTCCTAAGTTTGGTCTATTTTTTAGGTGGGCCCCGTGCGTCGATTTACGCCGGTCAAAGTGGTAATGCGTTCTATGCCACGTTATGATTCACGTGGTATATTTGGTTGCTCAAAACCATTACCGAGTGAATAGGAAATTGAAGCCAAAATATGCTCCATGAAAATGGAGTTTTGGTGTAAAATCCTTAGAGGTATTGAATAAGGCTTGTCCCACATTGATTTGGTGGAAAGTTTTGAATGGGTTTATAAGGCATGAGTTTGGTACTTTAGGAGTGCCCCAAGGGGTACCCAAGTGTTTTAGAGGAAGAGGTTATGGGCAAAATAGGCTAGACCCATTGGACCCAAAAATCACCATACACGCGTGCGCCGCCGTCGCCGTCCGTCCGATCAGTCGGGCGGGCTTGGGCGCTGGTGTGTGGTTGGGTTGGGCTTGTTCGGCCCAATACTATAAAATAAAATCAAGAATTCAAATTAAACCAGAAATAAACTGGTTTGGTTTTACTGTACATCTAAACAGGGCCCTTCTTGTTTTTTTATCTATTTAAATTATGAATCCAACAGATTCAAATCTGTTTGAATTCAAAACCAACAGGTTTCATACCTGTTCAATTCAAAACCAGCAGCCACCTTTACATCTATAAATAGACTAGCCTCCCATTTGGATTTCACTCCAATTTTCGTACTCCATCCTCAGCTATAAATCTCTACATTTTGCTGCATTTAATTTCTGAAAGTAAGAGTGTAAACACTTAGTGTGTTCGTAAGGCAAACAATTTGTAGTGCTACTATTGTTTGTAGTAGATCATTTCATCCTGGAAGATAGACGTCCAAATTCTGAAAGCACCGTTGAGAGGACAAATCTGTCTTAAGGACACAGTGTCAAACACTGAACTTGATCAGATAATTATTCAAAGAAATTAATCAAGTAAGTTGTTTAATTTATTATTCTGTTTTGCTTGTTTATTTAATCAGATTTTGATTTTGTTTTTGTAACAAAATAAAATCTGTTTTTATTTATTTATTTTTATTTTGAGTTCGATTTTTGTAATCAAACAAATTCTCTTCTTTCCTTTATTTCTTTTAAATTCTGTTTGTTGTTAAGTACACAAACTGAATTAATTAATTACAGTGAAAATTGTCCAACAGGTTTGAACCATCTCACTTGGTCAGCAGTGAGTAGGGCGTTATCAAGATAGGTATTTATCCTTGGGAGTGTGATTCTTAGGAGGACTTTTATAAGAAGAGTTGGAGTCCTACTATGATTGTGTCAGGTAGAAACTATAAAAGTTCATAGCAGAACCTATTTACAGGTATCATAATTTTTACTCTCAAATACACAGAACTTTTATCTATTGTCTATTGTTGACTTAGGCATTGGAGAGGTTGCCGGCACACATCCACCGGCTAGCTCACGTTTGTACTTTCAAATAACAAAACGACGATGTTTGAAAGAATTCAAACTTAATTAACAAAATTATACGAGAAGATTATTTCGTTCCCCTAAAGACCCCATAACAATTGACCCTACTACGGGTCCCTTAACTTTTCAACATGTCGTCTGGAGCTGATTTCATTTCTTTGGTCTGTTTATTTTTTATTTTTTGAACTATTTCTTTGGCCTGTTTGGTACAGTGTTTTTGCAAATTAAAAATTAATAATTAAAAGCTGAAATTAAAATCATCTTTTTTCCTACTTCTTAATAATTAACTTTTCTCTTATTAAATTATTTTTATTTTATAAATTATAAGAAGAAATTACACAAAATATTATAACATATATTTTTATATAAAAAAATTATAAACAGTCTCTTAAATTATACCAAACAGAACCATATATGATCCATGGATAGTGAGATATACCAATTCCAACCAACAGTGTGAAATTGTGAAAAAATAGTCATTTTGGTCCCCAAAACCCTCAGTGTGAAATTGTGAAAAAAATAGTCATTTTGTAGAATCTTTTACTATCTTTTTTTGAAGCCCATAATTTGACCCACCAATCACGTAATATCTCTATCCTTGAACAATACATGCACTGATAGTGTGACAAAAATATGCATGAAAAATGCTAACTCACAATTTGAATGAATGACATATTTATTTAAATTTAAGCTCTCTTTCATTCAACCTAAATTTTTTTACAAAAAACAAACATTTTTTTGTAAATTAATTTTACACAAAAAAAAAATTTATTTTTATTTTTCGACATTTAGTTGACACTTGAAATAAAAATATTTTATTACCTAAAAAATTTTTTTTGATTCAATAAAATATCATTTATGACTTTTTAACAAGTTTAAATACTTACTAATCACATCACCTCTTTACCACATCACTTCAAACCCAACCCATACTCATCCCATATTTCATAAAAAGTCAAAAAGTACACTTATTTTGATCATCTCAAACCACCCCTAAATGTGTTGAAAATATAGTGAGTGAGAGTCAATTTTGTAAAAATTGATTTACAAAATTTTTAAAAGTAAGTCATTTTTTGAAAAATGATACAAAAATATTTTACTTACTTTTTGTTCAACCAAACAACAGAAAATGAATAAAATATTTTTGCCAAAAATATTTTACATCAAAACAAATAGAACCTTAGTGTTATTTTGAATTACGCACAAAATGAATTTGAGTTATTCCCTTGCCCATTTTAATTTCGAGTATTTCTATTCAAGGCTAAAAATTGAACTCAATTTTCAAATCTTATGATGTGGCAATCAATTAAGATATTAAAGTTAATATTCTCTCTCATATCTTCTCTAAACATAAACCAATCACATCATTTACACATCACTAGATCTAAAAAATAAATTTATATATCATTTTCCTTTAATTTCTAATCGCTTTTTCTAGTACATAACATTGGTGAGGGCTAGTTTAGCAAATAATTTTTTGATGATTTTTTTAAAAAAATTACTTTTAAGTTTTATTAGACTAAAAAGACTTAAAATTACATATATATATATATATATAATGTGAAAAAGTCTACTAAAGAATAAAAAAGAAAAAAATTTGATTTTGTTTTTTTTGCTTTAAAGATTTTATGTTTTTTGGAGTTTTTCCACAAAAAAAAAAAAAACAAAAATCACTAAATTTTTTTTTTATATACTATTTTTAGTCATTGCCAAACAAAATCTGGAGATATATATTAAAGAATTGGGCTTCTCTCATGTTGATGGCTTACTACGAGTCTCATTTCAATAATTTGAACTGTTCATTTTATAGGGCCTTCAATATATATCATCCATAAAAAAAAATTAAGTCAATCCAATAATCGTATCATTTTTATTTTATCGCATTTGTCGCTAAAAAATGGATAGTCTATTTCTTAAATATATTTGTTGTCTATTTTTTTGGAAATAAATGTAATAAAATAAAAAAGTTATGATTATTACAATGAATTAAATTTTTTATGGATACTTTACATTGAGAACTTTATAAAATGAACGATTCAAATTATTATGACAAAATTCATAATGGATCTTATTAACTCTTTAAATTCTCTCATAAGATAAGTAGACCACAAATCTAAACTAGAAGGTGTGAAAGTAGGCAATAAAGTCAAAGAAAAGGAATCCGAAAGAGGTAATGGTTCACTACAAAAAAAAAGTCACTTTTAACGATTAAAATATTAGTCGTCAATTGTCTGTTTTTTGGTTGCCAATGACATTCTGCGACCAAAAATTTTGGTCACTACGTTTGTCGCCAAAACCCTATCGGGAAAGGTTTTAGAGGGTTTTGCCGAGCCAAAAACCTTTGGTCACCAAAAAGCAAGTCTTTGGCGACCAAAATTTTGGTCGCTAATAGTCAATTATATTTTTTAAAATTTATACATTTACCAACCAATGTTTTAGTCACCAATAGTCATGAAATCGTCAACCAACCTTTAGTCGCCAAAAGCTTCAAACATGAAGAAAAAAAAAAAATTTGTTATAGAACAATTTGATCTACTCTTGTAAAGACTCAAACCACCAACCTCCCATCCCATAAACCTTATGCACCACACTCTTTCCACTACACCTCTATAATACCACATGACTATATATGTGACATATATCATTTATATAGTACATGCACCCATATTTATATAAAAGTATATGTATAAATATAATTATTTTATTACATGATTTATGTAAAATAAACTATTTAGTAGCAAAATAAAAATAAAAATAAAAAATTAACTTTTAGCGATCAAAATAATTTTAGTCGCTAAAAATGACCACTTTTTGGCAACTTAACTTATTTTTTTGTCTCCAATTGTAGACTTTTGGCTACTAAAATTTTTTTAGTCACCAAAAAGCTTTACTTTTGGCTACTAAAATTTTTTAGTCAGCAAAACTCATATAATCAGCGACTAAACTTATTTTTAATCGCCAATTGTAGACTTTTGGCTACTAAATTTTTTTAGTCTCTAAAAAGCTTTACTTTGGGCTATTAAAAAATTTTTAGTCACTAAAACCCATATAATCAGCGACCAAACTTATTTTTAGTCGCCAATTGTAGACTTTTGGCTACTAAAATTGTTTAGTCACCAAAAAGTTTTACTTTTGGCTACTAATGCTATTTTAGTCGCTGAAAACTATACTTTCAGCGACCAAATTTTTTTTAGTCTGAAAATTTGGTCATTGAATGTGCTTTTTTTTTTGTAATGGTTGTTGGGAATGTAGACAATGGGCATTAACGATCTAGTTTAACTCAAACACCTTAATTAAGGTTTTTTAAATTACTTAAGTGTTCAATTCTCAAGTCTGAAATGATGAATTTGAATTTCCTTTGATTTTCTTCATATTTTTCTTTTTTTTCTCTAACTTTCTTTTCAAGCTCTCAAGAAGAAACTTTCTTTAACTTTCTCCGTCTTTCTCCATTCTCTTTTTTATTATAGGAACTAATTAGCTTAGGCCACTTATTGTTTCATTAGCATTAGATTAAGTTTAACTCAAACCAATCATACTTAAGAAAGAGAATTTACTGAGTAATTATAACTTAACGATATTAGTTTAACTTAAGCATCTTACTTAAGGTTTTCTAAATCACCTAAGTGTTCAATTCTCAAGTCTAAAAATTCGAATTTGAATTCATTTTCATTTTCTTCCTATTTCTCATTCTTTTCCCTTACTTTCTCTTCTAACTCTCAAGAAGAAACTTTTTTTTTTTTTAACTTTCTTCTTCTTTCTCCATCTTTCTCTCTTTTGTCATAGGAACTAATTAACTTAAGCCGCTAATTGTTTCATTAGCTTAGGTGACCAAATTTAACTCGAACTAATCTTGATAATTCTCTAAGAAAGAGAATTTACTGAGTAATTATACCTTAATGATCATGGTTTAACTTAAGTACCTCACTTAAGGTTTTCTAAATTACCTAAGTGTTCAATTCTCAAGTCCAAAATGATGAATTTGAATTCTTTTTGATTTTCTACCTATTTCTCTTTCATTTATCTAACTTTCTCTTCTAAGAGCATCTCCAATGGTTCAGTAAATTTTTCACCAAATCTGAGTAAAAAAAAGACAATTTTCTCAATCTGATATGAGCAGTTCCAACTATTGTACTGTAGCGTGCATAAAAACACTGAGGATGTTGGATGGGACGACCAGTCGATTGACCGGGCAAGGCAACTCAATTTTTTTTCCCCCTCCCTTTTTGTTCCCAATTCGTTTCCTATTTCTTTTTCCATCCATTATAGATGTAGGCTATGACTTGTGGATTCAAATGCAGAATTCTTGGAAGCATGGATTATCCCTTTTGGCTATTAATTAAGATTTATTCAAGAAAAACCTGTGATTTCGTCGTTCATTGATATATAAAAGGATTTATTAGCTGAATAAGAGAAACCAACTCTTGCTAATGACTCCAAGTATAGCATGTTGGACAACATATAGTTTGAGTTATTTATTGACAATTGAAATCACAATTCAGAGAGAGAGAGAGAGAGAGAGAGAGAGTTACCTTTATTCCAACTATATACATTTTTGACCAAAACCTGTCTAGATGGTTTAAAAGGTCTATGCTCACAGAAAGCTCCAGCTCCAACAAATGAACAACCAGGCACTGTAAAATCAATCACAGTATAGAAAATGCAAAACTGAAATTATATGACCTTTTTCCTTTTTGGTTATTATGATTTGAATGATTAAAGGAATGTCTAACAAGAACCAACCTCCCTATGTACAATTTTGAATTTTGCTGTGCAAGGACTTCTCCACTTCTAAACTTGAAGCAGCTTTGTATGCGCTAGTCGACTGGTGGGTCAACCAGCCAGACGGTGGGACCTAACTTCAATGTAAACACACAGTGAAGTGGTGAAATCTCACCTAGCTCCTCAGTTTGGTGAAAGTTTTGCTCCGTTCTCAATTTGATATCAGTTTTGTGAAACCATTAAAGAGAGAAAAAGTGACTTTTTTCATCAAATTTAAATTTGATGCTCAATCTGATGAAACGTTGGAGGTGGCCTAACTCTCAAAAAGAAAGTTTCTCTCTAACTTTCTCCGTCTTTCTTCATTCTCTCTTTCGTTGTAAGAACTAATTAGCTTAAGCCACTTGTTGTTTCATTAGCATTAGAGACCAAGTTTAATTCAAACCAATCATGCTTAGTCTCTAAGAAATAGAATTTACTAAGTAATTATAGTTTAATGATATTAGTTTAACTTAAGCATCTCACTTAAGGTTTTCTAAATCATATAAGTGTTCAATTCTCAAGTTCAAAATGATAAATTTGAATTCCTTTTGATTTCTTTCTATTTCTATTTCTCTTTCTTTTTCTTTTCTCAAATTTTCTTTTCTAATTCTCAAGAAGAAAGTTTCATTGTAACTTTCTCCGCTTTAGTCTTTAATCTTTTTTTATCCTAAGTTTTATTATCATCTTAATTATTGTATTATTTGTAGAGTTTTTTTTATTGAGTAATTACAAAGATTTATAGAAGTCGAACCACAATCTCACATGATAAAATGAAATTACCCAATCACTAAATAAAAATTCCTCGTCATTTTTTCAAGATTTGCGTTTTGAAATTTTTACATAATGTAATAGTTAAAATATCATTAAGATAAGTAGATAGAGGCGTTATGCTAATGCATTTCTAATAATTAAATTATGTTTCCAAACACATGTTTCGATATTTTTACATAATTAAATAATTAAAAGTATATTAAAAAAAAAAACAATTGAGAACTGATATAATTCTTAAGGGAAGTGATTGAGACCCCCTCCAATCACCACCCCCACCACCCCCCACACATACGTGGCGGGTGGTGATTGGAGGAGAAAGAAAAAAAGAAAAAAAGAAAAAAGAAAAATTGGCCAATGAGAGAGAGAGGGGGTCAAAGGGGGGTGCTTCCTTGAGGGGGTCCAACTCATTTTTCAATTCTTAATTCTTAAGCCAAATTTAGCAATAGATTAAAATAATTAAAATTCATCTTCCAAAAAAGTCAATTTGTCCCTATATTTATATAATTTTTTAATAAAAAATTAAATAACTACCACCACAAGAAAAATCACCTTTGGCGACTAAATTTTTAGTCGCCAAAAGTCCATTTTTAGTCGCCAAAAGTCGACTTTTTAGTTTCCCCGACTAAAATTTTTAGTCGCCGCTTTTGTCGCGAATACATGGTCGCCGGAGGTATTGGCGACTAAAACTTTTTTAGTCGGCAAAAAACAGGTCTTTAGTGACCAAAGTTTTAGTCGCCAATAGTGATTTACACTTTTGAAAATCATACATTTAGCGACTAATCCTTTAGTCGCCAATACTCACTGAATCGCCGACTAAACCGTTTAGTCGCCAAAATAAAGACTTTTGGTGACTAATAATTTTAGTCGCGAAAGGTGCTTCCGTGAAAAAAAAAAAAAAAAAAACTTTTTTGTTTTTTCTGAGATTCGAACCACTAACCTGTCCCACATTCTAAACCTTTAACAACACACTCCCTCCACTATGCCACTACAACACCACATGAATATATATATATATATATAGTATATAGACCCGTATTAATATAAAATTATATATATAAATATAAATATTTTTATTCAATAAAATTTATGTAAAAAATAAATTATTTACTAAAAAAAAATTGAGGCCACTTTTGGCGACTAAATCCATTATTTAGTTGCCAATTTTGTAATTTTGGGCTACTAATTATTTTTTAGTCGCTAAAAAAATAAGTTCCGCCTAAAAATACATAGTTTTGGCTACTAAACCTGTTTTTAGTCGCAAAAAACGTCCCCTTTTGGCTACTAAACTGAATTTTAGTCGCCAATTGCCTATTTTTAGCTACTAAATTTTTTTAATAGCCAAAAAGCTTCACTTTCAGCGACCAAACTGTTTTTAGTCGCCAAAACACGTATAATCGGCGACCAAACTGTTCTTTTATCGCCAAAACCTATACTTTTGGCTACTAAATTATTTTAGTCGCCAAAAACAGTCACTTTTGGCTACTAAAAAACCTTTAGTCGGTAAAACCCATATAATCGGCGACTAAATTGATTTTCAGTCGCCAATAACTATACATTTGGCTACTAAATTATTTTAGTCGTCAAAAGTCTTCACTTTTGGCTACTAATTTTATTTTAGTCGCCGAAAATGATACTTTCAACGGTGAAAATAATTTTTTTGGTCACCATTTCTACATTTTCTTGTAGTGTACTCCCAAAAACATTCTTGAGTTAACTTCCTTCTATCAACTTAACAAGATAGCACCATCAACCGAACCCTATCAACATGCAAGTGGGTCCTACCAACCATACCCTTTGCCTTAAAAATTCAAGATCCAGACAAGCATTTCAAATTGTGGGGCCATTATCAATAGGATATGTCGATGGACCATTGTCACCCATAATAATTCTAAAAATAATGAAGAATCACTCATAATTTTATCATAAAAATAATGTATATATGGTGTGGTGCTTCATGAATTATAAGTAAAATATATTTTGTCTACATGTTTAAATTATAAGTAAAATTGTAGATAAGTTATATTAACTTCTCCTTCAATAAATTTTTTCTAACTTTGGATCACTTCTATGAGTGTAATCTACAAATTGGCAACTAATCAAATGCATGGCAATTTCCTAAATAGTTTGCAACAAACTAACAATTTTTTTTTTTTATCCCTAACCAAATATACTTATGAATAAAATTTATTTTGCTTATAATCCACTACACACACTCTACTACACCGGTCCCGTTTGGTAGAGCTGTGGGAAAGTGATTATAACTTATAGCCTATAGTTTATAACTGTGAACATAAACTGATTTTTGACTTATAAATTAAGCTTCTCCTCGCCTACTCAAAGAATAAATTGATTTTTGACTTATAAAAAGCTATAAGCTGTATTGTTAAGCTGAACTAAATACATCAAAATAGCTTAAATTAAGCTCAAAGCTGAAATAAGCTGGAAATAAACCCTACCAAACAGGGCCACTATGATAGTAAAATTCTTATTAAGTTTTTATAGTACTTTAAAATTATTATTTCTTAAAAAGAAAGAGAAAAGATGCATGACCAATACATGAGAAGATATTAGGGTGATGTGAGAGTGATTATCAAGGGAATGAACCAAAATTGCATGTTGTCAATGATAATAAGGTTGTGCAAAAAATTCGCCAAAATCGCTTAATCTGTAGTGACCTATTTCACCAATTGCATGTTGGCGAGTTGATAGTTTGATATATTTAGGTTGAGTTATAAGCAGCTTAAAATTTTAAATACGTCAAAATAACTAATCTAACCTACTAATACTTATATGAATAACATAGTTTTGATTTTCTCAATTTTTTACTCTCTGCCTCCTCATTGCCCATGTCTCTCTCGTTATTGCTTCTTGAACACAAATATATTATCAACCATTCATTTTATTTTGATTTTATAGTTCATAATAGTATATATTGACAAAATATTCAAATCAACTCATCGATTTTGTAATCGTACGGGTTGGTGGTTGGTTAAGACATAAAATTTGATGGTATAAAATTTTATATTATTATTTAAAGAAATAAAGAAATAAAATTGACTTCTTTGTTGGCCAAATTATATAAAACCTTCGTCGTTTTCAAAGTGATCAATGATAAATAAACCTAATCATGGGATTGAAAGCTAAGGCCTCGTTTGGAAACAGTTTTTTTTAGTAATTTTTTGACTTTTTGGCTGAAATATGATATAAAAAAAACTAGTATGTTTGGGATGACTTTTTGACTTTTTGCGAAAAGATGTGCAAAAAGTAAAGAGAAAATAGAATTTTTGACTTTTTGGTATAGGTTGTTGGCTTTTTAATTTTTTTAATAACTTTTTGACTTTTTAACTAAACCGATCACTTCCCAAATGAGGCCAAACAAGCCTAGTGGTAGTACATACTTATATATTTGAGGAGGCCAAACAAGCCTAGTGGTAGTACATACTTATATATTTGAGGAGGCACTTCATTTCATCTTCATCATATAATACACCTACCAAATCTCAGCATTTTTGCATCATGGCTTCACGTGCACAGTGGTTTCTTGGGTCCCATCAAACAATTTGGAATTTCTCCTTCTCATCATGCACATGAAATTGCATGCATTACATTACATTTTATTATATATGCACTAGGGTAAATTATACTGATTTTTTTTTTTTTCAAAATTTAGAGAAAATATAATAAATTTTATAATTTTGATATAATGGAGTTTTCTTAGGTTGTATTTGGAGTATGGATTTGATTATGAATTTAAATAGGAAAATGAAAAAGGTGAGAAAAATGTGAATGGAATATAAGTTAACTTTTTTTTTTCATCTCATTTTCTATTGTCAAATCTCTAATCAAATGTATGATTCAAATATAACGTTAAAGTTTTAATTTACATAATATGTTGTCCTCTTTTTATCAATAATTTGTTAGCTATGAGAATAGAAAAAATGATGTTGTCATATCTTTTTATAATAAAATTATTTTTTAATTTATCTTTGTATTTTTCACATTTTTTGCATTAATTTCAGTCATTTTAGCTTTACTAAAGGAGAAGTTAATATAATTATGCCAAAAAGTGTAAGATTACTTCTATTTTCTCCAAATCTCAAGCAAGGTCAGTATAATTTACTCTATATACTATTATCTAGGTAAGTACATCAATCATGCTACAAAGGAGTTGAGCTGAACTAAAATTTTGGATGTTCAAACTCAACTTACTAAAAATTAGTCAAGCTCGAGTTCGTGTCAAACTCAAGTCAAGTTAAAATAATTGAGCTCAACCTTGGCTTGTCAAAGATTTGGAAACTTGAGCTCGACCCAAGTCAATTCTATTACATAAACAAGTTAAATTCGAATTTGAAAAAAAAAAAAAATAATCAGGAGAAATGCCCTATCCCCATTTTATCACATCTAATTGCACTTCTAATGAATGAGGTGGCAAACAATACCAACAAATCAACTTTCTTCAAATTCTTCTTTTTCCTTTCAAAATTGTTTGCTAACTCATTAGAGCTGTAATTGAGAGTGATGAAATAGGGAGATATAGCAAAACTCTTAATTCAATATGCACATTAAGAGAAACAAAAAAATTAAGAGTAAAAGATAAAACAATGCTCATATTATTAATATATTTTTTCAATTAAATATGTAAATTTGTATAAACATTAAATATAAAAGAAAAATAATATGAATTAAAGAAAATGTATTTGTTTTCATGAACTTAATTGAAATTCAACTTGAGTCAAACTCAAATCACATATAAATGTTTAAAAAAAGCCTAACATGACCTCTGAGATTAAATCTTGAGGATGTAAAAGCCTCAAAAATCACCTTAGGTTGTGTTACATAATACGATCACTCAACTATATAATAATAAGTTGCAGACTCGTACATAAATAGAGATTTGAGCCCACACTCTAAACATTATGTACGATTTGTTCAAACCTTAAAGACTCATTCTACTAACCTTGTGTGATTGCATTCCGACGACTAATTCCAAAAAAATTAAACTCGATACCTGACACTTAACCCCTTAAATCTATACTACTTACGCAAACTTTAGTGGTTCAAGTATCCAACTCTATAGTATATAATATGTATACGTGGGAATTCTTACCCATGACAATGATTGGCCTTTAGAGGTAAGATGGAATCATGGAAACTCTAAATTATTTATCAAAATAAAATATGGGCTAAACATCTATGCTTTCAAACTTATGATATGAAAGTCATTGCAAAGTGAGAATTTGTCCACACTCCACAAATAGAAGAGTAATAATGCTAATAGAGATAGATGTGAAGAGCAATATAATGACAAAGGAATAGCATGGAAAAAGAAGAGATAATTAAAGAGTAACTTTTATTGAAGTCTATGCAAGACATTAAATGCATTGATTGAAGTAGAGGAGACAAACTAACACCTATTGAACTTTCAAGTTTTAAGAGTTGAGGTTGAGAGATAGAGAGAGGTTGGTGGGTGAGAACCTTGTTGTGGTATTTAATAAGAGGATAGAAAGTAGGAACTCAAAAAAAACTCTTCGGTGCCATTAATTGGCAGAGGACCATTGCCAATTTCTTTGGAAAAAGATAGACAAGTTGTCAATCAAGATATTCTATCATGAATCTCTTTGTAATAATTTTATTTTAATAATTTATATTTAAAGTTAAAATGAATTAATGTTGTTTCAAAGTGTTTACAAAATATAGCAAAATTATATTTACTATATTTTGAAAGGTTTATCTCTCCCAAGAAGGTGTTGTGCATCCTTGGCCCACTACAAGATTATATTGATGATTTAAATTGTTCATCTCGTAAAACTCGTCAAGAAAATCATCCTTGAGAAAAATTAAATTGATCAAATAACTGTAAATTTATTATTAGATCACATTTATTATAAAAATTGGATGATAACTATAATTTTTAAAATAGACTATTCATTATTTTAATTTTTGTTATGAAACTAGTCTTTAGTTTCTTAAAAAAACAAAAAAACTAAATTTGAAAACTCAACTAAATTGGATAAATAACTTTTTTACATTTTTCAAAATTAATCCTACTTTTATGGGGAAACATAAATCCCCTCTCCCTCTCCCTCTCCCTCTCCCTCTCTTCTGATTAGGCCCAATTCACTTATTGTGTGGCCCAATTTGAAACGATGACAGTGCCATCTTGTTTACAAGCAAAAGGACATATACAATGTTGTTATGGACTCTCCTTTTATTTTTTGCTTTTTCAAGGCATTCATTTGATGTGATCCAATTCAAGTAAACAAACAAACAAAAATAAAATGGGCCGGTTGGAAGAATAGGCCCGACCCACCTCATAGTTTTAATGGGCCGGCTTTGCTTCCCTTTTTTTTTTTTTTTCGTTTTCATAAATAAAATAATGAAAAGTTAAAAATCACCTATTATTATCTATTTTATTTTGAAAATTTGAAAGTTACTTGTTCATATTTCTTAAAAGCGAGTTGTCTTTAGATTTTTTTAAAAATAATTTGTCAAACAATTTCTTTTATTTATTTTTTAATCCTTAGGACACTCCCTTAAGTAAGTGAATTGATCTCACTTAGGGTGCGTTTGCTTGGACAGACTAGATAAGGGGAGATTGTAATCCATCGCACTATTAATCCTGGGATACATTGTCCCCGAACTATTTGGGTGGACTGGATTTGTTTCCTATGTTTATTTAGTCATGGGATTAGATGTCTGGATTGGACTATTTTTAGTTATCCAATGTTTGTTTGGGATATTATGGAAAAGAATAAATGCTCAAATGACTATTTTATCATTTTTAGTTATTTATTAAGTAGTAGCAATATTAAACAGAGCTTTAATATTTTAATTATTTTTAGCCAGATTAAATAAAAATTTATTTTATTTTATTTTTTGCACAATTAAATAAATTTATTTTTAAAAAATTAAATAAATTAAATATAAATAAAAATATATGTTATTTTTTAATTAAAATTTTAAATAAATTTATTTTAAATAATAATAATAATGAAATAATGAAATAAAATAAAACATCTATTAAAATTTAAGTAATGAAATTAAATAAAATATAAACAAAATTTAAAATAAAACATCAATAAAATATCTATAAAAAAATATTTTAAAAAATTAAATAAATAAAACAAAAATAAAAATTAAATAAAATTATTTTATTTTTAAATTGAGACATTTAAATTTTTTTGAATTTTACTAAATATAATACATAATTAAATACTAGAGGGCAAAAATGCAATTTCATTGTCTAATCCCATGGGATGAGTTATCCCATGGTTTCTATCCCACCCCCCCATGGGATAAGATAGTCCCATATTTGTGGGACTAATAGTTTAGAGCAAAATTTTTCAAACAAACAATGGACTATTTATCTAGTGGAACTAATAGTCCAATTCCACACCCTAATCTTTCAAAACAAACACAACCAGGGGCGAAGGCAGTAATGGTCAGGGGTCACGTGCTCATTTTGTAATTTTTTATTTTTCATATTTATGCTAGAATAATGTGTTTTGATTTGTGATTATTTGTATTAAAATTATAAATTTTGTTGTGTGTTGAAATCAAGAATTGTTTTATCCATGTGGTACAACAACATCCATTTTGTTGTGTGAGTATCTACCTAGAAGGTGGTCCTTGTGTTATCCATCTCAATTTCTAGATCCATTTTCTAGTATTCACATGGGTATACCAAATTTATCAAAAATAATGTGTTTTGATTTGTGATTATTTGAATTAAAATTTAAAATTCTAATGTGTTTGAAATTAAGAATTTTAATTTTGGTGATTTGTGCTAAAATTATGAATTTTGTTGTGTGTTGAAATCAAGAATTGTTTTATCCATGTGGTACAACAACATCTATTTTGTTGTGTAAGCCATGTGGTCCTAGCGTTATGCATCTCAATTTCTTGAGCCCAGTTAAAAATGGAGTTTATTCTGTAAAATCTGGATATAAACAGACCTTGATTCGTACTTATCGTATGTTTTACTGGACTTGCTCTACTCAAGGGGTATGGAAGAAGTTATGGAATATAGGCTTACCTCTAACATGGACTGTCTTCATTCAGAAATGTCTTCATAGAATTCTTCCTGTCCAATGGGAACTAAAAAAATGTGGTGTCCAAGTTAACATTAGATGTGCCAGATGTAAAAATAAAGATGAGACAATTGAACATGTATTTTTTGAATGTGAGTGGGCACAAAGAGTATGGAGGGGATCGCCTTTGGATTTGAATTTTAGAATTGGTGTACCGATATCTTTTTTCAATGGTTTACAAGTTGGATTGAACAAGTCAAAGACACTCAAATTGTTATCCAATCGATTGCCATTCTATGGGCCATATGGCTACAAACAAATCAAGTGGTCTTCCATCACAATTTCCCAAATATTACGAACACATTAGAGGAAACCAGGAAACTCTTTGATATGGCCTTATGTCCTAATAAAACAAGTAATGGAAATTGCTCTACTTCTAAAATAATACAGACACTAACACATCTAAACATTGCATTTTGCAGAATGTTATGGACACCAGCAGTACAATAGATTCTTGACATTTCATCATATATGGATCATGGAAATCACCAACAGATCACACTAGAATTGCATGGATTTGCTTGGACAACAAGAAGCAACAGATCAAAAGGCAAGCTGTGGTGAAGACATCCACATGCCTTACTAGCTGAAGTGCATGCATGCTTGGATGCAATCCGATGGGCTATACAGTAGGATTTGAAACATATAAATGTATATACAGACTGTCAGGTACTGGTCCAGATACTTCAACAGCAACGATGTCAGGAGTATTGGCACATTATTACTCTTGTTCATAATATTCTAGCTTATGCAAAGTGTTTGAATTATGTATGTATTCGTAAAGTTGCAAGAAGTGTAATTCAACCAGTATATAATCTGGCCAAAAATATAACTATTAATACTTAAATATATAATGGTGGTGTTTGGGAAGTATTTTTTTTATTTGTTGTTAAAAAAACACTAAAAGACAAAATTGGTTAAAGAATAAAAAAAAAAAACAAATCCAGACAAAATGTCACATCAAATCCATAATCATTTCACTTTTTTTCTCACAAATATCACATCCAACTATTAAAAAAATCAACTATCTTCCCAAAAACAAAAATTTTAACCTCTTAAAATAATAAAAAAACTAAAAAAATCTATTAAAATAACAACTTTCCAAACACCCACAATATATGAATGGTTGTTTCGTTCTAAAAAAAAATCTTGAGCCATTTTCTAGTATTCACATGGGTATTCCAAATTCAGTGGGACATGAAATTTATTTTGATTACTTTAATATAACTATAGTCAAATTAGGTTAGACTATAGTACCTAGCACCCAACAGTTTTACTTTGATTAATCTTTAAAGTATAGTCTATTTACTTTGATTAATCTAATTTGCTTTGACTGTAGACAGTACCTACCAAACCCGACAGTTCTCTTCTAAGGTGTTATTTGATAAAATTAAAAATTGAAAATTGAAAATTGAAAATTAAGTATTAAAAATTGAATACTAAATTTTTTAAGTTGAAAATTTGCTTGATAGGCTTGTCTTGGAAAGTTAGTTAAAAACTGACTTTTAATTTTTTTTATTTTTTTTAAAAAATATGTAAAAAAAGTAAAGAGGTGATGTGACTCAAAATATGCGAAAATTGGCTTTTAACCAAGTTTCCAAATTAGGCCAAAATTTAAGTGCTTAACTACAAAAAAATTGTTTGATAGGTATAAAATTAACTTTAAAATTTATTATTTTTATATTGTATTTTTCAACTTTTGTATTGTGATGGTGGTAGTGATGGTGCTATGATGGTAATGGTAGTAGTGGTGGTAGTGGTGGTGGTGGTGGTGGTGCGGTAGCGATAGTAATGGTGGCAGTGGCATGATGGCGGTTGTTGTGGTGGAGGTGGTGGCGGCAGTGACGACAGTGGTAGCAATGGTAGTAGTGGCAGTGATGGTGGTAGCAGTAGTGATGGTGCTGGTAATAGCAATGGTATAATGGTAGTGGTGGCGGCGGCGGCAATGGTGGTGGCGATGGGATGGTAGCGGTGATAGCGATAGTGATGGCAGTGATAGTAATAGTAGCGGTAGTGGTGGTAGTGTTGATAATGAGTTTATAATAATATATATTGATACTTATATTTAGTATTTATAAATTTAGTCAAAATTAAATAAGTTTCTTATGACTTAAATTTTAGTCTATATTTTAAGTACTTAAATTTTTAAATTATATTAATTATGATTATCAAACAGACTTAATTGATTATCGCTTAATATATTCAATTTTAAGTGTTGAATCGTATTATCAAATACCCTTAAGTTTTGAACACTCATTATTTTTTTTAAACAAAAAAATTAAAAATAATAAATAATATTGTTCTGAATAAATATCTTTGACCACAAGATCACGTAGCTACGCAATCTTAGCCGCTGTTTGAATATGAGATTTGCACTTTATATATGTGAGAGAGGAGTTATGTTACATCTTTGATTGATTATTTAAAATTCATCGCATTTTCCTGCGAGAGAGATGAGCGGAATGTTTGGACATAATCATTTGCTAAGCATGGATTAGGCTAATATTGTTAAGGACATCATAATGGATCATTTCAACATACAATAACAATCTTTCTTGTCTTTTATGTGGATTGGTGTATTGTATTTAGGTCAAGTTTGGCATCCCAATATAAGTGCACTTATTTCATCTTTTTATCTTTTTTGGGTCACATCAATCAACATCTCCTCTCTACTTTTTTTTACACATAATACAAGAAAAGTCAAAAAGTGCACTTATTCTAAACTTCCCAAACTTGGCCTAAACACTCGGCTATGAACAAATCTACACTATTATATTGAAACCATAACAAAATGATATACAGTGAGGTGTGCATGGTTTGAACTCAATATCTTAAGTTTAAGTAATAAGAGTTTGTTTAGAATGTGAGTTAGTTTTTTTTGACTTTTTAGCTATTTTAGTTTGGAATTAAAAAGTTGAAAAATGCCCCGTAGCTCGATTTATTGAGGCTCGAGTGACCCGAAAGTTGTTCTCTCTCCTCTTCTCTCTATCTCTGTTCCCTCTCCTCTCCATTCAAACTCTCCAACTTCCTCTCTCTCTCTCTCTCTAGCCAAAGCACTGGTATCTCTCTCTCTTTGTCTCACACCATCCCAATCTCCTTCTTTGTTATAATAATTCCCTCATTTTCCTTTGTTACGGTGTTGCCGGGATTTCATTTGTGTTGACTTGCTATCATAGCCCACTTGTTTCCATACATTCTATGTGCAGCCAACAATCTTTCCTCTTCTTCCTCACTAAAGGCCCTCTTGTTTATCCTTGGATCCAACTGGTTAAACCACCTCAATCTGCAACTCTTTCCTCCAACCACAAAAAAATAAAAATAAATAAAAGAAAAGAAAAGATTAATGGGTTTTTTTCTTAGGACCCAAACAAGGAAAAGAAAATGAATTTGCGGACATAAATAATAGGAAGAGATAGATTAATTAGCTAACTTCCTTGAAATTTCTCAGCAATCAAGTTCCAATTTTGAGGACCATATTGGGTAACAAGTTCTTTGAGCTTGGAATCTTCATGAGGTCTCCAATGTCCCCTGACACAAAGCTTTGTGTACCCAAATTTATTCTCAATGCTATCTTCATCATCACCTTGGTCTAAATCAAGCCCATTTCTATCAATCCCACCAGAACCCATATTAGCCCCATCATCTATTCCCCTTCCTTCCTTCCTTCATTGGAGCAAAACTCAAAGGTTTGTTATGAAATGGAGGATTCAGAATCTGATGATACCCATTTCTCTCTCCAAGATGGTTCATGGAGAGAGAAAGTTGACCGGGAGAGGTGGAATCAGGGAGTTGATATCTCGGAACCCAGTGAGATCATGACCGCCATTATTGTTCATGTGTTGGAGATTCATTTGTAACAGAAAACCCAGATAAAAACAAGTGAGACAATGAAGGGAAAAGAGAGAGCTTTTTAGAGAAACAGAATGTGTTTAGCAACTGAGAAAATCGGAAAAGAGTAGTGAAGCTGGGATTTCATTTGTGTTGCCTTCACCGTTGACCTTCCTCTGTGTTGCCTTATCCTCCTCTCTTCCTCCATCTTCTCTCTTCGTCCCCTTTCTTCTCTCACCTCTCTGTTTCAGAGAGAGACAAAAACAAAAAAAAAAAAGTGTCAAAAAAACGTTGTTTTGGCACCTCGAGCCATTCGAGCCAGCTCTATTTCGAGCTACCTAGCAGAGTTGTAAAAAGTTTTGTTTGGGATAGATTTTTTTGACTTTTGTGAGAGAAAAAATAAAATGATTATAGTTTGAAACTTTTTAACCTATTTTATCTTTTTATAATTAAAATAGCCTTTTAGTTCCAAAATTTTAATATTAATAAAAAAAATTCAAAAAAAATACACAATAAATTATTTTGTAAGTGTATTTAGATTAAGTGAATCTAAATCTAAAAGTAAAATTAAAAAATAACAAAAGTATTAAATTAAGTGAATTTGAAAATAAAATAAAAACGAGTTATTAAAAAAAACAGTGTCAAAGACACAAAAACATGAAAATCAAAAAATTCAAAACAAAAGTTTGAAAAAATAAATCAAATCAAACACTATAAACTTCTCTTTTTTTAAATCTTTCTTCACTAATCTCTAATTTTACACAAATTATTCACAAATTCCTTTCAATTTTTATGTGAATTTAATAATCTAATTAAAAAATAGTGCATACACACAAAAACGTAACACTAAACATTTACATTATGATTAACTATTTAATTATGAATAATTAACTTGTTATTGTTACCTGTATTATATTGTACAAAATATTTCACATATTACTTTTGTGATATCTTTTATATGTCAATGTCTATATATATAAAAATATAAATGTAAATTTATATATGTTACTATATTCATATATTGTTAATCTGCAATGCTATATGTTACTTTAATTTTTTAACATGTATCGCTTTAGTAATATAGCTATATTTGTTAGAAAAAAATTGCGGAATTGTGTATTGTTGTCATATCAACTTATATTCAATACATATATACAAATCGTACAAATAAGTGTCCATAACAAAAACTTTCAATAACAAATCAAGACTTTGCAAAACACCTCCATCACAACATTAGTTGTATTTTTTTCTCCTTACAGAAAAAATCACATTATTAAAGAAAAATGAATTTTAAAATTCATAATAATATGATATCGTCTCAAATTTTTACTCATTAAAATATTTTTATTACAATAAGTTATAATAGTAAGTAAGAAAAAAATAAGAAGATGGTGAAACAAAAGTTACAGAAGATCTATTACAACATGCTCTCAAAGGAAAGTTAGACGAGCTGAAGTAGGAATTTATCTTATATGTTATGAAGTTTAAGAAAAACAATGTATCTCATGCACACATTTTAGTTAAATTATAAAGAAAAAAAACAAACGATATCCAAACATTATCGCAACAACTCAATGACGTAGAAAGTAATATATCAAATAAAAAGTTTTTATCAATTTTTGTCATATGCTAATTACTTATAGTTGACATAACAAATTATGTAACTTGACCGTTTTATGAAAGTGACTTTGCGAACACTTATAAGCATGGATCTATAAATATCGTAAAAACAATTATGAAATTCCTATATCTATCAAAATATTAAGCTATAATATCATTCTATTTTCTTTAAAAAAAACTATTATTTGCTACATAAATGAAAATATAGTAATAACAAATGTAATATTAAAACTCAACAACTCTTGATATATAAAAATATATTACATACTGATATTAATGCATTTTTATTTCTCATTTAAATTCTTCAGTTGAGTATATGTATATTTCTTATTTAGTTGTATTTTGGATACAGATCAATTTATCCATACAAATCTTCATACATTGTATACATCTCACATACCAATTTAAGAGACACACATAATTACAGTACTAGTAGTTAATGAAAAATCACGTGTCACGTGCAACGCACGTGCCCAACTACTAGTATTTTCTAAAAGTCATGAAGAGTCTTATATAAGCCAACTATCTCTTTATTTTTGGAGTTGAACACTCAAAAACGATATATTTGCTTTTAAGAGTCCTATATAAATATAAATAAATCATCTTTCTTCTTATCAAAAAAAAAAAAAAAAAATCGTCTCCCTATTTTTTTTCATTGATGATAATTGAAGAACAAAAAATAATTGCTCTTGTTTTTCCCTTGTGTTTGCTTCTATATACTGATATATATAATATTTACAATTATTCATCATGAATCAAATTATTGTGAATAATTTTAGTTGAATCTTAAAATTGTATGTTTTCGTTCGAATCTAGACAGAAGACAACACATGCGTTTTTAAAACAAAGATTTGTACTGCATCTAAAAAATTCGGAAGTTATCTTCATACACTTTTTTTTGTTTAAATTATATTTTATGAACTGTAATATTTTATATGATACTTTAATAACTAAGGCATGATGCCAAAATTCTAAATAAGAACCACTTTCGTTAGTTTTATTTTTTAAATCTATTGTTCAGTTTTTTATTTTTCATAGTTTCTCAGTTTTGGTGATTAAAGATACTGAAATTTCTTTATATTTTATATTTAAATTATACTATTACATGAAAATCTAATATCTAATAATCTAAATAGAATTAAAAAGTAAAATATTAGTAAAAAAATTTATAAATTCAAACATGTACTATTTATTATTAATATATATTTTTTGTTATTATTATTATTTAATATTAATAATTTTTTTTTCAAAAGGAATTCACAACAAATTATTTTCTAAGTGTATTTAAATTAAGTGAATTTAAATCTAAAAGTAAAATTAAAAAATAAAAAAGTATTAAATTAAGTGACTCTAAAAAGAAAATAAAAAGGGTTATTAAAAAAAATAGTGTCAAAGACAAAAAAATATGAAAACCAAAAAATTCAAAACAAAAATTTGAAAAAACAAATCAAACTAAACACTATAAACTTCTTTTTTTTAAATCTTTCTTCACTAATCTCTAATTTTACACAAATTATTTACAAATTTCTATCAATTTTTATGTAAATTTAATAATCTAATTAAAAGAATGGTGCATACACACAAAAATGTAACACTAAACATTTACAATATGACCAATTATTTAATCATGAATAATTAACTTCTCATTATTACCTGTATTACATTGTTGCAAAAGATTTCACTTTTTACTTTTGTGATATCTTATATATGTCAATGTCTATATATATAAATTTATACAAAAAATATAAATGTAAATTTATATATGTTACTGTATTCATATATTGTCAATTTGTAATGTTATATTACTCTCAGATACTTTAATTTGCTAACGTATATCGCTTTAATAATATAGTTATATTTGTTAGGAAAAAACTGCAGAATTGTGTATTATTCTCCTATCAACTTATGTTCAATACATATATACATATATATCATACAAACAAGTGCCCACAATAAATACTTTCAATAACAAACCAAGATTTTGTAAAACATCTCTATCATAACAATAATTGTACATTTCTTTTCCTCCCACAAAAAAAATCACATTATTGAAGGAAAATAGATTTTGAAATTCATAACAATATGATATCGTCTCAAACTCTTATTCATCAAAATATTTTTATTACAATGAGTTATAATAGTGAGTAAGAAGAAAAATAAAAAGATGATGAAATAAAAATTATAGAAGATCTATTGTGTAACACCCCGGAATTTACGTTGCCTTATCAAACATGCTCATTTGGGTGTAACCCATAGAGAAAAAAGGGGAAGAATGAGTCTATAATAACATTAGTAATATTCATAACTATCTCTTCCCAATTGAACTATTACAGTGGTTACATCATATGTCTGTTTAAATATATCAACAACTATAAAAGTTCAAAAGATAAGAAATACTGTGAAAGTATAGTCAAAAAGTAAACATCTTTCAAGGAGTGTCCTTGATTACACAGAAATGGAATCTAAATTCTCAACAAATTAGCCCGAGGCTTAATACAAAACAACAAAAGAGAGCTTCCGTGCCCCCGTCCAGAATCCATCCTCAAGCCAATCATTTAGGTGGCGCATCCATATCGTCTCCTAAAATATGGTTAGTTTTGAGGTGAGCTAAAGCTCAGTAGGAAATATATTTAACAAGTTATATAAATAATTGAGATGCATATGATCATGCCATGCACTTGTAAGAATAAGATTTATATATTTTTTTTTTGTTTAAACCTAATTGTTCAATGCATGGTTTCTATTCAATGTCTTGTCCATAACATTGGGGTGGTAATTACGCTATGACGTCCTAAGCAAGAGCCTCAAAATCAACATACATATATATAGATTTATATATAGAAAATATTCTCACATTTGCTGGTTCTAATAAACACTACAACAAAAAAGGTCTTTGGTGACAAACTTATTTTGTCTCCAAACATCAAAATTTCGTCACCAAAGTGATCTGTGACGAAATAATTTTGTCACCACATTTGTCGCCTATACGTTGTCGCTGAAAGTAGTTGGTGACGAAAAATTATTTTGTCACCTATTTTTCATTTTTGGAGACGAAATTTTTCATCTCTAAATATTGCATTTTTCGTCCTCTATAACATCAATTTCGTCACTAGAATTAGATACTATTTTATTTTAATTGTTTTGGCCACAAAATATTTCGTCACCAAATATGAAGATAGAAGTGTTAGTGACGAAACTTATCCTCACCAATGTTATAGATTAAGGTGACAAAAAAAATTGTCACTAAAATGAGCATATTACAAAATTCTTTAATGACAAAAAACTTTTTGTCGCCAACTATTTCATTTAGCGACGAAATATTCAGCAAATGTGATGAAATTATTTGTTTGGAACTATATCATTAGTGACAAAATTATTCGTCATGTTGTTTGAAAACTAATGGTGACGGGTTTTTTCCTTTTTTCGTCACTAATAATAATTTAAAAAATTTAAAATGAGGGTAATATTTACAATTTTTAATTTTTCTTTTCACTATTCCCTACGCATTTTAATAACCTATTCAATAAAACATCTATTACAAATCAATACAAAAATATGTTCATTTTCATAAATACCACAGTTGAAATGTCTCATAATATCCACAAAAACACAATATCAAGTGCGGATCAAGTGCGGATTACCAAATATCCACAAAAAACATGTTTTCTAATATCCACAAAAAACATGTCTCCTAATATCCACAAAAATATAATATCAAGTGCGGATTACCAAACATGTCCCCTAATACCCACAAAAATATAAAATTTACAACGCAATCAAAATACATGTAAGGTAATATGAACAAAAACACAAAATGAGCAAGCTTTTGCTCTCCAGATTACCAAACATGTCCATATCTAATCTCGAATCTGCAACAAAACAAAACAACAAAAAAGAAAAAGAATAAGGAAGACAATTATTATCTTATCAATCAAATATACAATTTAACATTTTTTAAGCCTAAGTGTTGGAAAAGTGCATTTTTTGACTTAGTTTTTAAACCAGGAGTCTTGTGCTAGTTTTGTAAGTTTTCAAAAGTTACAATGATCCCTTCTGAGGTGTTTGAGGTGTTCCCCAGGCCTTCTCGTGGTTGTTTCACGATTTTGGCCTTGATGGCCTATTTTTAAGCATAAGTGTTAGAAAAATGTATTTTTCGACTTAGTTTTCAAATCAAGAGTCCCGTGTTAGTTCTATAAGTTTTCACAACTTACATTGGTCCCATCCGAGGTGTTCCCCAGGCCTTCTCGTGGCTATTACATGATTTTGGCCCCCGATGGCCTATTTTCAAATTTAAGTGTTGGAAAAGTGTATTTTTTTACTTAGTTTTCAAATCAGGAGTCCCATGCTAGTTTTGTAAGTTTTCACAAGTACAATGGTCCTTTTCAAGGTGTTTGAGGTGTTCCCTAGGCGTTCTCGTGGTTGTTTCACGATTTTGGCCCCCGATGGCCTATTTTCAAACTTAAGTGTTAGAAAAATATATTTTTTGACTTAGTTTTCAAACCAGGAGTCCCATGCTAGTTCCATAAATTTCCACGACTTACATTGGCCCCTCCCAACGGTGTTCGAGGTGTTTCCTAAGCCTTCTCGTGACTGTTACACGATTTTGGCTACCGATGGCCTATTTTCAAGCCTAAGTGTTGGAAAACTGCATTTTTGACCTAGTTTTCAAACCAAGAGTCTCGTGCTAGTTCTATAAGTTTTCACAAGTTACAATGGTCCCTTTCGAGGTGTTTGAGGTGTTCCCCAAGCCTTCTCGTGGTTGTTTCATGATTTTGGCTCTCGATGGCCTATTTTCAAGCTTAAGTGTTGGAAAAATACATTTTTCGACTTAGTTTTCAAACCGGGAGTCCCATGCTAGTTCTATATGTTTCCACAGCTTACATTAGTCCCTTTCGAGGCGTTCAAGATGTTCCCTAGGCCCTTCTTATGGCTGTTACACGATCTTAGCCCCCGATGGCCTATTTTCAAGCCTAAGTGTTGGAAAAGTGTATTTTTTGACCTAGTTTTCAAACCGGGAGCCCCATGCTAGTTTTGTAAGTTTTCACAATTTACAATGGTCCATTCCGAGATGTTTAAGGTGTTCCCTAGGCCTTCTTGTGGTTGTTTCACAATTTTGGCCCCCGATGGCCTATTTTCAAGCTTAAATGTTGGAAAAATACATTTTTCGACTTAGTTTTCAAACCGGGAGTCCCGTGCTAGTTCCGTAAATTTCTAAAACTTACATTGGTCCCTACAGAGGTGTTTGGGGTGTTTCCTAGGCCTTCTCGTGGCTGTTACACAATTTTGGCCCCCGGTGACCTATTTTCAAGTCTAAGTGTTGGTAGTGCATTTTTTGACTTAGTTTTCAATTCGGGAGTCTCAGGCTAGTTCTGTACAAGTTATAATGGTCCCTTCCGAAGTGTTTGAGGTGTTCCCCAGGCCTTCTTGAGGTTGTTTCACAATTTAGCCCTTGATGGCCTATTTTCAAGCTTAAGTGTTGGAAAAATGCATTTTTCGACTTAGTTTTTAAACCAGGAGTCCCATACTAGTTCCGTAAGTTTCCAAACTTACCTCCTAAGGTGTTCAGGGTGTTCCATAGGACTTCTCATGGCTGTTACACGATTTTGACCCCCAATGACCTATTTTCAAGCCTAAGTGTTGGAAAAGTGCATTTTTTGACTTAGTTTCGTGCCTAAGTGTTGGAATAGTGCAAATTTCAAAGTAGTTTTCAAATCAGGAGCCACGTGCTTCTTTTGTAAGTTCGCACAACTTGTGTAGCTTCGTCTCAAGGTGTTTGTAATGTTTCCCAGGCCTTTACATACATATTTCACTATTTTCCCGGGACCTTTCATGCCTAAATGTCAAAGTAGTTTTTTATTCTACCCTAGTTGAAGAAGAAATTTTCTACTAAATTAACATAGAACCATAATATACTACCAAGAAGCTTCTCCATCAGAATCTGAACTTTCCCCACTCTCAAAATTTCCCGTGATACCGTTCTGCCTCAAACACTTTATGATACTTTGAATCTTCTTGCTTTGTTTTTTCTTTGACTTTTGAAACCTTGCAATTTGTTCATTTGATGTGCTATTTGCATCTCAAGGCATTGAACATAGTCATTATTTTCAATAGGTGCAACAGTTGTATTCATAAAAGAAGAAGGCCTCATGCCAAGTCCTTTCACATAACTTGACCTTGGCTTAAGCACCTTGACCGACAACTCCTCTGGGGTCAAAGGGATCGCACCAGTCTGCGAGAGGTGTTATGCCTACGTCTGTATCATGTTGTCCTATTTATTTGAATAAATCAAACAATTATTTGTTATTCTACCCTACACAGCAAAATAAATAATTTTATCAAAATTACTATGCATTGCCTTGTACATACATAATTAACTTGGCTCTTCGACGAAATCTATTCATGCATGTTCGAATTATAGTGGATGGACTAGTAAAATTCTGCCAAATCGGGCACTTTTCCATTTGCAATTATCTGATTCATTTGTTTTTGAATGTTATTTCAAATATTTAAATAATAAAGCCTATTAATCCAATAAAATAAATTAGTAGAACACACTGAGTTGTATATCCTGACCAAGATTGATTTTGATCCACATTGATGTTTTGTTTTCATTTGCATCCTATTATTTACATTAGTTAGTGATTGTTCCTACACAATTGAAACACCAATAAAAACAAGAAAAGATAACATTAGTAAGAAGAAATTTAATTTTTGATAATTAACATAAAACATTTTACCTTAAATTTTTACTATTCCACTCGTCAATTAGAGATGTCTACTGATTAAGAGTAACACTTGCAGGTGGGTGGCTTCTTGCGTAATCCTCCCCTTTCGCATCCTTAAGTTGCATGTATTGTTTATGCAACTTATAAGTGAAGCCACTCAATCGCCGACCAAACTGTGTGTCTAAACCTGTAACGATCCCAACCCATATTTAATGTTAATCCACGACTTAATATGCCAAATAAGTTGTTGAGTTCAAATTCTGAATTAATTACATGTGTGCTGCATTATTTGTGATTATATCTGTTTAACGTAGGAAGATTTGTTCATGTTTTCGTTTCGGTTTGTGAATTGAAGGCCTTATCGGCATCCGATTCAGAAATTGACTTGATTTATGTGTTAATTAGGATTTTTAAAATTTTATGGCAGGCTTAACTAAAATTCGATTCAGGTGGATTAGTTAATGCCCATTTGATTAGCTTTAATGAACCATCACTAATTAGCTTATATAAGCCACTCATTTTTTACCTCTTTCATTTTTGAGCTCAACGTGTGAAGAGAGAGAGAGAGAGAGAGAGAGAGAGAGAGAGAGAGAGAGATTGAAGCCAACATTAAAGGAGGAAGAGAATTAAGAAGGAAATAGGGGAGATTGAAGGTAATTGAGGGAGTTTAGTTCCAACACTTGCTAACTCCAGGCTTAAGGTAGGAAATTCAATTCCTTAATTATGAATATGAATTTCTTGGTGTAAGAATTCAAGAGAATTAGAAGATTAAACATGAGAATCAAGCTAAAATTTGAGAATAGCAACTCATACCACGCATTGCATGCATATTTTCTCACATTTTGAGTTTAATTTCTAAGAATTCCCTCATGCATGTCTTGAATTCACCTTAATTTTGGGAAATCATCAAGTTTCATGTTGTTTTGTAGCACTTAATCATGTTTTGAGAAGCTTAAGTCCAAAGAAATTCATGCATGTTATGTCCATGGATCATTCATAAATTTTAAGTTGAATTTTTGCACAATTGGCAAGTTATTTGGCCATGATTTCTTGAAAAGATCCCTAATTCATGATGTATTATGAATTTCTAAATGTTCCTCAAGTTTTGGCCAGGAAATCAAGTTTTAATGCTTAGAGATTGAGTTTTGAGATTTGGAAGCAAATTTGAAAATTCCAAAATTCTGCTTCCACGCTTGAGCGTAGGAGTCCACGCTCAAACGACCACTCTGAGTGCGTGCACTTCTGCTCAAGCGACCATACGTCCGCTCGAGCGTGAAATGCAAGCTCCCAGAAGTTCATGTATTTTTACAGATCGCTTGAGTGACAAGAGTCACGCTCGAGCGAGAGTCTGAGTCTCATGTTCGAGCGAGGATCGAGCGTCTGTCGAGCATGAAAATCAAGCAACCAATACTTTTTCAAAATTTACAGACCGCTCGAGCGAAGGAAGTTACGCTCGAGTGAACCCTCACGTTTTGTATGTCCGCTCAAGCAAGGAAAGCCACGCTCGAGCGTGGACCTATTTTCAACAAGTTTTGAAAAATGTTTTCAAGTATATTTTTGCATCCTCATTCCATCCTAGGTATTCCTAGGCCAAGATTAAGACACCATAATAAGGATAAAGGCTAAAACACACTAAGAACAATGAAATAAGTTATGTACACTCCGAGCGTGTATTTCAGTGTATGTATCTGTTATGTTATGTAGGTCACATGCCGTAAGACATCTGATTTGCTTATTCTGTCTGTTTACCTTGGAGCCTCTATTATCTGTGAGTAATAACTTTGTAAAGTTATGTTCAATTATAAGTATTTTTTGAATGATATAAGATGATATGTTTCTATTTATATTATTTTCTACATGATTGAATGGTTGTCCAATGTTTCTGAAATATATTCGTGACATTCTTGGCTTCAAATGACATCTGTTATCTATTCTGTTACGTCCCAATTATGGGTCAACTGTACGTCTCATGAGCCAACTGTTATGGATCCTTATATATATGTCCCTTTATAGGCTAACTGTACATCTCATGAGCCAACTGTACCGTCTCCGTGCACGAGAGTCAACTGTATACCTTCATGGTCGTCCCTTTATAGGTCAACTGTATGCCTTTATGACCGTCCCTTTATGGGTCAACTGTTTCTGCTAGTGCTAATGAATGTGCCACGTATGATTAACTGCAAGTTCTAATTATGAATACGACTTTGAAACTATATCTATTATATATTATGATTTCTGAACATAATTACAAATTCATTTATGACAACTATTGAATTCTGTTTCTGTAACTATTATGGACAACATTCATTTAACCTTTTTACTCTGTTATTATTCACTGGGCTCCAGCTCACTATTTATATTATGTATGTAGGTGAGCAAACACGTGACCAGGCGCAGAGTTGACGGCCTATGTGTCAGCCAACTACCGTGCAGACATACATGAGAGGATTATATCAAGGCTTTATTTGAGCTTGTTTTGTATATTTGTACTTGGGCTAAGTACCCTTTGACCCTATCTGTGTAATTGGGTGATGTAAGAATAATGTATTTTTGACGTCACCTCTATATATACATAAGTTTGTTTTGAAAATTTATGTCTCATGTATGTCTGCACAGCTCTATGGACTATGTTAATTTTATATATTTGCTTCCGCATCCCCTATCTTATGTTATCCTGTTCAGAGACCTCTGGTAATCCAAAGATCACTGGCCGGTTACGACGCTAAACCCATAGGAGCGGGTTTGGGTCGTGACAGAGTGGTATCAGAGCACGTGTTATATCACACACACGAGTCCATACGAGCTATAGGATATCCTAGGAAAGAATTAGAGACATTCCATTTGCATGTGTGAGTATGTAATAATATTTGTACATGAGAAAATTTCATCCGAACATAAACACATGAAATTGAATTGACTAAACTGAGAATGAATGTTCTGAACATTATGTAAAGAACTATTTGCCTATGTTTATTGCCCTTATGTTTCCCTATAGCAATGGAAAATACAAGAAGTGATGATACAACAGGGTCTTCAGAGGCCCAAACAAACAGGATGGAACAGATGCTTGCAGCTCTGACTGAGGTAATAACGTAACAACAGAGGGAACAACCTTTACCTCATCTACCTCTACCGGTACAAGTTGAACTGGACAATAATGACATTATCAACCTGACTCAGAAGTTCATGAAATGAAGCCACCCACTTTCTTAGGTGGCATTGAGCCGTTGAAGGCAGAAGCATGGCTACTTGAGATGAAAAAATTATTTGAGGTCTTTCCTTGCTTTAAAACTCAAAAGGTTCTTTTGGCCACCTATACCTTAAAAGATGAAGCTCGTAGATGGTGGTTGCTAGTCCGGAATAGTAATGAGAACATGACATGGGCTCAATTTAATACAATTTTCTATGACAAGTACTTTCTACAGTGCTTTCAAGACCGAAGGGTTTCTGAATTCCAAGAACTCAAGTAAAGCAGAATGTCCGTAGCTAAGTACGAGGCTAAATTTACTGAGTTAGCCAGATTTGCTCCTCACATGGTGGACCCGGATTATAAGAAAGCCCGCAAATTTGAGGGTGGACTGGATTTAGATATACTAGATCAGGTAGGAGTCCTCAACTTACCTACGTATGTGAATGTATTGGATAGGGCATTGATGGCAGAAGCCATTTTGGCAGCAAAAAGGCAAGCTCCAACCCCAACAACTAAATGGAAAGGCAAAAGATCTAGATTCAGTTTTAAGAAGAATCGGTCGATTGCCATGAATAAGAAACAAAATACGGGATCTTCTAGCAGCTCAAGTCAAAGCAGTGGGTCTACGTCTGTTTGTACTCAATGTGGGAGGAGACATAGAGGAGTTTGCCATCGGGTATCGGGTGCTTGTTTCCGGTGTGGCAAGATGAGCCACATGATAAGGGATTGTCCAATCGGGTCAGAAAATGCCAATCGTCCTGTGGCAAGTTTAGCAGGATCTGCTTTTGGATCAAAAGCAAATGCTAAACCTAACACATGAAAAGAACCCTTGAGGCATGGTAGAGTTTTTGCACTTGTGCCTGGTGATGTACAGAATACCGAATCCGTGGTGTTAGGTATACTCTCTATGTGTGCTCAGAATGCTCATGTGTTGATAGATTCTTGCTCTACACATTCATTTGTATCGCATGTTTTTTCACGGAAGTTAACTAGACCATTAGAACCTATGAATTGTTTATTATTTGTGTCTACACCGTTTGGGGATTCTATGACATGTGCTTATGTTTATCCGGCATGTGATATTATGATTGGTGATATGACACTATATGTTGACTTCCCTTAAGCATTGATCATTTTGATTGTATTCTGGGTATGGACTGGTTAACTAAATGCTGTGCCACCATTGATTGTGCAAATAAATCCGTTGTGTTTAGACCACCTGGTATACCTGACTATACTTTTATTGGAAATAGGGTAGTTCCTCCACCATACTTGATTTCATTTATGAAAGCCAAGACGTTGTTGAGAAAAAGGTGTTAAGGCTATTTGTGTAGTGTGTTGACTGTGTCTTCGGATAGTACTAGTGTGGGAACTATTCCGATATTTTGTGACTTTCTCGATGTGTTTCCTAATGACCTACCTGAGGATTTAATTGACAGAGAAATTGAGTTTACAATGGACATAGTACCTAGAACACAACCTATTTCTAAAACCTCATATAGAATGTCAACATTTGAACTGAAAGAGTTAAAAGTCCAACTTCAAGAACTGTTAGATAAGAAGTTTATTCGCCCGAGCACTTCACCATGGGGGTGCTCTAGTGTTATTTGTCAAAAAGAAAGACGGGTCTTTGAGACTATGTATTGACTAGGGATGGCAATGGATAACCCACTCTGTGGGTATCCATGGAGACCCAACCCAAATACATGGATTTTCCCCTTTTTTTTCTTATCCATTGGGTAGGGTAAGTGATATTCTTTAAATATCTACAGGGGACGGGTTGGGGATGGGTACCCACTAATTTCCCCCATATATATATATATATATATATTTTTTGTAAGATCCACAACCAAAGCTAAATATACATCCAATCTTTTTTATTTTTTTATTTTTTATTTTTAAGGTTCACAACCTTTTTTTTTTTTTAAATTTTTAAGATTCACAACCAAAGTTAAATATACATTCAATCTTTTTTCTTTTGTTTTTTTTTTATTATTATTATTTTTTTAAGGTTCACAAGCATTTTTTTTTTTTTTTTTAAGATTCACAACTAAAACTAAATATACATTCAATCTTTTTTCTTTTGTTTTTTTTTAATTTTTTTTTTTTAAGGTTCACAACCCCTTTTTTTTTTTTTTTTTAAGATTCACAACCAAAACTAAATATACATTCAATCTTATTTTATTTTATTTGGCTCAATAATAAAATCAAATACACATTAATTAACATTGTCACATTATTCTTGTCAAATTTTATGCATATCTCGAATTTTTTATTTTTTAAATTTATTTAAAAAAATTAAGGACACTGTGTAGTGCAGGTTTCGGTTTGCTTTTCTATGTTATTTTATTTTGTTATGTATTGTAATTTTCAGAATGGTTTGCTTGTTCTAAAATTTCAATTAACAAGTATGAATCTATTTGTTTTATGTTATCACACAATTCATACAACATATATATATATATATATATATATGAATGTATTTGAAAATAAGAAAATGGTAGAGAATCGAAACAAGCATGAGTCGTGATTGGTTAGAAAGGATGGGTACAAAGATTTATTTGCTGGAAAAACAAAAAAGGGATACAAAGTCTTACTAAATAATTTTTTTTTAAAATAAAAGAACTTTTCTTAGTTATGAATAGATTTAACTGAAATCAGCTTGTTTCCCAATGTTATGCTTCGTTTATTTAGATAGAAAATATTTTTTAATGAAAAATATTTTTTATAAAAAAAATTAAAAATATATATTTTTATATTTGGTAGTGGTGGTGATGGAACGAAGGTAAAAGTAGAGATTGTGACATAGTAGTGGGGTGATGGCGGCAGTGATGATGATAGTGGGTATGGTGATGGTAGTATGATAGTGAAGGTGAGAATAGTGGTGATGGTGTTGTGAAATTAGTAAAAATTTAATTGAAAAAACATTTTTTGTTTTTTAAAAGTAACAAACAACAAAATTGGTGGGGGACTAAAGAAAAAGATGGAGGATGGATTGGGTGTGGTAAGGCATAGATATCTTAAAATGAGTGGTTCAGATTGTTAAAAGGTATAATTAGATTTTGGATAAATTAAAATGAATGGTTCAAATTTGCTAAGAGAAAAATTGTTTAATGTCTAAAATGTCCGTGGCCAAGAGATCAACAAACAATTCCTTGTTTATGCCCTGATGCAATTTAATATGGGTCTTATAACACTTTCTTCAAACAGGTTCTTTCACATTTTATTTCTTCAAACATGCTCTTATAACATTGTAAACAAGTTCTTATAACATGTAGGGGAGAGAGTGAGAGAGAGAGAGATGGTTGTAATTTTTTTTTAATCTTCCACGTTCTTACACATTTTTTTTTCAATTACTAAAACTTATTTGATTGTCTCAAAATTATATATTTGATTATTATAAAAACAAACTTTTTAATTAATTAATTAGTGTGTATTTGATTTTGTTGTTGAACCAAATAAAATAAAATAAGATTGAATGTATATTTAGCTTTTGTTGTGAACCTTAAAAAAAAATTAAAAAAAATTAAAAAAATAAGTTGTTAACATTAAATATATTAACAAAGAAAGAAAAAAAGATTGAAGGTATATTTAGCTAAAACCTTAAAAAAAAAAAAAAAAAAAAAAAAAAAAGTTGTTAACATTAAATATATTAAAAAAGAAAGAAAAAAGATTGAAGGTATATTAGCTTTTGTTGTGAACCTTAAAAAAAGAAGAGAAGAAGAAGAAGAAGAAGAAGAAGTTGTTAACATTAAATATATTAAAAAAGAAAGAAAAAAGATTAAAGGTATATTTAGCTAAAACCTTAAAAAAAAAAAAAAAAAAAAAAGTTGTTAACATTAAATATATTAAAAAAGAAAGAAAAAAGATTGAAGGTATATTTAGCTTTTGTTGTGAACCTTAAAAAAAAAAAAAGAAAGAAAAAATATTTAAGGTATATTTAGCTAAAACCTTAAAAAAAAAAAAAAAAAGTTGTTAACATTAAATATATTAAAAAAGAAAGAAAAAAGATTGAAGGTATATTTAGCTAAAATCTTAAAAAAAAAAGAAAAGTTGTTAACATTAAATAATTAAAAAGAAAGAAAAAAGATTGAAGGTATATTTAGCTTTTGTTGTGAACCTTAAAAAAAATAAAAAATAAAATAAAAATAAAAAAAAAAACGAGAAAAGAAATTGTTAACATTAAATATATTAAAAAAGAAAGAAAAAAGATTGAAGGTACATTTAGCTTTTGTGTGAACCTTTTAAAAAAAAAAAGTGATTGTTAACATTAAATATAAAAATAAAAATGGAAGTAAAGTGGTTTGGGGAAAATCCAAACCCGTTAGGAAATGGGGAGGGTGGTACCCATGGGGAATGGGGAATGGGAAATGGAGAAAATTTATTATAGGGGAATGGGGATGGGGAATTAATATCCACCCCATTAACCCCCATTGTCATCCTTAGTATTGACTACCATAAGTTAAATAAAGTAACCGTCAAAAACAAGTACCCACTACCCCGAATAGATGACTTGTTTGATCAACTTCAAAGAGCCCTATTGTGTTTTTAAAATTGATCTTAAATCCGGGTATCACCAGTTAAAGGTTAAGGCAGAAGATGTAGAGAAAACTGCATTTAGAACTAGATACAGTCACTATGAATTTTTGGTAATGCCGTTTGGGGTGACTAATGCACCTGCTGCCTTCATGGACCTTACGAACAGGGTGTTTAAATCATATCTGATGAATATGTTCGTTGTATTTATTGATGATGTCTTAATTCACTCCAAAAGCAGGAAAGATCATGAGAATCACTTGAGAATCGTGTTACAGACTCTAAGAGAAAAAAAGCTATATGCAAAATTGTCTGTTAGACTTATTTATTTTGATGATTTGTTTAATTATGTTTTAATTTATTTGGAAGAGAAAAATAAAATCAAAATTTATTTTGATGATTTATTTAATTATGTTTTAATTTATTTGGAAGAGAAAAATAGAATCAAAATTTATTTGATGATTTATTTAATTATGTTTTAATTTATTTGAAAGAGAAAAATAGAATCAAAATTTATTTTGTCCCATTATTTTTCACCTAACCTTTATCCTGTTGTTAGAATGTATTTAATATTTGATTAAATCAGGAGTTCAAACAGCCCAAACTAGAGGTTCAAACAACCCAAAATAAAGGTTCAAACAAGCCCAACACAACAGCAGGCCAAAATGTTTAAACAAGCTCAGCACAGTAGCAGGTCAAAAGGTTCAAGTGGAAGATATTCAAATTAGTAATGATGGAGTGGAATATATTCAAATGAATACAATGGCTATAAACGGCCATAAATTCAAATGAATACAACGGCTATAAAAGAGCTATATATTCAAATGAATTACAACGGCTATAAATGACTATAAACGGCTATAAATTCAAATGAATACAACGGCTATAAACGGTTATAAGTTTCATTATATATACCAAAGCCTCTAATGTAAACAAGTTACAAAAAATCAAAAAATATTCTTTGATCTATAATCACTCACATCTATTCTCTGAAAAATTCTCTGAGAAGTGTTCTTCAATTTTTGTTTACATCCTCTTTCAGAAATTATACACTGAGACGTATAGCTTTAAGCCCATCTTTCCTGTGTGAGGTTTACAGAAAAACCAGAGCTTCATTTTTATATCTATCTTTGAGAGATAATTCTTGTAACTTTCTGTGAAAATAAAAACATTTTCTTTTCAATCTTATAAGAGTGTAGTACACTCAGTGTTCTTGACTTAGAAAGTCTATGTAAAATCCATAGAGGATTGCTCCATTTGTAAAGAGGGTTACTAGGCACCCCTGTGAAACTAGAGTATATTGGATAATCTCAAGTGAAGCTTGAGAAGTAGACGTAGGCCGAGTTAAAGCCGAACCACTATAAATTTGTTTGCCTCTCTCTCCCTTATCTCTTTATTTTATTTAAATTGCATAGCTATATTTCACATTTTCACTATGCTAAAATCATTAACTGACATAGTTGTTAGAACAATTGTTTTAATTATTTTTATTTCATTAACTATATTTATCTATTATGCTAGTCATAATTTTATTAGGGTATTATTATTTTTATTTGTAAAAACCTAGTTCACCCCCCTCTTAGGTTGTCTTTTGGGTAACAATCGGTATAAAAGCCTAGACTCTTATTTTAGATTTAACCATCTGCGAGTTTCTATCCATGGCAACCTTAGCTGAAGGACAAGCCACAAATAGGGCCACCATTGTTTGACGGAAACAACTATAGTCATTGGAAAGATAAGATGATCCAATACCTTCAAGCCACTGATTATGCCATGTGGATTATTGTCACCAAAGGTCCAAAAATTCCTACTAAATAAGTAGACAATATTAGCGTACCTAAAACAGAAGATGAATGTGATGAGAGGGATCACAAATTATTGTAAGCCAATGCTAAAGCCAAACTCACTCTTGTTTGTGGGATTAGACTCTAAGGAGTATAATAGAATTTCAAGTTGTGATTCGGCAAAAGAAATTTGGGGACAAACTAGAGATAACGTATGAAGGTACAAACCAAGTGAAGGAATCTTGTATTGATATACTTGTTCATAGTTATGAATTGTTTAAAATGAACTCTGATGAATCTATTTCAAGTATGTTTACTAGATTTACTGAAATCGTAAACTCTTTGAAATCTCTTGGCAAAATTTATACTAATAGTGAGTTAGTGAGAAAAATTCTTAGGTGTTTACCAAAGAATTGGAAAGCAAAGGTCACCGCCATTATAGAAGCCAAAGATCTCTCCACACTTGGATTGGATGAGCTTATGACTCATGAGATCACCATGAAAGGTCATGAGGATATTGAAAACAAAAAGAAAAATGGAATTGCATTCAAAGCCTCATCAAATGAAGAAGAACATGAAAATTCCAGTGAGGATGAAAGCTATGCCATGTTTAGTAAAAATCTCAAAAAGCATTTTAAAAAAAAACAATTATGGAAGAAGAAGACCTTTCAAGAAAGAGTACAACAAAGATAACAAGAAAGAACCTATTATTTGTTATGAGTGCAAAAATCCTAGACATATGAAGATGGATTGTCCAAAATTGAAAAATCATGGAAAAGACTACAAAAGAAACAAGAAGGCCATGGTAGCCGCTTGGGGAAGTGAAGATGAAAGCTTGAGTGATGAAGTTGAAAATGAAGTAGCCAACTTGTGTCTCATGGCTCTTGAAGATGAAGACTCTATTCAAGATGAGGTAACTATTCTTTATGAAGAACTTGAAAGTGCATTCTATGAATTACAAGATGAATTTAGAAAAGTTTGTGTCAAAAATAATGTGTTGAAGAAATCTGTTGCATCTTTATCTAGTAATGTAGAAGAATTAAAGAAAGAAAAAATTGTTTTGAAAAATGATTTTGACACCATCTCTAATGAGAAAACTGCTTTACAAAACAATGTTGATGATTTAACATAAACACTTGAAAATTTTGTAAAAAGTAAAGATAATCTTAATATGCTTCTTGAAAATCAAAGATGTGTTTTTCGATAAGGCGGGTATTGGATATGACCCTATTAAAAAATAAAAGAATCTCAATACAATTTTTGAAAAGGCACCTCTCATGACTCACCCTCATATTACTTGTTATTATTGTAAAAAGAAAGGCCATTATATATCTTCTTGTCCATTCAAAAATAATATAAACATGGGAATTAAAAAGATTTGGATTGTTAAGAGATCTAACAAAACTAACCAAGAAGGCCCCAAGAAACTATGGGTACCAAAAACCAACACTTGATTGTCATATTGTAGGTTTGCTTTAAGTCCAAAGCTAAAGAAAGGAAGTGGTACCTTAATAGTGGATGTTCCAGACACATGACCGGAGATAAATCCTTCTTTACTAAACTATCATCCAAAGATGGAGGATTTGTTACTTTTGGAGACAACAAGAAAGGAAAAATCATCGGTATTGGTAACATCGGTATTTCTCCTAACCCTTCTATTGAAAATATTTTACTTGTTAATGAACTTAAGTATAACCTACTTAGTATTAGTCAATTATGTGATAAAGCTAATTGAGTTATTTTTTATAAATCACATTGCACAATTGAAAGCACAAATGATCATAAAACTTTATTCATTGGTAATCGCCATGATAATGTTTATGTTTTTCATCTTAATGATCTCTATGCTAGTGATGTTAAATATTTATATGTTAATAATGAAAATAGTTGGTTATGGTATAGAAGACTTGGTCATGCTCATATGGATTTAATTGCTAAACTTTTGAGAAAGGATTTGGTCATTGGACTTCCAAAAATTAAATTTGAAAAAGATCATCTTTGTAGTGCTTGCCAACAAGGAAAACAAACTAAAATATCATTTAAATCAAAATCTCATATTTCCACAACTAGACTTTTACAACTATTGCATATGGATTTATTTGGTCCCTCAAAGACATCTAGTCTAGGTGGTAAACATTATTGTCTTGTTATTGTTGATGATTATTCAAAATTTACATGGGTTATGTTTTTAGCACACAAAGATGAAACATTTTCTTATTTCACAAAACTCCGTCGTAGAATTCAAAATGAAAAAGGCTTTCTTATTACTAATATTTGAACCGACCATGGTAAAGAACTTGAAAATGAGAAATTTGAATTGTTTTGTGATGAGCATGGTATTGGACATAATTTTTCAGCACTTAGAACCCCTCAACAAAATGGTGTAGTAGAAAGGAAGAATAGAACTTCAGAAGAGATGAGTAGAATTATGCTTTGCGAAAATAATCTTTCTAAATATTTTTGGGCCGAAGCCGTTCACACTGCATGCTATATTTTAAATCGTGCATTAATTAGACCTATTCTCAAAAAGACTCCTTATGAACTTTGGCATGATAGAAAGCCCAACATTAGTCACTTGCATGTTTTTGGTTGTAAATGTTTTGTGCATAATAATGGTATGGATAACTTAAGTAAATTTGATTCAAAATCTGATGAAGTAATTTTTCTTGGCTATTCCTTAACTAGCAAAGCTTATCATTTTTTAATAAAAGAACTCTTGTTGTGGAAGAATCTATACATGTGGCATCTGATGAAACTAACATCTCTGCTCAAAAGCAAATTCTTAATGATAATATAGATTTGGAACCAAATGTGGAAGATTCAAGTATCTACAAAGAAGAGAACCAACCATGTAAGTTGAACAAAGAGATTGAACAACCTATTCTCCCATCTCAAGAAGAATAAGGAAACAATGATGATTTGCCAAGAGAATGGAAGTTTGTTCATAATCACCCTAAGGATTTAATCCTAGGTGACCCTACAAAAGGTATTGAAACTCGCTCTTCACTTAGAAACATTTGTAGTAACTTGGCTTTTCTCTCACAGATTGAGCCTAAAAACTTTCAAGAAGCCGAATTCGATAAACATTGGATGATAGCTATGCATGAAGAGGTTAACCAATTTGAGAGAAACAAAGTGTGAGAACTTGTGTCAAAACCTAAAGATCATACCATTATCGGTATCAAATGGATCTTTCGAAACAAGCTTGATGAATCCAGCACAATTATAAGAAACAAGGCTAGACTTGTTACACAAGTCTACAATCAAGAAGAATGTATTGATTTTGATGAAACCTTTGCTCCGGTTGCTAGATTAGAAGCCATTCGCATGTTACTTGCATTTGCATGTTTTAGAGATTTCAAACTTTATCAAATGGACGTAAAAAGTGCCTTTCTAAATGGTTTTATAAATGAGGAAGTTTATGTTAAACAACCCTCAGGTTTTGAAGATCATACTTTTCCAAATCATGTTTTTAAACTATCAAAAGCTTTATATGGTTTGAAACAAGCACCTCGTGCATGGTATATACGATTGAGTAAATTTTTGATTAAAAATAATTTTTCTAGAGGAACGATTGACACAACACTTTTCGCTCACAGGCCAGAAAGAATTGTTATATGACCTGGAAAAGAATGAAATTGAGATTGTGATGCGTGAACAAGGTGGAATCTTAGCTGCTATTTCCGCTCTGCCTGCAATCATTGAAGAAATTAAGGAGAAACAACCGCAAGATGAATTCCTGAAAAAGATTGTGGATGAAATTGACTCAAAACCAAGGCCCGGGTTTGTACTTGAGAACAATGTGTTGAAATTTCAGGGCCGCCTTTGTGTACTAGACTATGATGATTTGAGAAAACACATTCTGACTAAGGCCCACAATTCCAAATTTGCTATGCATCCAGGAAATACGAAAATGTATCATGATTTAAAGCAGAATTTCTGGTGGCCGGGAATGAAAAAGGGTATTGCAGATTTTGTGGCTAGATGTTTACACTGCCAACAAGTTAAAGCTGAACATCAACGATCCGCTAGTTTGTTACAACCGCTTCCAATACTGGGATTGCCTCGCTCCTCCCGATGTATGGATTCTATTTGGGTCATTGTTGATCGTTTAACTAAGTTTGCTCATTTTCTACCTGTCAAATCTATTTATAATGCAGATAAGTTAGCTATCATATATATAAATGAAATCGTGAGATTACATGGTGTACCAGTATCTATAGTGTCTGACAGAGATTCTAAGTTTATATCAAGATTGTGGCAGAGTTTACAACAAGCTTTGGGGACTGAATTGTGATTGAGTAGTGCCTACCACCCACAGACAGATGGCCAAACTGAACGAACAAATCAAACTTTGGAAGACATGTTAAGGATGTGTGTCTTAGACTTCCAAGGAAATTGGAAGACCTATTTACTATTGGCCGAATTTGTGTATAACAACAGCTATCATTCAAGTATTTGGATGGCTTCTTATGAGGCTTTGTATGGAAAGAAATGTCGTTCTCCTATTTGTTGGGCTGAAGAAAGTGACAGACCATTGTTGGGACCAGAACTTGTGCAAGAAACAACTGAAAATGTGAAATTGATTCGACAGAGGTTGAAAACTGCACAAAGTCGCCAAAAGAGTTATGCATATGTTTGAAGGCGGGATAGGGAATATGAAGTCGGGGATCACGTATTTATCAAAGTGACTCCAATGAAAGCCAAACATGGTTTTGCGTGAAAGGAAAATTGGCACCAAGATATGTTGGACCCTATGAAATCCTTGAAAAGATTAATTCAGTAACATATCGGGTAGCTTGACCACCAGTCATGGAACATATGCACAATGTATTTCATATCTCTATGCTTCGGGATTATTTAAGAGATCCACTACATGTGATTGAGCCGACTGATATACTTCTGAAGGATGATTATACATACGAGGAAAGGCCAATGCAAATTGTGAATTGCCGAGTCAAAAGATTGAGAAACAAGAAAATTCCGTTAGCAAATGTTGATTGGAAGAATCATGGAGGAACTTATGCAACTTGGGAGACAGAAGACGACATAATGAGAAGATACCCTGAGTTGTTCACTTTAAATCCGGTGTTCCTCCAAAATGAAGGTAACCCGAGTTTGGAGGACCAAATTCTTTAAGGGGGAAAGACTGTAACGATCCCGACCCATATTTAACGTTAATCCATGACTTAATATGCCTAATAAGTTCTTGAGTTCAGATTCTGAATTAATTACATATGTGCTGCATTATTTGTGATTATATTTGTTTAACGTAGGAAGATCTATTCATGTTTTCATTTCGATTTGTAAATTGAAGGCTTTATCAGCATACGATTCAGAAATTGACTTGATTTATGTGTCAATTAGATTTTTTAAAATTTTATGGTAGGTTTAATTAAAATTCGATTCGGAACGATTAAATTGGATTAGTTAATGCCCATTTGATTAGCTTTAATGAACCATCACTAATTAGCCTATATAAGGCCACTACCAAGCCCAAGACTCCCTTTTACCTCTTTCAGTTTTGAGCTCAATGTGTGAAGAGAGAGAGAGAGAGAGAGAGAGAGAGAGAGAGAGAGATTGAAGCCAAAATTAAAGGAGGAAGAGAATTAAGAAGGAAATAAGGGAGATTGAAGAGAATTGAGGGAGTTTAGTTCCAACACTTGCTAACTCAAGGCTTATAGTAGGAAATTCAATTCCTTAATTATGAATTTGAATTACTTGGTGTAAGAATTCAAAAGAATTAGAAGATTAGACATGAGAATCAAGCTAAAATTTGAGAATAGTAACTCATACCATGCATGCATGCATATTTTCTCACATTTTGAGTTTAATTTCCAAGAATTCCCTTATGCATGTCTTGAATTCACCTTAATTTTGGGAAACCATCAAGTTTCATGTTGTTTTGTAGCACTTAATCATGTTTTAAGAAGCTTAAGTCCAAAGAAATTCATGCATGTCATGTTCATGGATCATTCATAAATTTTAAGTTAAATTTTTGCACAATTGGCAAGTTATTTGGCCATGATTTCTTGAAAAGATCCCTAATTCATGATGTATTATGAATTTATACGTGTTCCTCAAGTTTTGGCCCAGGAAAATCAAGTTTTGATGCTTAGAGATTGAATTTTGACCTTTGGAAGCAAATCTGAAAATTCCAGAATTCTGCTTCCACGCTCGAGCGTAGGAGTCCACGCTCGAGCGACCACTCTAAGTGCGTGCACTTCCGCTTGAGTGACCATACATCTGCTCGAGCATGAAATGCAAGCTCCCAGAAGTTCATGTATTTTTGTAGATCGCTCGAGCGACAAAAGTCACGCTCGAGCGAGGATTAAGCGTCCGTCGAGCATGAAAATCAAGCAACCAGTACTTTTTCAAAATTTATAGATCGCTCGAGCGAAGGAAGTTATGCTCGAGCGAACCCTCACGTTTTCCATGTCCGCTCGAGTGAGGAAAGCCACACTCGAACGTGGACCCTGTTTTCAGCAAATTTTGAAAAATGTTTTCAAGTACATTTTTGTATCCTCATTCCATCCTTGGCACTCCTAGGCCAAGATTAAGACACCATAATAAGGATAAAGGCTAAAAACACACTAAGAACAATGAAATAAGTTATGTACACTTCGAGCGTGGGTTTCAGTGTATGTATCTGCTATGTTATGTAGGTCACGCGCCGCAAGACATCTGATTTGCTTATTCTGTTTGTTTACCTTGGAGCCTCTGTTATTTGTGAGTAATAACTTTGTAAAGTTATGTTCAATTATAAGTATTTTTTGAATGATATAAGATGATCTATTTCTATTTATATTATTTTTTGCATGATTGAATGGTTGTCCAATGTTTCTGAAATGTATTCATGGTATTCTTAGCTTCAAATGACATCTGTTATCTGTTCTGTTATGTCCCAATTATGGGTCAACTGTATGTTTCATGAGCTAACTGTTATGGATCCTTATGTATACGTCCCTTTATGGGCCAACTGTACGTCTCATGAGCCAACTGTACCGTCTCCGTGCACGAGAGTCAACTGTATACCTTCATGGCCGTCCCTTTATGGGTCAACTGTATGCCTTTATGGCCGTCTCTTTATGAGTCAACTGTTTCTCTAGTGTTAATGAATGTGCCACGTATGATTAATTGCAAGTTCTAATTATGAATACGACTCTGAAATTGTATCTGTTGTATACTATGATTTCTGAACATAATTACGAATTCATTTCTGACAACTATTGAATTCTGTTTTCTATAACTGTTATGGACAACATTCATTAAACCTCTTTACTCTGTTATTATTCACTGGGTTCCAGCTCACTATTTATATTATGTATATAGGTGAGCAGACACGTGACCAGGCCCAGAGTTAACGGCCTATGTGTCAGCCAACTACCGTGCCTCCTGAGGAGGTTCCTTTTAAGAGGGTTATGTCAAGGCTTTAGTTGAGCTTGTTTTGTATATCTGTACTTGGGCTAAGTACCCTTTGACCCTATCTATGTAATTGGGTGACGTAAGACTAATGTATTTTTGACGTCACCTCTGTACATACATAAGTTTATTTTGAAAATTTATGTCCCATGTATGTCTGCACAGTTCTATGGACTATGTTAATTTTATATATTTGTTTTCACAGCCCCTATCTTATGTTATCCTGTTCAAAGGCCTCTGGTAATCCAAGGATTACTGGTCGGTTACAACGCTAAACCCATAGGGGCGGGTTTGGGTCGTGACAAAAGCCTTTGCTGCATCACTTCGATTGCCTTGTAGATCAAATTGATCCTGCAAAATCAAAAAAAAAAAAAACACCAGAGCCTAACAACTAAACAATACTATCCACCAACCAAAATGAAGCTAATACAAAATAGACATTAAAGAAATACAAACTAAAAAACTAGTATATGCAGCTTAAAACAGGGCTGTGAATTCTTAAGTAAGAAAGTTGAGCATTGTAACACCTTGAACACACACAATGCTACAACTTCAAAGACAAGAGTTTGACAATAATTACTGCCAAGCATTGGATCATCGGCTCCTTACCAGCATCATTTACCTTCTTCTACCTATGAATGCCCAGCTTAGAGGCATTATCTCCTACTGGTGCACGAAATTGTTCAGGTATATGAACTAACATATTCCCATCCTTATCGACAATCTGATGGGCCTGTATACCGCGTGTCGGGCCATGACCACGTCTGTCATGTGATGTTGTAAGAACATAACATTAATTGAGTTAGCAAGTAAACAAATACAAGTTAAACCTTAAAAACAACTTTGCAAACTTACCAACACTGCTAGATGCAGTCACCTCGTGCTCAGGTTGCACATTATGAGGTGGTAAGGGTTGCGTACCAACCTCCTGACTTGGGGGATTCATCTTTTCCTCTGGGGTGGGAGTTAATGGCCTTGAATGAAACTGTAAATGGAGTCCTGGTGGCATCTCTTGTTCCTGAAATAACATAATCAAATAGTAAAAAAGATATTAAACACAGTTGAAATATATTTTAAAAAAGATATGATGTTTAAGATACGTGAAAAAGATATGTAAATAGTAAAAGATATGTTCATATACAAATATAAAATAATGTATATAATATCTCGCGGTCAAAGGAACCCAATGACTCATTATCATTGTCATCATCACTCTGTGATGGTTTATACTCATTATCATCATCTACCTCAACCCTAATTCCCTTTTCTTTTGCATTGGCACATTTGGGATGAACTGCACTCAATAAAAAATTTGTAATATTCTTCACTCCAAGATTGTTCATTATCTCACAGTTCTCCTTAATTCACTTATTTCTTTGTTTCTCATATTCTGTTAGCTTCTTAGTTTTCAAATCACCTGATTTCAGCCATTGTTTTTTGCCTTTGACCCTTTTCTACAACTATATAACATAATTTAACTTTAAAAGAAGAAAAACCAAGTAACATAAACATATAAAGTAAACATTACATTAATTAATAGCACCTGTTCAAAAAATAAAATAAAATAAAAATTACATATCATAATCCATATCAACATCAAGAATATCATGTTCTTCATCTCCTTTGTCATCTCTATTCTCTTCCATTATCTTATCTAATGACCCTACTGTCGAAATAACATTGAATTCAACATCATTCCTACAATATTGAACAATTAGGTCAATGTCAATTGGAACAACATAATGTTTTCTTGTTAGAACACATCATTATTTTCTGAAGGGTACAATAATTCTCCATTGCTAGCTTCTAGAACATCAAAGACACCCCTATGTTACACCCTTTGTACAACATTCCAAGGTTCACCCAATTTGGTGTCATTTAGATAGAAGACTTGCTTAGCTTGACTAGGTAGGATAAACGGGCCAGATTGGTACCACTAACTATTCACGTCAATGCTTGTGCAATATGTATCAAATCATATTATTCTATTTCTACCAGTGTTGTACCATTCACATTGGAACAAAACAACCTTTTTATTACATATGTAGTCAAATTCCAAAACCTTACAGAAGTGATCGTAAGTCATGTAATTTTCCTTCGTGATCCCCTTTTGTAGGCACACCACTATTCTGACTCTTACAACGATTGTCTAGGTCCCGAGTATGGAACTATCTGCCATTGATTATACAACCTGAGTACTCTTTCACTAGCAAATTAGGATCATTTGCTAATTACCACAATTCATCGGTTACCTCTAATGACTCTTAAACTCTCTATCTATTTATCTACAATTACATATAACAAACAATAAGTAAATAATTTATAAATGACGAAATTTTATATAACTTAAATTTTGTTTAAATTATAAATATCGAAAAATTATAAATGTTTTACCCTCTCTTTGAACCACTTGGGAAATTCTTGTTGTTGTATGTGGGTTATGTCATGTCCAGCTCGAGTTTGTAATAGATTTTTGTGTTCCCTACTAAAAAAACATGTGATTACTACGTACCACTAATAAAAAAGTTAAGCATAAACATAATTCAAGGAAACACATACTCCAAATACTTCTCTATCTCTAGGCTATTATACAACACAAACCAATGAGCAATTGAGACATTTTAGCATCCTGTGTGATTAGACTAATTGGACGGGCAGTTTCTATGAATACTGTTAACCCTTGTTGACGTTCACCATGATCTTCATTCCGTTCTGGTCAATTATGAACGGTTTCAATCCCATCAACATACATTGAATAAAAAGTAATGCACTCTTTGACAATGTAAGCATCAGCAATTGAACCTTCTAGTTGAGCTCGATTGGTCACAAACTTTTTTAATGCTCTAAGAAACCTTAAAGAGAGAACCAATTAGGAGTATAGTTACACATGAAACACAATTACAAACATCTCATTTACAAATATAAGTGTAAAAAATACCTTTCGATCAAGTACATCCATCGATATTGCACGGGTCCTCCAAGAATAGCCTCACGAGGCAAATGAACAGCCAAGTGGTTAGAGGAAAGATCTTTTCAAGCTTGCATAAAATGTGTATTGCACGTTCCTCTAATTTCTCCAGTTCACTTCGCCTTAGTGTCCTAGAGCAAAGGTCTTGGAAGAAATTGTCTAACTCAAAAAGTGTTGTGCTAATTTCTTTATCCACGTAACCACGCATTCGAATGGAAAGAATTCTTTGTATAAGTACATAGCAGTCGTGGCTTTTAGGCCTGTTAATCTACCATTTCTTGCATTCGCTGATTTAAATATGTTTGTCGCATACCCACCTGGATACTTGACAGTTTTTAAGAATTCAAAGAAACCCTCCCTCTCTGCAGGTGTCAATGAAAAGCTTGTTTGAGCCTTGACATATGACCCATCGGATCGTTGTGTTAGCCATAGCTCTTTCCTTATACCCATATCTTCTGAGTCTAACCGTGCCTTGTCTGTGTCCTTGTTCTTTTCATCAATGCCTAACATAGTTCTGAAAACATTTTCACTAAATTTTTTCTCCACTTCCATGACATCAATGTTGTATCAAAGTTTTCGCTTCTTCCAATAGGGTAGCTCATACAAAATGCTTACCTTTGTCCAATTAGGTGCTTGACGGGGCCTTTTCCTATTACTTGGATGTTTTCCATGTATAACACCTGTCATGTTTTCCAATTGCTCTTGTATCTTTTCCATCGGCAACTCCAAAGATCTCTTCCGTTTCTCAATTTTACCATTGTAAGCCCTGCTCTTTCACATTTCTGGGTGGTCCTTAGGCAAGTAAGATTGATGGTTAGTGTACCCGGTCTTACTTCTCAAAGATTCAAAATATGGTTCATCATTGCAAGTATAACAAGAATAATGACCCTTTGTTTTCCACCCAGATATGTCACCAAATGCAGGCCAATCGTGTATTGTCCACAACAAAGCTGCATGCATTCGAAAAGTCTCATTGGTGGAGGCATTGTAAGTTAGTACACCATTTGTCCACAACTCATTCAACTCATCCACCAATGGTTGCATGTAGACGTCAATATCAATTTCTGGTTGCGATTCTCCAAGAATAAGTAATGATATCAAACAAAATGGATCCTTCATAACCAGCCAAGGTGGCAAGTTGTATGGAATGAGTATAACGGGCCACAAATTGTAAGAGTTGTTCATGTTTCCAAAAAGGTTAAACCCATCAACGGCCAACCCTAGCCTCACATTTCAAGGCTCCAAGGCAAACTCCGGATGTTGTGCATCGAATTCCTTCCACTATCTCTGTCAGCGAGATGCCTCAATATCTTGTCATCCACTCGTTTATCTTTGCACCATCTCATGTCCTTAGCACTCTTCCTTGATATGTACAATCTTTTCAACCTTGGTGTCAAAGGAAAGTACCGCAATACTTTATGGGGGATCTTATTATCCCTTCCACGATTGATCTTGTATCTAGATGTCTTTCAAGTCGGACATTTATCTAGTGTTGCATTTTCCTTCCAAAATAATACACAATCATTTATACAAGCATCAATGAGCTCATATGACAAGCCCAAGTCACGTAGTATTTTCTTAGCTTCATAAGTTTACTTTAGAACCAAATTTTCTTTCGGTAAAAGTCTACTTTAAAAGTCTACTTAAAAACTCTAGCATCATGTCAATTGACTTATTACTCTAATGATTTGTTACTTTCATATTAAGCACCTCGATCACAAACTTCAACAAAGTATAATTTGTATAATTCGGGAACACCTCACGCTTGGCATTAGTCAACAACTTATCAAAAGTTTTCACTTCTTTCCCTTGGGTTGTATAAGTCGATTCCCCTCTTATTCGATCTTCCACTAAGGCATCAATACCACCTAAAATTTCATCACCATGAAGTCGCATCTCATCATCATGACAACCCTCGTTTGAAACATGCAGTTCCCCGTACTGGTGTCATATAGTGTAAGTTTGCATAGTCCCATATTGGAGCAAATGAATTTCCATATTTCGAAGATTTTATCTACATACATTTACACACTTTATACACGGGCACAAAATATTACCATTTTGGTCAAAAACCCCCATTGCAAATTGAAGAAATAACTTGACCCCATCATTATATGGTTTACTCATCCTTCCATCAGCCGTCCTGCCTAGGGCAATCCAACTTTTATCCATGTCTAATCACAAATGAAATATTAGGAATAATATAGTATAATATAGACTTGTGTATTTATGAGCTGTTTAAATTGAAAAATTCAATAAGAGCTTCACCAAATATATCTACAGATCCTTAATAAAGATTCTTATACAAGTTCTAAGATTATATGTAAGTAAAGAATAAAAACTAACAAAAATGGTCGTTAATAATTTTAACACAAACTTTAATAAAAAAGATCATTAAAAATCTTATATACAATTATATAAGAAGTATCCGTTGAAAAGTATCTGACACATATCCTATACCGTTGTCCGAGTGTTGGGTGTCCGACACGGGTATTTGATTTATTTTGAAAAATCCAAGTGACATAGATCCAAGACACGAAAAAAATTATTGAGAACAATAATTAACTAAAAGCAAATATATCCATTTGAGAGATACACAAACACCAATCAGAATAATAAGATGTAAAGTACATGAAGGAAAAATATAGGCTCCAAATATAGTAGCAAATAAGTAACAACTTATATAATTATACTGACAATAAAGAAGGAAATAGTCGATAGTTAAACCATGTCCAACTTTCATTCAATCCCATCCTATGTAATATTTCGCTACAAGCTATTGTGAAGGGAAACCCAAAAAAAAAGAAAAAGAAAAAGAAAACTCAAGATCCTCAAACTTGTTGTTTTCACAGTTTTACAACAAAAAAAAATAGGAAATTCATGATTCTGTCGTTGAGAAGTAATTGGACTGAATGAATGAATCATGTAAACATGTCATAGTGAGAAATTTTTAAAACCAAATTCAAATAAAGCTAAAAAAATGTGCTAAAACAAAATTATATTTACCAGGAAAGGGAAGCCATCCTTGCAACCCAAGTGAGTGGCCCTGTGGGAAATACACCACACTCTTGAATATTATCACCACCAATGACCTGTGGGAAGGACACCACCACTATCTTGAAGATTAGAGCCAACCAACAATTGAGAGCAAATATAACAAAAACCAAAGAAAATAAATCAAATAACTAACATCTTGACACAACAGAGTTGCAACAAAACAACAAACCAAACAGAATTCAAATTCACAAGAAAAAAAACTTGCTAATTATTTTTTCCAAAAATAAAAAATAAAAAAATTAGCAAATATCTGTATTTTTGTCATTGTGATCCAACCTTTTTTTCTTTTAGAAATATTTTATTTCTTGGTTCTATCTAAGTTTGCATAACTAGTCAATGAATGAAGTTATTGTTGTTTAGGTTAGCAGGTGGAAATTCTCTAAAGCTTGCAGTTGTGTTGGTTCTATGGAAGCAGATTATCACCAGCATCTGTTTCACTTAATGTCTAGGAACATAATAAATAAATTTTAGTCTTTTTTTGGTGGTTGGGATAGAAGTCTCTGTTTGTAATAATACGTCGCTAGCCTCTCTGCTTGTGTTGAATTATAATTATATTGGAGCTCTGGCTGACCCATTCAACTAAGTGCACTTCTTGTTAAGGCTTATTGTTGAATAATCAAAAGACCCATAACTCGCCTCTTTTTATTTACTCCCGTCGGACAAATTAGGGTTCAAATTGAGAAAAAATGAGTTACGAAAGTGAGAGACAAGAATGGGGATAGCGAGATAGAGAAGAGGGGAGACGGAGGTTGGAAAAGCAAGAAGAGGTGAGAATGAGCTCGGAAAAGCGAGAAGAGGGCAGGGAGAGAGAGAGTGAGGCAAAAACTGGAAACGAGAGAGAAAGAGAGAGAGAGAGATAGAGACATACCTGTTGTAGTGAGAGCCAGCCGATGACGTACGGGTTAGCCGGTGCGACAAAGATGGAAGGACGATGTGAGGGAGATGGATAGGTGAGGGAGTGATAGAGAAAGAGATAGAAAATAAAATAGATGCCTATCTATCTCTTCGTTCAATTTTATTTTTTCTTAATTTTAAGAATTTGATGACGAAATTTGGTTTTCCTTTTTAAAAACAATACATTTGGAGACGAAATTATTTCCTCTCTAAATTTTTTTACAATGGTGACGAAAAATTTCGTCTCTGAAATGGCGCCAAATTTTCCAAGTGTGGGAAATTGTTTTGTGACGAAAAATAAAATTTAGAGACGAATAAAATTTTCGTCACCTATTGTTTTATTTGATTTTAAGCATTTGGGGACGAAATTTGATTTTCGTCTCTAACGTAATACAATTGGAGGCGAAATCTTATTTTCATCACTAAAATATGTATATTTGGAGACGAAATATTTTTTCATCATGCGTTTTCGTCACCATAGACCTTTTTTTTTGTTTTAGTGAACGGCGGGGCGATGGGCACCCAAAATCTTTCTCTCTTCACTTTTGCCGACTCTATAAATGACAGGCTTGTGGACACCCAAAATCAAGTTTTCCACATTTGCCGACTCTATAAACGGTAGGCTCGTGGACGCCCAAAAACCTTTCCCACATTCGTCCAGCGATATGCGCAGACAGGGTAATTGGGCACCTTGACTCCCCACGCGGGTACTAAATACAATACACAACTAGATTCTCTGAAACCCCACTCAACTACCTAGACCCATACGCTATTTACCCCCCTTTTGACATTTCCCAAGCATCCATAAGATGGTAAAATCACATAAGAAATTATGATGCACATGATGCATGAGTTTTCAAATAAATTTTTCCTAAGGTTTGTTCAATCCACAACAACATTAATAATATCAACAACCAAAAGATTTCTCCAATCTCACAGTTTCTACAATCTCAACATCTATCAATCACAATACATATACCCCAAAGAGCTTCAAAAAACCTCATATCTTAACATCATTTCCATAATCATTTATCCAATTTCAAGATTTAAGAGTCAATTGAACAAAATCCCCTTATTCAATTCAATTAGAAAACTAGGGCTTAATAGAATTTGGGGCTTTCCTCCCATTTGTATATAAAAAATCAATATTCATCCCCAACATAAAGAACCAACAAGAACTTTTATAATCTTTCTTAAAAATTTTAGACACAAGCTCCCATTAACTAACAACCCATTTAAATTTGACAAAAACCTCCCATAGCATATTATACCTAACAAATTACCCCACATATATCTCAATCAAGAATATAACGAGTTAAAAATACCCTCTACCTCAAGATTGAAGGTAAATGATGAAAACCCAACTCCAAGCTTCAAGAAATGAGAAAACAATCGGTAATGATTTTGATCCAGGCTTGTTCTTTAACGCTTTTCGAAGATCTTAGGTGGATCTTGGTAGAAATCAAGAGAAATCAAGGGTTTATGGCTAGGATTTCGAAATAAGGGTGCTATAGAGAGAGAGAAGAGTTGAAAAAGTGAGAAAAAAGAGTGTTTGGTTGATTTTTAAGTGAGTTGTCCTGACCAGACTACTCGAGCAAACTTTTCACTGCTCGAGCGGTGAACGCAAGATTCCAGAAGTTTTGCCAAGTTACAGTAAAAATATTGGGAGTCGAAATTCTGTGCTTGAGCGACCACTCCATTGCTCGAGCGGTCTCGCCTGTAAACATGTGAGATAATGGGAGCTGCGCATCTACGCTCAAGCGACCAAATGATCACTCGAGCGGTCACCCAAAATAACTGTTACATATTGCAACATACTCTCCGAACAAAATTAGACGAGCTAAAACATAAATTGTCCTATCTATTGTGAAGTTCAAGAAAAATAATGCAACTCATACATACATTTTAGTCAAACTATAAGAAAAAAATCAAATGATACCCAATCATTATTGCATAAACTCAATGATACAGAAGTAAGTTCATTAAATAAAAATTTCAATCAATTACAGATGACATAATAAATTATGTAACTTGATAGTTTCATGAAAGCGACAATGCAAACACTTATAAATATGGATCTATAAATATCGTGAAAACAATTATGAAATTCCTATATTGATCAAAATATTAAATTATAATATCATTCCATTTTCCTTAAAAAAAAAAAAAAAAAAACTATTTCATATTTTCTACATAAATGAAAATATACTAATGACTAATGCCGTATTTTTTATCATGCAAGATATTCGTGGCATAGAAAACGAGACTTAACAACTTTTGGTATATAAAAATATATTACATATTGATATTAATGTATTCTTACACCAATAGTATGCAAATAACATGTAATAGTGGGTTCGATGAATTTGTATTATGAGATGAACTATTAAATAAAATTGTGTAATTGTATAATTAATTTCATACCTTCAATTATATTACAGATACGGATTATGAAAAATTGAAGTGGGAAGTTGATAGCAAAAAATTTGTGTAATACTATATATTTAAATGACTTGTTTATTGTTTAAGATAAAATTATGATCTCAATAGTCTAGCTATAAATTATTGTTTATATTTATAAAATTTCTCATTTATCATTTAAATTCTTCAACCGAGTATGTATTCATTTATTGCTTAGTTATATTTTGGATATAGATCAATTTACTCATACAAGTCTATATTTTGTATACATATCATATATCATTTTAAAATACACACGCAATTACAATATTAATAATTGATAAAAAAAATCACGTATCACGTGTAACATATATGTCCAACCACTATTATCTAAATATCTATATATATAATTAAACGTCTAAAAAGTTGTATATGGGGTTTTTTTGGCACAAGTTTCTTATCTAATTTATCATTTTTGTCAAGCCAAAAAATCCTTTTACTTTTTGTCACATATAAAAAATTCAAAATAGTAAAATTTTGTTAGAAAATGTTTGGGAATTGACTTTTTTTTTTTTTTTAGTGTGATTTTTTAAATTTTTTATGAAAAAATTGTAGAAAAATAAAAATAATGATTTGACAACTTATAATAACTTTTTTATTTTTTTGGGTTAAAAATTCACTTTCCCAAACAAGTCCTTAGTCTTATTTTAATTTTTATAAAAAAAAAAAAAAAAATCATAATTGTGTTAAACAAAGGCGGAGGCAAAGTAGGGCCGGGCGATCATGTGTCCCTTCTCAATTTTGAACTTTTTTTTTTTTGTTGTATTATTGTCATATATAAAATGTATTTTCTATTTTTCTTAACATGTTCTTTAGTTAAGAATTTATTGTATTGTTCATAACAAGTAATTATTTAATACTTTGGGAGCACTATGTGGTATTATTTATATAGTAATTTAAATTAATAGTGTAGCAAAAAATCTTATAGATTGGATATAATAAACTCATTATTTTCAAGTAGTTGACAGACTACTTTGTATGATTTGTAATTTTTCATACTTTGAGTATCACATAAGTAACGCAATATAGTACTCTAAGACTGTAATTTTTATTCAAAAGACATCATTTATAAGCAATGCCATCTCTTTAATTTTTTTTGCCAAATAAAAATTAATAGTTTTTATAATAATTTGTGCTATAAATGATGTATTTTTATTTTCTAAAATTAAAAATTTTGATCCATAATTTTTTTTGCTAAAATTGTAAACTTACATCACTATTCCGCATCGAGCTATTCCACACTATTAGAAAATTTTGATTTATTCCTATTAATAATGAATATGTAATTTTTTATGTTTAAATTTAGCTCGTAAAATTATTATGTATGTTTGGTTTGAATTTTTTGGATTAAATTTTTAAAAAATTGATTTTTTGTTTTTCGTATTTTTTTGTTTTTAGTGAATTTTTTTTTAAATTTTAAGCATTTTTTTTTATTTTTTTTAGATGCACATTACTTAGATGTATCTAAAAATAAAAAAATTGTAAATTTTTTTAAAAGAAATTAATAAATACATAAAAATACGAAAAATATATTGAATTCTTCTATTTTTTGTATTTTTGGTATTTAGTAAATTTTTAAAAGATTTTTTCACAAAAATTATACTTTTTATGTGTAGTTATATTAGGTATATCTAAAAATTAAAAAAATTGCTTAAAATATTAAAAAAATCAGTAAAAATAAAAATATACAGAAAATAAGAAAGTAGAATTTTTTTAAAAGTGTTTTTGAAAAACTAAAAACAAGCAAAGTAATTATTATCTTAATGTTAATCATGATTTTTTTAAATAAAAAATTGCAATTCATAAGTACCCCTCTCACTTAATTTCTTGACTCCATAACTAGTGTTAAACTAGTTTTTAACTAACGATCGCGCTACGTTGCTCGAATACGGAGAGCACGAATGGCTCGAATTTTTTTTTTTATTCTTTTTCCTTTTTCATTCTTTCTCTTCTTCCTTCCCTTTTTGTTGACTCATAGCAGTCTCTCTCTCTCTCTCTCTCTCTCTCTCTCTCTCTCTCTTTCCTTCTTTCTCTGCTTCCTTCCCTCTCTTTTTCCTTGTGGTTTTGTTGAATCAAAATCAAAACACACAAAACTCTCTCTCTTTCCTTCTTTCTCTGCTTCCTTCCCTTTCTTTTTCCTTGTGGGTTTGTTGAATCAAAATCAAAACACACAAAATCAACACACTTTGCAAAATCAAAATAAAAAAAAAATAAAAATCAAAGAGTCTGCAAAATAACCCAAAAAATCACAAAAAAAATAAAAAATCAAAAAATCAAAACAACCACAGTCGAAGAGTCCGAAGATCAAGCTTCGTCCTCTCTGTCCATGGCGGATCAAGCTTCCTTCTCCGTCCATGGCGGATCGAGCATCACCGATCTGGAGTTTCGGATTTCAGAAATCAGGATGATTGGAGTAGGAATTGTTTGGAGAGAGAGAGAGCAGATTTGAGGGTGATGAATTGCAGGTTTCGTATCAAGCTTCCTCCTCCTCTTCCTTCTCCATTTCTCTCTTTCTCTCTGTTTGTTTAGGTTTGGAGTGGAAGGGAAAGAAAGAAAGCAAGGAAGGAAAAGAAAAAAAAAGGTCAAACGTCGTCGTTTCCAAAATCGAGCCATTCGGGGCAAATGAATTTCGAGCAACGAAACATTTTCCTTTAACTAATTACAAATGAAACTATCATCATATTTATACATATTTTCTTAGGATTCAACCATATGTATCTCTAATAAATCCAAGGGCATTTTTGGAACACTAAGAAAATTTAAGCTCCGTTTGATATTGGCTATGGTAGCTAACTTTTTTGTGTTAGAATTTTTTTAGCTTGGTTTTTTTAGTCTCGTTTGGTTTTTGTTTCTAAGCTTTTTTTTTTATTTTTGTAAAAGAAAGAGTAATAATTATGGTTTGGATATGACATTTTATCTTATTGACTTATATGTAGGAATGGCAACGGACGCGGGGCCAGGGATCACACTCCTCGTTCCCGATCCCCGACGAGGAACCTATCACCGCCCCGTTCCTGCCCCCTAATAGGGATCGAGTTTTCCTGACCCCCAAAATTCCCCTGATAAAAAAAAAAAAACCAAACAGAGAGGGAAAGAGATCAACAACATCATCAAACGTCATCAACATCACAAATAACATTATCAACATCATTAACAACATCAAACAACATCATCAACATCAGAAGGAGAGATCTGAGTATAGAGAGAGAGAGAGAGATCTGCTCGTTGCTCATCGTCGTCGGTGGCGTCGATCTGCTCGTCGCCCGTCGTCCTCACATCTCTCTGCTTTGTCGTTGTCAGAGGTGCCGCTCGTCCTTGTCCTTGTCATCGTAGTCGGAGGTGGCGTCATCGGAGGTGGTGTCGTCAGAGACGGACCGTCATCGTAGTCGGAGGTGGCGTCTCAGACGGTGAGGAAAAGAGAGAGAGAGTAGAGGGAAGAAGAGAGAGAGAGAGAGAGAGAGAGAGAGTAGCTATGAATGAAATAAAACAAAAAGGTAGAAATAAGAGACGAAATGAAAAGAGACGAAAACAAATAATAAAAAAAAATATTATATATATATCAGTTTGAGGGACATACGGGCGGGGCCGAGCTAGGGCTTGGGCACTTATCACTATCCCAGACCCGAAATTGATCGTGGATTGGTTTTTGAATACCATTCCCGTCCCGTCGGGGGTATTTTTCGGAGAAAGCCCGTTTAAATCGGGGTTGATGGATCGGGTCCCCGTCGGGTCGGTTTTAAATTGCCATCCCTACTTATATGACTTATTTTGTCTTTTTGTGTTTTTTTAGTCACAAAATGAAAACCAAATGAGGACTTAATAGCTAACTTTTTATTTACTTATTTATTTATTTATTTATTTTTTATGTTTACATCTTAACATAAAGGAGCTTGAAGGGTTTGTACAGTTTATCATATATTTTATTTCAATGATCCGAATCGTTCATATTTTAAGATTCATTGAATAAAATATTAATGTAAAAAAATAAGTTAATTTAATATCAATAACTATATATTTGAATCAAATTTAAATTATAAAAAATAAATATTTATTTTTAAAATTATATTTATTCTCTATTTTTTTAAAATAAATATAATTCAAACATATAATTATTAATTTTTAATTATTTTAAACTTTCACATAAATATTTAACTCAACAAATTTAAAAAATTAAACGTTCCTATCATCAAAATTAGTTATAAACTTGGTCTATCAAACCTAAACACTCCCACATTAAAATGACAAGTTAAGAGTAAGACCATCTCCAACGGAGAATCAAATCCAGCATCAAATTCAAAATTTGATGAGAAACTCAATTTTTCCCAATTTTTTGAGCTCCAACGGTTTCATCAAATCGATACCAAATCGGGAATTCAGCAAATCTGGTATCAAAATGAGAACACGCGAAGCATTTCAGCAAAACACTGTTCCTGACCGTTGAGAATTACGAACCGGTTGACCAACCGGGTGACCAACCGGTCGCCCCGGAAAAAAGTTCAAAAGGTTCACTTTTCGGTTCAAACCAGTCAAAAAAAAAAAAAAAAAAAAAAAATTTTGCCTAGGTGGTCGACCACCCGGTCGACCGGCCGGTTGACCACCCGGTCGACCACCCAGAAGTTCAAAAAGTTCAGAACAAAGGGTTCAAACCGGTAAAAAAAAAAAATAATTTGGCCTTTACCGGTTGACCGGCCGGTCGACCGGCCGGTCAACCAACCGGTTGCCCGGCGCAAATTTGATGCAACAAATTTGATGCAACACCGTTGGAGCGCGACGTACCAAATTGAGGAAATCACCCTTTTTCGCATCAGATTTGATGAAAAAAAAGGTTAATCGTTGGAGATGCTCTAACCAAATCCAAAATTCAAAATCTACTCCAACACCTGACAAAAGCTCAAGCTAAAAAATATATAAACCGTCAGATCACTTGGGGATGATAAATCGACGGTCAGAAATCAAAGTTTGACTGACGTACGAATTGGGTTGGAATGATTGGCTTTGATAACGACTTTGACCGTAGAAAAATCGAAAAAAACAAGAGAGAGAGAGAGAGTTTTAGAGAGAGAGAGGGAGGGGGGAGCTGGTGGTGGTGGTGGTGTTGGTGGATTGGTGTCTTTTTCGCAGATTCCTATCTCTGTTGAATGCAGCAGAGGAGAGAGATTGGAGAGCCATAGCTTTCTCTTTCTCTCTCTCTCTCTTCTTGATCAAGAAATTAGGGACAGAGATAAAATTAGGGTTTCGTTTCAGAAACCATAATGAATGTCATGCGTCGCCTCAAGAGCATCGCTTCCGGCCGCTCCTCTGTTTCCGATCCTGTAATTCTCTCTCTGTCTCTCTCTCTCTCTCTCTCTCTCTATATATATATATATATGTATAATATGTGTGTGTACAAAATGCATATATATGGATGCATATGTGTAAATAAAACAAAGGAAAATGAATTCAAAGAAAGGAAAGGAAAGGAAAGGAAATTTTGAATCTTGTGATTTGGGTTGTGGTTGTTTCAGGGAATTGATTGATAAATTCACCTAGCCTGATACAGATAGTTGTTTAGATTTTTTTTCCCCCTGCATTTTCTTGTATAATGAAATTGAGCGATATTTTCATTATATATGTATATGTATTTTTGTATATGAATTATCTGCATTTATACAGCATATACACACATTTTTGTTATTATTTGTTCCACCTTTTGATCTGTCGACCAGATTTTTATGTTGCGTAATTATTGATTGTTTCCCCCTTTTTTTTTCCTTCCCGTTCTTGTCCACTCCGTTTGGATTGGGTGGTTTTGGTGAGAAAAGGAGAGAAATGGTGAGAAAGACAAATCTCTCAAACCCGAAGTGGTGAAATTTGATGAGAAACCAAAATTACTCTTTACAAAAAAAACTTATAATACTTAAACTATCCAAACATGAAGGTGAGAAACCACAATCATCTCCTTTTTTTTCTCACTTCACGATCCAAAATGTTTGTGATTCAATGGGTTTTTTTTTTTTTTTTTTTTGTGTTAGGTTATTTTTCATTTTTAATTTGTTTGACCCTGTTCCCATTAGTTTTGGGGCTGAATAGGGTGCTTTCTGGAAATGCATTTTCGAGTTTTTTAGAACTCAAGGCTAGAAACGCATGTATATATTTATAGCATCTAGGTTTCTGCTTGTATATGATTTTTGTTTTGCTTTATGGGTTATTGTAGGATATACAAATTTTTGTGGTCTAAATATCTGAATTTTGAGTATTTATCAACAACAAAAAAATCTGAATAGTTTATATAAAGGATCACATAATGTATTCCACATGGTGATTGGATGCCAGTTTGAAAGGAGTTTGGCTGCGTGAAGCTAAAAAAGAACGGTGCAATAACCCCTCATTTTTTTAGTGTTCATTGTGATCAAAAATTTTTTTTTTTTTTTAATTTTATTTTATTGTTTTTGCATGTGGTAGGTAAGCAGTTTAGATATATGCAAAAAATAAACATTACAATGAGGCTCAATACACCCCCATAGGGGACAATAAATATAGTTGAGCAAGCCATCAAAACAAAGCATTCAAAGACCTAGTGATAAAATAAACTCTCACGATAAAACAAACTCTCACAACTCAAGAGCTAGGCCAAAGAGACAAACAACATGCAAAGTTAGAGGACAACACTTATTATTCATAGAAGGTATACAACTAGATTTCTTAGACTTGGTATAGAGGTTAGCATCCTGAGCAAGCTTAAGATTTGCAATTCTCTCAATGAGTTTCTTCTTGTTCTCCACGGAAGGAATGTTCCATCTGACAGAGTCTGTGGAGCCCTTTAAGACGTAATGATTGACGAAGATCTTGCCCGTTGTGATCATTATATTTTGTGTGGGCACGAAAAATGATCTAATCCTCTTTGAAATGCCGTACATAGGTTTGAATTATTTTGTGTTGCATTTATATGTAAAAGTGGCATATTACTTTGAGATCACTCTTTGGTTGTTTTCTTATTTGTAGTCAGCACATTTTGATATCTTACTTTATATTATTATTTTTATTACTATTCATTTCTCATATATCATGTTATCTTCATTGGGTTATGACACGAGTATCAGGTGAGTTTTATCAGATTTCAAGTGTATTAGATAGATTGGGGGATGTGCCAGGTGTCATATTCATCACTTTGTCGAGTCAAATTAGAGCATGGCTAAATATTAATATCTCTTAAAAATTCTTTGTTGCTTAGGGTGAACTGATAATTTTAGTTGACATAGAGGGTTGAATTGAGCATGAGCACATAAACTCATCTCGATGCAGCCATGTAACAAAGTATTAGGACAAGGAAGTTTAATGTGCAATCTGTTGGTAAACCTAAACTAGTAGAAATGATTGTTGGGTACAAGTTGTAACCTAGTCTTCAGGAGGATTTGTTCCTTAATAGTGGAGCATGACTGTTTGTGCCTAGAGGGGGTGAATTGGCCAAACTACTAGGAAGATTAAGAAATTGAAAATTCGATTTTAAATCCTTTTAACTTGGTTTGTGAATTATTAAGATGAGAGTACTTACAATACATCTTGTTAAGAAATTAAAAATTCGATTTTAAATCCTTTTAACTTGGTTTGTGAATTATTAAGATGAGAGTACTTACAATCCATCTTGTTTAACTTCACTCTAGCAGTCTCTAGTCAAGCTCTTAGCTTGTGCTCTATTTCTCGTGGCTCTAAGTCGGTAGAAACTCCTCATTCCCTAGTGCAATGCACACTGCATGTGTGGAGTTAGAAGCGCTCAAACAATGAATGTGAATGTTATGGGGAGGGGGAATACCTAAACTAGCATGGAATGCAATAATAAAAAAGGATATGGATTTATTTAATTTAATTGAGCATATAGCTATTGACAAAGCAGAATTGGAAAAAAGGATTTATCAAACTGACCCCACTTGATTGGGGAAAGGACTTAGGAGTTGTTTGGGATGAACTATATAAGTGCACTTTTTGACTCTTTGGATAAAAAAGTAGAGGAAAAAAAAAATGGTTGTTTGGGATAACTTTTTGAATTTTTACGAAAAAATGTATATTAAAATATTGTATAAAATAGTAAAATTATCGGATTACCCCTAATGCCCCCTATGCGTGTACTGACAGTGATTGTTTAGGAAGCCAATTAGCTGTGTTGCTTTGAAGTTGTGTGGTAGACCGAACGGTGTTATTCGGCCTGTGAGGCCCCATCACGGGTCCCATTTTGATAATCCGAACCTATGTAGAATTCTTCGAGTACTATATGCTTGTAAAAAATCAAGTTGATCGGATATTGATAGCTATCTCATCGGATCAGTTTTTTGTCAACCGTTAATTTGTTCACCTTTTATTTTTTTTATTATACAAAATTGATTTGATCATATAGCTATCGATATCCGATTAACTTGATTTTTTACAGGCATATAGTACTCAACGAGTTCTACACATTCAACGGTTCAGATTATCAAAACAGGACCCGTGTTGGGCCAGGGACGGATCCGGGATTATGTCTTTGGGGGGGCTACTCTAATTTTGAAATTAGTCTATATAATTGGGGAGGCTAGTCTATATAATTTTGAAATTATCTACAAAAAATTTGGCGTGTGAACTCCTATAATTTTAAGTTATTTTAAAAATTTTAATATAATATATGATATTTTTAAAAATTTTGGGGGTGCAGCCGCCCCCCCTAGCCCCCTCCTAGATCCATCATCGTGATGGCCCCCCATGGGCCAAACAGCACCGTCCTGTGTATATTTTTTGTGCACCGCCTGTGTAAATTTGTACCATCACTTCACAGTGTACCATCACTACAGTGGCCACAGTTGGCTTTTACTTTTTTCCTGTGTAAATTCATTATTTTTATATATATTTTTTTGATGAATAGTGATAACTTTTTGGCTTTTTGTCTTTTATAGAATATGCTAAACAAGCACTTAGTTTGATTTGGTGGTCTATGTTCTAGTGTGATAAATGAAATGACCATTGAGCTGTATACTAACAATTGTACGGAGGCAAAGTGACATGTGCTTAATTTGTTCATCAATGCATTCTTCACCTTTTTACATGTATAAAATTGCAATTTATGTTCTAGGTTGGGGATTCTAGCATAAAGAGGGTGAAGGTTGACCAAGAAGTAGATCGGAAGGTTACTGTTGAATCACAATCCTTCGAGAGATGTGCCGCTGAAGTACAGCAAAATAAGGCTTCCACATCTAGGGAAACTGCTGCAAGCTCATCCCATGCATCTTCTATTGGTAGAGCTGAAAAATCTGGTTATGATAAACTTCCCAAAGAGATGCATGAAATGAAAATCAGAGACGAGAACCATGATGATAAAGTAAAATTTCATTGTTAATATTGCCAAAAGTTTATCACATCTTTATTTATTGAAAGCTTGACATGACAGATTATATCACTGATCTTTTGCTTCATGCAGGATATGGAAGGCACTTTTGTCAATGGAAATGGACCAGAAACAGGTCAGATAATTTCCACTACAGTGAGTGGTCGAAATGGACAACCGAAGCAGGTGATTTGTTTTCTTTTCTGTTCCAGTATGCTGTTGCTTTTCCTAGTCATGCTTGTCGACTTTTGGTTTTTCATTTTCTAATGCCTTGTGGTTTTTTTTTTTTTTTTTTCCCTTCAAATTTATTTTTCATTGTTGATGGTGCTGGGGATCAGTTATTATTAATTGCAGTTAATTTGAAATTTAAGTACAAAATTAGTAGTAATATAATTGTTATCATTATTGTTAGTATTAGACTATTAGTCCAATGGTAAATGGCTACATTGCAGGCTGTAGTCCTCCCCCTACCCATAACAAGTCCAACTTTAATGAAGGTAGGATTTAATCACAGGTCGCTAGTACTACTCCCAAAAGACTTTACCAACTAGACCTTGAATGACTATTGAAAGATTTTGCCAACTAGACCTTGTATGACTCCCAAAAGATTATACCAATTCTGCTAGCTGGCACCTGAA
>CM069908.1:12818911-12893402 GCA_036172215.1 Camellia granthamiana | reverse complement strand
TCCCTAAGGTCTTTTGCCTATGAATTTATCTCTCAAAATGTGATAGGAATTTTTAAAACGTTATCTTGAAAAGAAAAGCAAGAGAAAGTGGAACTTTATTGGACAGTGTGTATCTATATTCATGTCTTTATGGGTTAGTGTGCTGGACACGTTTTTGTTTGCTCTTTTTTTGTGTGCGCGCACAAAAAATGATATGTTTTTGATGTCTTAACTGTTATTGCTTTCTTTTTTCTTTTTATGGAGCATCAGTACACATCTTTAGGAAGTTCATATTTTCTCAAACTAATTTTGGCTGAGGTTTTGATGCGTGTTGCAGGTTAATCCCCATACTCATCAGCTGAAGTTGTGTGATTTTGGGAGTGCAAAGATGTTGGTATGTTTGTATTTATGGAAATGTGATGTGCTTTTATCATCTGGCAATGTTAGAGATTTATTTCTCCTATTGCAGGTGCCTGGTGAGCCCAACATATCATATATTTGTTCACGGTATTATAGGGCTCCGGAACTGATATTTGGGGCTACGGAATACACAACTGCAATTGATATGTGGTCTGTTGGTTGTGTTATGGCTGAGCTACTTCTTGGTCAGGTGGGTGTATATTGGAGCTTCTTTTACCAATGAATCTAACTGAACTGTTATTAAGTTGACATGGGCAAATCCACTTCATCTTGCAATAAATCAGCATAGGAACCTGTATTGTTCCGCACCCATAAATAAAGTATTTGCTTCAAATATTATGATTATGTTATTGATTTCGGATTAGTTATTGCTAATTATATATTCTCATACGTTTTGGGAAAACTCTCAATAAGTTCTTTTTCCATGAAATTTTCATGGAATCCTGTTGACACATGAATCAGCCCTCTCAACATAGTGTTAATACGACTTGATGGAAATTTCATGAGAAAAGTTAGATTTATTTGATATTTTTCCTATTCTTTTATATGTGAAGTATGCATATAGATGGATGGCAACCATGTTCCTTCACTTGGGCTCTTTCGCATCTAATTCTTTAATATGTTTTTACCTTTGCATTGTCCTTTTATACGAGCTTACACATTTTTAAGAATTGTTTATTTAATATCAGTGTTTCAGTTATTTATTTTTCTGGGTTGGTGGTGGAGTTTCCTGATTTTTCTATTTCTTATAGCTATTTTGACATCTATTATACTAAGCATTCCTTGATGGAATTTGCACAATGTAGTTTTCTTGCTTAAATATTTTTTTAATTATATGTTTATTTGAGAAGATACTATTTCTGATGTTTAATGAATGTGGTATGATGTGCAGCCTATGTTTCCAGGGGAAAGTGGGGTTGATCAGCTGGTGGAAATCATCAAGGTTCAAATGATTTTACTTTTTTCACTTTTTTATTCTAATCTTTGATCGAGGCATCTCTTAGTGTATTTTTTTCTTCCTGGTTTGTTTGGTATTAGATATTGGGGACACCAACCAGAGAGGAAATTAAGTGCATGAATCCGAACTATACTGAATTCAAGTTTCCACAGATCAAAGCTCACCCATGGCACAAGGTTCATTTGAAAATCTTCGAGGATCATGTATCTTTTAACACAACTTCATCAATGATGGGCTCATTACTTTAATTATAGCCAAACCTTATGAAATTGTGTCTTGTAGGTATTTCACAAGCGAATGCCACCTGAGGCCGTTGATCTTGTATCAAGGATGCTCCAGTATTCACCAAATCTACGTTGCACTGCGGTATGAAATTTGAGCTTTACTTACTATATATCAAAATTCAAAATTGAGATCAATCATTTTGAACAACTATGCTTGGTTTTTGTGGTAGTAGCTTGTGTTTTTGCTGTATATGCCTTTAGCTCTGGAACTTTCTGATCATTCTTGTTTTGGTTTAGCTACTGGAGCCTTGTAGATGTAATTTTCTCTATAACTGTAGAATCCTGTGATACTAGAATACGCTAAAAGTTTTTTCGCAATATGTTTATTAAAGGTTTCTTTAATGCTCTGTTTGGTTTATGGATTTAGGGTAGGGATTTGGAAATAGAAAGGAAAAAGGTGGGTGAAATGTGAATTAAAGATAACTACATTTCACACACCTTATCCTTTTCGCTTTCCAAATCCCTACCCAAATCTAGGAACCAAACACAGCCTAGGAGTAAAAAAATCTCAAATATAATGAACTAATAGCTAAGGTGAGTAAAGTTTTGACGGGACAAAATGTCAAAAAGGGTCAATGCTCAGAGAAATTTGTTCCTACATGATTAATTTAATTTTTTTTCTTTCATCACATTTATTGGATGTCTAATTGTTATAAACCTTGAATTAATCAGTAACCGAGTAGAACACGTTTCTTGCATGTACTTAAATGTACAAGGCACTCTAAATTTAGTCAGTTACCAAGTTTTCTCAAATTATAATAATTTCTGAAAAACTTTCTTTTAAATAAAATCTGTTGACTTTTTCAGTTGGAGGCATGTGCTCACCATTTCTTCGATGATTTGAGGGAACCAAATACATGCTTGCCAAACGGTCAACCGCTTCCTCCTCTTATGAATTTCACACCTCAAGGTGAGTACTATCACTTACATTTTATTTTTTGTGAGTATGGTTGTTTTCCTTGTTTTGATCACATGCCAAATCTCTCACAGAGCTGGCTGGTGCATCACCTGAATTGTGTCAACGTCTTATCCCTGAGCATGCCAAGAAATAAATTTGTGAAGTTGCAGAGGTCACATCTTGTAGGCAATGTTTATCAGTTTTTGGATATGTGCTTAGTTACCCCGAATGAGGCATCACCTACTTTGCCAAGTAATGGATGAAGCAACCATTAACATGAGGGTTGTGGGTTTTGCTTGTTTGGCAGTCTTTGATGAGGAAATATATTGCGGAAGCATGGCAGTGCATACAGTGGGATGGAGCTGCCTGGCTATGAGGTGTTCCGCGATCATTTTTTCCTCCTTTTTTGACGTTGTAGTTATGTCCAGTTTTGTGATTGTCGGTGGGTGCAATGGATACTAACAAAATCAGGGCGGTTAGAGAGGGATTAGGATGTGCTTCAGTGTATACTCACTCACTCTGCTGTTCTCTTTTTGGTTTTATCAAAAGAAATTTGAGTTCCCATTGATTTTGTGCTTGTTTTCCATTTCCAGTTTTATAAGCATCATTCATCTTACCATGAGTGGGAAAGTTTGGAATTGCTAACGTGGATTTTGGCTTTTTTATTCATTATAGTAGAATGCATATTTGCAGTTTAAGTGATAATATACAAACATAATATTCATGCAAAATTATGAGGTATCAAATGTGTGTCCATTCATTTGAAATCAAAGGGCTCATTAAAGTGATTATAATTTCTAAAATGTAACTAACACGTCATTTTTGTGAATTTTTTTGTATAAATTTTTTGGTAGCAAATTAGTTTCCTTGCAGTTCTAGTTACTAGTATAATAGTTTTCTAATTTGTTAGACATTTATGTGTTTGATTTATGAATTTGGGTAGCGATTTGAAAAGGGAAAATAAAAAGATAAGTGAAATGTTAGTGAAATATAAATATGTTTTCACTTATATTTCACATGTTTTTTTCTTTTTTTAAATTTATGAACTAAATACAACTTGAGGATTGTTAAACAAAATAATGTCTAGTATGCAAACTTTGATTTTTAGTTAAAAAATTAATGTAAGTTATCAAATTATTATTTTTATATATTTTTGTACGTCATTTTATAATAAAAAAAATTAAAAAAATCACTACAAAAATTAATTTTCAAACAGCCTTTTCGACTTTTGATTGGCCCGTTAATATTTGTCTGAGACTAATTCATTTAGTTAAATAAGTCAAGTTAGAATAACATATTTTAAAACTAGTTAATTTTATATAGTTGACTCAAAATAGGTTAAAAATCACAAACAAACCCCTCCTAACATTTGATGAAAATAAGATCATTGCAACATTCTCAATCAATTTTTTGAGTGGTAGAAAGTGTGCTGTATGAGAAAGAGAAAGGCACAATAAATAAAAGAATACAATAAATAAAAAAAGGAAAAAATAGTAGAACAAGGAGCACCAGTGGTCTAGTGGTAGAATAGTACCCTGCCACGGTACAGACCCGGGTTCGATTCCCGGCTGGTGCACTCCACTCAAAGAGCTATGATGACAACTGCGCCCAACGTTGGCGGTAGGGTCTGCCACAATCATCTGATTTACAGATGAAAATAGGCGCTTCTGAGCTCTTCTTTTTTGTTTTTTATTTTTTGTTTTTGTTGCCCTTTTTCTTGTATTTTTTTTTAACTAATAGTTAAATCGTTAAATAGGCACAATAATTTAAATAAATAAAAAATAGTTATTTTATTTTGTGCATAAATATTTGAGTGGACCCTTACATAACATATGTTTTAATACGCATCTTAATTATATTATTAAAGTATACACTCACTCTCTAAATTAACAAACACTTATACACACAAATGAGTCTCACTTTTCACACTTTTTATCATATAAAATACTTTAACAAATAATTTTAAAAGCATTCACAATGGAGTGTATATGATAGACAAAAAATGATATAATAATAAAAATACAATTCTTTTCCTTTTTTATCCTCTCTCTCTCTTCTTTTATTATACCAACTCTGCACACAGCAAAATCGTCTGCAAAAGGCAAGCCCTCTCTCTCTCTCTCTCTCTCTCCCTTCTCGCTGTCTTCATGGGCTAACTAAAACTGTGACCAAGAACTTACGCCCCGTTTGTTTTGAGTTATAGGAAAGGGATTGAGATTCATAGTGAGGTGAGACCCACTAATATCATGTTTGTTTTGAAAGATAGAGAAGGGACCGATTTCCTTAGGGAGGGGATTAGGATAGGCCCGTGGAACTTAGTATTAGATATTAGTCCGCTGGACTCTTTTTTATTTTTATTTTTTACATATTGGGCATTTTTTTTGAACATTAATGTTTAATTTTTTGTATTGTTTGTTAAGTAAAAATCATTATTTTATTTGTTTTATTTATTTTATTTATTTCTATTTTTTATTTTTTACATGTTGGGCTTTTTTATTTTTTGAACATTAATGTTTAATATTTTTGTATTTTTTATTTGTTTTATTATTTTATATAAAAATAATTTAACAATCCCTACACCAATAACTATCATCAAAACAAACACAATTTTACTTAATCCCCTCACTATCAATCTCTTCACTAACAATCCCCTCACTATTAATCTCATCTATTCTACCTCTGAAAACAAATGGGGCCTTAAAGTCTAATAAACTAAGCAATGGGTTTAGCAACTCCATTGTAGCTTCATTTCAGCCCAACATTATATAACAATAACGCACAATAACTCTTCCATTGTGGATGCTCTAACAACACCATTGGAGATGCTATTAAACATCTAGTATGAACATGATAGATGAAACGCCTCTTTATCGTGTGTAGTATCGGTCAATGTATGAAAAGTATAAAAAGGCAAAGAGGTAGGTTCAAAGAGTTTCAATGTCCCTTCCAAAGAAGACAATGTTACATTTTGTGGAGTTAACTCTCCTCTTAAACATCTAGTATGAACATGGTAGATGAAGCGCATCCTTATCTTGTGTAATATCCATCAGTGTATAAAAAGCATAACATAAGCATGCGAAGAGGTAGGGTTCAAAGAGTTTTGATGTCCCTTCCAAAGAAGACAATGTTACATTTTATAAAGTTAATTTCTTACTAGCCAAGAAATACACGAGGATAACAGCGTTACATGTCTTTGGTCAGGCCCTCAACGTGCGCAAAATAAGGTAACTACCATTATGTTAACATCTATGAGGGCAATCCAACATCTCATGTAACTGAAGATGCTTCCCGATAGTATTTTACCAAATATCTAGAACTTCTAGTGATGTGAAATTCCTCTATGAACAAACCATCACCAATCTCCGCATATACTTTGGTTAGTGCTATCTTGATCAATCAATGCTTATCAGCATTACTGATCCTAAGGGAGCACAATCCAAGTTGGCCGACTGAGCTCACGATAGGTCCAATCCAATCCAGTCCACATTGACCATACATTGTCCAACTATTCAACCCAACTAGTAATGTGTCAATTTGCACCCAATCTGAGTCTTTGTCGTGGACGTCTTGTCCATGCCATAGAGAATTCTAGACCTCGTCCTCACATCTTCTAGGCCCAAGGCCATGGAAGGACCCAACCCGAGGCCAATCCAAACTCTCAGTTATTTTGACCCCCTTCAGCATGATAAATGAAGCGCCTACTTATTGTGTCCAATGTTTGTCTAAGTTCAAACATCACCACTTCACAATGAAACCTCTCCCCTTACTCTATTCTCCTCCTACCAATTGTAAAAATAAAACTCCAGTATCTAAAATGCCCCAAATTCCACTCGAGTTACCTATGGTGCGATTTTGTGGTGGAACCTAAATGATGATATGGGATTCCCAAGTCCCAAATACACTTCTTTGGTGCTAGTACCTAACCACTGTGTGAGTTAGCAAGGAAAAGGATTAAAAATTAATTTAGATTCACATTTATGAGATCCTCTCTAGTTCATTGTATGGAGTTTTAAGTCATGGATCCATTATGATCAGAATTAGGAGAGTAATTACCATTTTTCAAACACTTTTGTGTTGTAACATTCGAATTCCAGAGATTATAGATTGCACAATAAACAAAAGCTACAACAACAGCTAACACAACAGTGGTCTGTTGAAGAAGAAAAAAACCCATATACATCAAACAAACATAAACAAGAGAAAACAACAAATTCTGCAGCACTTCGATGTACTCGTAAACAACACTTCAGCAGGAGCAGATCTTGAGGAAAAAAAAGGTTACCATGCTGGCAGAATCACGAAATACACATAACAAGATCCAGAGTTATCAACCCATTGAAGAATTAGCTTTTTCCCTACACTTCCTCGCTACTACTTTGATTGCCGTTCTTTAGTATATTGAACTTGCAGAGAGGACATGTAGCATTGATGTACAACCACTTGTCTATGCAGGAGCAGTGAAAATGATGGCGGCAAGGTAGTTCATGCAGTTCAGTTCCGTCTTCATAGGGACAAAGGCAAATGCAACATTCCTGTGCTTCACGAGGAGTCATGTCAAAGGTTAACTGTTGACTTAAGTTCATGGAAAGCTATAAGCTATAAAGAAATCTAGCATTAAGTAATTGAACACACCTATTAACGAACTTTTTTTATGGGTTTTTTGTAAACATGTCCTTGGGGCACATATTAAAAAGCTTAAAAAGATTGTATATTCTGCATAAAAGTGAGCGTCTAATAAAAAATGTACAATACTTATAAGCCATCTTAGCATGTGCCATAAAGACACATGTTAACAAAGACCCTTTTTTTCTATTTATACATGGCATGCAAATGAAATATTAATGACCCAAAAATAAACAGGTCCCAAATTCAGAAATGTTTATTATTTATTTTCAGTGTGATTGAAGATACCAAGGAACAACACAATTTTACAATGATAATTTGCGCCTCATTTTCTTTTTCTTTTTCTTTTTCAGAAGCAATAAAAAGAAAGCCAAAAAAAAGAAAAATCCCATAATGATAAGGGCTATTAGTCATTGCACTATATCTGCACTATCAAATTAGTGTATATGAGCAGTTTGTCCTATTTCAATGATTAGAAAATCCATCTCCATGTCTGAGGATTGGATGCAAGTCATAACCTTCGTGAAAATGATGTAGTTGTACAAGGGAATGTGGCAAGTTCTTAAGCATGTTTTGTCAAAACTTTCTTAATTTTCATTTCAGAGTACATGAAAGAATGTCTTGATTGAATCAAGAAACTTACAGCATTTTCTGGGGAAAGAACATGTTCAATTGGTGAATCAGTATCACATTCCGTAATTATTCCTCCAAAAGATTCTTGAATCTCCCCATTTTGTTTCTCAAAGTCACCAATCCTCCGGAATTTGTATTTGGGCAGTCGTTCAATGTCTTCCTTCGTTGCTCCTTCCTGTTTTCATACAGAAGTTAATGCCAAGTCAAAGAAGAAACATTCAACATTCAGAGTAAAGGTGATGTCAAATAATCAAACAGACATTTGGTAAAGCAATTCTAAGTACAGACTGGATAGTTGACCATGAACCGTTTTTAACTGTGTGTGTGTGTGAGAGAGAGAGAGAAAGAGAGAGAGAGAGAATTAACAACCCAAACTCAGATCTCAGTTCTCATCCAATGCTCCTAGCATGATATCTCCTCTTTAGGAACATAGTACAAGATTAAAATTCTACGCATAGATAGACAGTGCACTAGTATCTCTAGCAAGTTCCACCACAATAGTCAATAGAAACAAATTTCTACACTCTGCGCTGTGTCATTAATGTTACATTTTCTTGCAGACAATGTGCCAATAAATTCTATGATGTCACTCACCCAAAGACATAAGGGGCGTGTTTGATTTGCCAGATTAGGGGGGGACAATCCACTATTTGGATTGTAATCCATTGATAGCTCCTTATCTGCCATTTGTTTTTTTTTTTAGCCCGCCGGACATGGAGTTCAGCCGGGCTCCTTATCCCCATATGGGGGACTATTGTATCCTAGGCGGGGTGTGGGACAATTTTTGGAAGACTATCCACTGTTGGGATTAGGTGGTAAAATGACCATTTTGACCCTCTACTATTTAATTATGTATTATATTTAATAAAATTCAATAAAATTTAAATGTCTCAATTTAAAAAAAAAATAATTTTATTTAACTTTTTATTGATGTTTTATTTATTTAATTTTTTTAAAATAATTTTTTATAGATATTTTATTGATGTTTTATTTTAAAATTTTGTTTATATTTTATTTAATTTCATTATTTAAATTTAATAGATTTAATTTCATTGTTTAATTATTATTATTTTAAAAACAAATTTATTTAAAATTTTAATTAAAAAAATAACATATATTTTTATTGATATTTTATTTATTTTATTTTTAAAAAATAAATTTATTTAATTGTGTAAAAAATAAAATAAAATAAATTTTTATTTAATCTAGCTAAAAATAATTAAAATATTAAGGATATGTTTAATATTGCTATTACTTAGTAAACAATTGAAAAAAGGTAAAATAGTCTTTTGTTCATTTATCCTATCCAGTCCGTCCAACTAAACGTTGGATTCACTAAAAATAGTCATTTCCAGACATTTAATCCCATAAAAAAACAAACACACGTTATATATCCAATTCAACCAAATAGTCCGGGGGATTCACAGTCCTAGGACTCAAGTCCGATGGATTCTAATCCCCCTACTCAGTCCGTTCAATGAAACACACCCAAGGTGTATTCAAATTGCAAAGTAAGAAGTTCGGTGGTGCTAGAGACCACTTAGTGACTCTAAACCCACCACTAATGAGGTGGCAAAGCCAAAAAAAAAAAAAAAAACAAAAAAAAAAACAAAAAAAAACAGACACAATGAAAAATGCTTGGGAGCACTAATTAGTGCTCCCACTAATTAGGTGGCAGTGGGTCCCGCCAGAAATGATGTGATGTTTTGGTCTTGGAGTTGTATTTTTTTTGTTTTTTTTCTATTTTTTTAATGCATTAGTGCTATTAGTAGTGATGTTTTTAGTGGGATGAATCATTGTTGCAGACACAATACAAACTGTGGCAGTGGGTTCAACCCACTGCCACATCACTAGTGATAGCTCTAATTAGAGCTCCCACTCATTTTCCATTAAATAAAGCAATTATTGGCGTGAGCTGTAAATCTGAACACCAATAACTATTTTGCAGTTGAAAAATCTAGGCTTACAAATATAATATATTAAGTCTTTCATGGCAATAAACACAACCAAAGAGACACTTCTGTAAATTACCTGATCTGCTACTGCATATAATATTGCAATTATACATGGAAGACAGCAGCAAACAGCTATACCAATGACACATGCCACAGCAACACAGATAACAACAAAGAACACATCAAATGCCAAAAATGTTATACAGAGCCTGCAAAACATAACCATGTGTAAATAATCCAAAAGAGAACCGAGAAAAATCTTGAACTAAAAATTCATTGGAGAAAATATGAGCAGACGAACCAGTAAAGTTGAGGTGAATCCTGTGTCAAAGCTTCGCCACCAGCAGATACCCAATAAAATCCAATGATCCACCAAATAAATGAAAACATTGTATTTGCAGACTCCAAATGCTTAGCAACACTGCCACAATGAATAGGCAAGGATAGTCATACATCATGGGTATGGACATGCAAAGTCAAGCATATTTAACACATGACCAAGCCGTATACATCAATATATCTCACTTCAAACTCAGCAAAAATAGATGTGAGATAGGAGTATTATCTTTACTTTTTCTTTTCAAAGGTTATGAATGCATAGAGGCAGAAAACCCAAAAGACTGCTCAGTAGCAGATATACCAAACCAAAAAAAAGGAAAAGAATATCTTAGGTTTGATCTCTACCAAACCAAAAAAATATACATAAATATCTTACGTTTGCAGACTACAATAATACAATAGACTAGTCAAATATCAACTGAAGATTCATTCTAGTACCATACTCAAGAAGCGCATAATAGCGACCAAAGTAGCCATAAATTCACTTGTCAATTCAAGTTGAAATTTATGATCCCAAGGAACCAAAGGCTACATCAGCCATTCAGCTACTTTTAACTGCCATCTTCTAATTTATTTCAAGAAAGTTTCATATACAAGGGCTGGTCCATTTCTGATGCAGAACAAATTTAAAGAATTATGGGTGTGTTTGGTTTGTGTTTGTAGAGTAATTTTTGAGATAAAAAGTACGAAAACTTGTTTGGTTTGCCTTTTTTCAAAAATGATTTTGGAAAATTGTCTTGGGAAGAGTATTTTAAAAAAAGTAATTGATTTGATGTGTAAGAAAGAGAGAGAGTGATTTTGGAAAGTAGGTAACCAAACAAAATTTTGAGATTTTTTTGGGAAAATTTGCTTGGTTTGATTACTTTTGAAAATTTGTTTGTAGAGAATTTTTCCCAAAAATTTTTCTGAAAAACAAACCAAACAAGGCCACATATTTTATTTTAATTATTTCAGATTTAATATTTGATTAGGAAATCTTATATTTTTATTAGGATTATTATCTAAAGCTAGAATCTTTAGTTTCTTATTTATTTAGGTTTCCTATTTTATTTCTTTCTTCTTCTACAATAATTATTTTTATTCCTAACATTTTATTTTCCATTTTAGTATTCCTAGTTGCTTTAGAAGTTATCTTTTATTATAGATAATAGTTGTAAACCTTAGGGCAATTCAGTCTTGAGACAATTTCGAGTTTATATTTTTCTTTCCAGCCTTGGGTATTCTTTTGAGAATCAACCATTGTTGAGTCTTTATTCTTGACATTCTTTGTGAATCAACGAGCCTAGAGAAAGATCTTACTTTTGATATTCTCTTTTGAATCAACAGATTCTCTATTACACTTCTCACCGCATCAATTTCTCTTACTATCTATCCACAAATATGGGATTCATGTCTGTCAAAAAATTGTATGTAACAAAATTACACAAAAATAGAAATTATAAATATCAATTACTGTTTATATGCTATTTGATAAACATGGCCTTCTTGAGGATTAATTTTTTCAAACAATTGAGAGGCTGAATAATATAATGTTTTATGCCTTTAAATACACTTCTCGTTGCATCAACTTCTCTTACTATTGTTCCACAAATATAGGATTCATGTCTGTTAAAAGAAAAAAAAAAATTTGTATGTAACCATGTTACACACAAATAGAGATCATAAATATCAATTAATGTTTATATGCTATTCGATAAACATGGCTTTCTTCAGGATTTGTAATCATTGCCACTCCTGTGGAGGTGGGAGTTGTAGCCCAAAGTCATCTTTTACCAAAGGAGCTTACACAACCTTTCTTTAATGCAATGAGGAGTCTTTATCTCAAACACACTTTGGTAACATAACCATCAAATATAGCAATAACCTACAGATTATGTTATTAAATCATGTAGACATCCTACTAAAACTCTACTTCAGGAGTTGTCCTACAAGAAATCACTCAATAGATTGCATTCATCGACAGCCAAGCAACTTTTTTTCGTTCAATCCTATACTATATCCCAGCATCGTGCCACTGTCCAAGGAAAGCAATATGCCAATTGACATGGTTATGATCTTAATCCAAGATTTGATAAAACCTCAACATCAATCATCTACACTGTTATTTGATAACTAACAATCATCCTTACTGCTGCGAAAGCATCTACTTTCTACAGATAAAAACATAATAACTATGCATTGTCACTTGTTCAACACTGCCACTCCTCGAATGGTCCTTGACATGTGCACAACTCATCTTCAACCTTTAAGTAGAAACTCAATTCACATTTATGAAAAAAGTATTGCCCAACAGATAACGACCCAACCGACACAGGTAGATAAAACTTTCTTTAGCACAACAAGAAGTATGATGGCAAAGGAAAAAAAAACCATATCCACACAACTATATACAGATCTATATCCATAAAAAATTTGGCCATCTCAAACAATTTAAGACACAACTACACAGGTAATCATTAAAATGCATGCATATGTATAAATTCATATACAAACAAATTGCTATATGCCCGTGCCAAATTTTTAAACAAATCCACCACTAGCTTCATTTTTATCACTTGTAACCTCTGTTATTAGAATTGTACGATTCGATTCGATTCGATTCAATAGCTAATCGATAGAAACAAGTTGTGTGAATCGCAAACAGCTATGAATCGTAGGTGAATATTGGTGAATCAGTGAACCTAGTTGGTGAATCGTGAATCGATAAAATCGGTGTTTGGTTTTCTTTTTGGGTTTTTTATTATTGGAAAGGATTCACACAACCTTTTGAAGGTATTTAAGATTACTATACACCATCTTTTGACTTTCTCCCTCCCTATTTACTCCCAAATACTCAAACCTTAGCGAAAACAAAATGAACTTTCTCTCTCCACAATATTCTAGGCTTACGTATGCAATTTTATCTAAGTACTTGCATTTACACAATGAATTTTTTGAAAGAATCAAGTGAGATTTTTGAAAAAGTTTGAAGATTTTGATTTTTTTACCTTGTAAAAAGTTGAAAACATTGTTATTGAGTTACTATTACTTAGAAATTAAAAATTTGTCTTTATTTGCTTTTTTTATTAAGAATAATTGATAAGAAATAGTATCTAAAAAGGAAAAAGGTAAACATGGGAACTGTGTTATCTTCTTACCCATACCACATGATCATATTTTCATTAGAGGGTTGCTATTAGTGCCTAACTCTTTATTTTGGACCCCCCCATTCCCTTATTTTTTTTTTTTACATTTTTGTCCCAAAATGAAATTCCATTTTTACCCTCATCTCTAACTTCTAACCCTAATTTCTCAAACCCTAATCCTAATCCTCCATCACCTCCGGCCGCCGTTGTAAGGGTTTCGTTTTATCAAAAATTTGCAGTTCTCTCTCGTTCGTGTGCGGAAACTGAAGAAAACCACACAAAGCAATAGCTCAAAATCGAAGCATTCATACAAATTTGCAACCAATTAAAACCCCAAGTGAGTATTTGCCTATATCAACTCTCTCTCTCTCTCTCTCTCTCTCTCTCTCTCTCTATATATATATATATGTCTATATCATCTTTCGGGTTTGCACAGTGTCGTCGATTTTTTTTTTCCCCCCTTTCGAAGCTTTTTGTTTTTTGGATCGATAAGTATTGAGGCTAACAATTGAAAATGATTGCTCAGTGAAATGTGATTTTTTGTTGAATAAACGATGCGCAACTGATATTTTGCTTTTGTAGGTAGTGAACTATAGAGGAGAGGCGAAGGGGTCGGGAGACCCACCGCCGCTAGGGACGAATTGGGTTTGGGTTAGGGTTAGGGTTCGTGATAGGGTGAAGAAGAAGAAGAGGCGGTGATAGAGAAGGGGTTACCAGAGGGATGGCGACGAAGATGAGGTCGAAGGAGAGATTTTTCTCATCCTCTTCTCTATTGTAATTGATATATAGATATATATATATATATATATAAAGAGAGAGAGAGAGAGAGAGAGAGAGAGAGAGAGAGAGAGAGAGAGAGGATGATGATGGGTTTTGGGGTTTGAAATGGGGAGGCTGCCGAAAGGGAGGTCACTGACCGATGCTATCGGCGGTAGGAAAAGGTTATTAGAAGATGAATTGGGGGTTCAAAGAACAGAGGTATAGTTGGGATTAAGGTGGGGGTTTAAAGAGAAAATAGATGGAACTCAATTAAGTGGGTAGGAGTTCAAAGAAGTGGGGGGTCCAAAGAAATTAAGGCCAAGTTTGGGGAACCAAAATAAGTGCATTTATTTCATCTTTTTATCTTTTTTGGATCACATCAATCAACATCTCCTCTCTACTTTTTCTACACATAATACAAGAAAAGTCAAAAAATGTACTTATTTAGTCTTCCCAAACTTGATCTAAGTAGGTGTTAATGGCAGCCCTCTTTCATTAATTTAAGTTTAAATATTTCATATTTATTAGATATATTTAATATTTAAATGTGTGTATATATTTTTATATAATTAAAAAAAAAAGTGACTGAATTTTTACAATTCACGATTCGATTCGATTCGATTTGCGATTCGGTACAATACCATTTTGATTCACGATTCGAATTCCAACCTGACAACTATGCTGGTAACAATGTATTACAGATTCAAGATTGTCAATTACTGAATTTTTTATCTATCTCACAAATCAAAATAACAATATTTCCCTGAATTTTACACAAAAAAGAACTGACACTAACTGAACTGAAATCAAAATCCTTTAATTACCCACCAATTTATACCCAATCGTGGAACTTAATCAAAAGCACATACAATACAATAAAATCAGAGGAAACTTCAAAAAAAGAAAAGAAAAGAAAGAACATCAGCGATAATACCTGGTTTCATCTTCAATCTGAGGCCGCTCAGGGAGATAATCCGCCGACTCCCCAACATCACTATCCGAACTTGAGCTCGAACTCGAATACGAATTCAATCTGCTCCACCAACCACCACTCCCACCACGCAACTGCAAACTATCAGGCGAAATTCGCTGCTGCCTCCGCCGCTTATACTCCACCGAAACACACACCATATGAAGCACACACTGCAACGCATATCCAACAATCCAAAGCCTCAAAGGCATCGTCGGAGACTCCTTCCGACTCACCACCAACACCGACAAAGCAACGAACACGAACGCGAAGTTCCACAACAGATCCAGAATCACGATCGGCCTCGAGTACGCCCAATCGCTCTGCCTCTCTTCGATCTGCTCCGCCGCCGCCTCTCTCACCCTCAACTCCGGCTCGCGCATCATTCTCCGACTGCTGGCGCGGCGGAGGAACCGAGCCGCGCCGCGGAGGCTCGGCGGGCGGCGCACGAAGCGGCGGCTCAGGAAGATCTGATCGGTCAGCAAAGGCGTCGCATCGATGCCGCCGCCACCGTCGTCGGTCGGAGAACGAGATGGTCTCGCCGTCGACATCGCCGGAGGGTGTGGATTAGGGATGGAGCTAGGGTTTGAGAGTGGTTTGGTTAGGTTAGGATCATTGTTTGAGAGAGAAAATTCAAAACCCTAGGATTGATCGGACGGAGTTGGGGAGACGATTGATTTGGATGGTGTGGATTTTGTGTGATGTCTAGGGTTGAATTCAGAGGAAAATGTTCCGGTCTTTGAAAGTGAATTGGTTTGATTGGGAGGAATGGAAAATGGGAGAGAAGCGAGAGGCGGTGGTAATTAGGTTCGGCGTGAGGTCTGGAGTAGTGTTCAAAAATTTCTACAGTAATGCTATAGAGCTCTAAAACAAGAGCACTAAATACAGCTCTAATTTGTTTTTTTCTTCATTTTTTTTTGTCTTTATTTCACTGTTTTTTTTTTTTTTTTTTTTTTTAAAATAGGTGACAGCTCATTAGAGCTGTCCTTCCCCACCTCTAATTAGAGGTCTGGGGCATTTTCCTATCATATACTGACTACTTAATAATTACTCATTTAGCATAACCACAAAACACTTGAAAAAAGAGTCCTCTAATTCTTGGGCTTCTGAGCATGTAAATTACTTGCACCACAGGACAACATATCCAAATGCATGACCAAATCCATCAAAAAAAAAAAAAAAAAATTATGACCAAATTCAACTCAACAATATTACATATTTAAAAAAATGAAAATTATAATCAAGATAATAGATCTATGGATCACGATCATTTTAGATATAACTCATATCTCACAAACTTTAAATTTTATCATCCACCTCAATTTTAGAATAATTTTTATGATAAACTTTCATGATTCATAATATACTTTTTGAATAATATTAGGGATCATGAAAAAAATATCATGAAATAGTTCATGAAAATTTTCTATCCTTTAATTAGTGTGTGGTGTTTTCTTACATATGTAATCTAACGGTGGAAAATATTTCATGATTTTTTTCATGATACCTAACATTGTTCATATTTTTTAAAAGATTTAAATTTCTCCATAACCATATATCATTGAGGGTGGAGTAACAAACGATAGGTGATCATGGTTGTTGACTTGTAGACAAAGAGAAGTCAAATGGTTGGTTGCCAAATATCACCGGGCCGGGCCCATTCAGCTGGATTAGGTGATGGGTCCATGGGCAAGTGAACTCAATGGTTTACAAGACTTGGAGTGGTGGGTCCAAATCTTTGCACAAGGCTCTAAAAGCAATGAGGTTTTTGAACTCTTAAATTGACATCTTTACTAATTGTCACAGGGCTATTTTCTCAATTCACAAATACAGCCTGTGATGTGATGGATACAAGTACACATTGAGGTTTGTCAACCTATGAAATAAGACAACAAATTACAGAACAAAAATCCCAAACCTCATATTCCACAACTGCTGCCAACCGCACCCTTAGAATTTAGCCCTGTTCTGTCTTCTTTCAAGCAAGTCTAACCGCCACAACACAAGTCTAACTGCCGCTTCTAGCCAATAGAGCCCTCAATATTTGCTGTCGTTGTCAAGTCGGGGCAAGCCCACCGCGCCTTGTTGTCAAGCCAAGGCAAGCCCTTAAATTACCCACAATCATGGTGTGGGCTGTGCATTTAGGCCGCGTCTATCTTATGCCTTGCATTTGCTACGCTGCCCATACTTGACCATGGATTGAGTGTCGCTGCCACACGAGCATTGTCTAATTCCCATCTTACTATCTTGGTAAGCATCCCCCATTCTTTAGTCATGACATAGGGACAAGGTGTCACCAATGTCAATCTGGCTACCTTAAATCTTATGAGGTTGAATATCTCGACTTCACAAGTGAATTAATCTGAACTTATTTAAGCAATTTGAGCTATTCATCTCATATAACAAGCTTAGAAGAAAATGTATACAAAAAAAATTAGATTACTTAGATATGTAATTAATCACATAATCAAATTATAGATATATATATTCAGGGCCGACTCAAAACAAATTACGGCCTAAAACAAGAAGTTAAATGAGGCATTTTATAAGTTTTTAATGTTATTATAAAAAAGTTATTTTTCTAAGATTTTGGCATACGTAATTACCAATTAAATTTTCATATCAAGTTTTGTTAATATATTTTTTTGAATTAATAGTATAGTTTATCACTTAATCTCTTTCATGTCATTTTGTTAACAATACACGCATTTGGAAATGATTAAACTTTTTTTTTTTTTTTTACATAGTTTAATACTTACAATTAATTATAAAAATTCTTGAAAAATTGTATTGCTTCATTATCAAATTTCTCATCAATTTATTAGAAAATGTCACATCAAATAGTAAGAAACGTTTGTAAAATTTATTAGTTTGTATATCATTAGAGATTTGTTTCAGGTTAATAAAAGAAACTAGTTAAAAAAAAAATTATTTTATATAATATTACTCATTTGAAATAACAATTTTAGACCTTCTTTCTTAATGGGTGGAGCCTATTTTTAATTGAAGAATGATAAAATTATATAGGCCTTAACTATAATTTTTGAAAATTTGGGGCCTTAGTAACATTTGTGGCCTAAAGCATTGGCTTTGGTGGCCTAACCCATAAGCCGGGCTTGTATATATTATAACAAAATGAATTGTGTATTCTTGAGAACATATATGCCCGTATAAATAAAAATGATATGATGGTATGACAATCAATGTTGGATTAACTTAATTTTTTATTTGGATAATTTTCTCATTTAGTTGTATGAAATACAAACGGTTTAAATTACCGAAGTGAATCTAAATTAATCCCATAATAGGTCAACTTCATTGTAAAGTTGAGATCTTCAACTTTAGAAAATCCGAGCTCAAATCTTATGGTGCTTACACTAATACACTAATCTTATAGAATAAATGCACACAACATTTTTTAAAATAGTTAGTAGCAGGACCTACTTATTTATCCACCAGTCCTAAGTGATTTTTTTTTTTTTTTTCATACATATTTGTTTCTTGTTTTGATAATGAGAATTTTTTTTTATACTTTCTACACATGTTTTGTGTTTGTGGAATAATCATTTGGGGAGCAACTCCCTAGAATACTCCATTTTCTCCACAACCATGAAGACTCCATTTTGTGGCTTTGTGGGGTCTTATGACGGTAATCTGAACCGTTTATCTTCTAGATCTTCAAAAGAAGAATATATATGCAAAAAGTAGGTTATAGGACATCAATAAGAATACTAATATATCGTATTTTATTTCAGAAAATGAATAGCTTTAGAATAAAATCATATTTACCTCCAATTCGATAAAACAAAACACGATTTGTTAGTATATCTATCGATTTTCAATTAAGTTGATTATATATATATATTTTTCTCTTCAAAATCTCTGAGATAAATGGTTAGGATCACCATCGTGGAGCCCCACAAGACCCACAAAATGAAATTTTGAGAGCTATGGAGAAGATAAAATCTAGTGAGGAGCTACTCCCAATCATTTGATTAGGTAACAACACTGAGAAATTTATCAAAATAATAAATGGTTAAAATATTTTGACTTTTATTTGTGAGTTGTATCTAACCTAGCAAAAAAGAAATGTTGATGAAGGAAATAATACAACCAAGCCCATGCATTTCCTTGTTATGAAAGAAATGTTGCTACAACATAACCTACTTATGAAATTTTCTATTCTTAATTTAGCATCACTCTAATGATTCTTCTATTTTCCATTCCCCTCCCACTCATCGCAATTTATATAATTCAAATCCCATGAGAAAATTAACACAATCACATTGCAAAAAAGTGCAACAAACTATCAACAACCTATCAAGTTTCAAACAAACAAAGACCCAAAAAAGTGTAGCCAACATGAGCTTGTTAGCAAGAAGAGTCTGCATCATTTTTCTCATTGAAGAGAGAGGAGGAGATCCCATGTTGTAGGGTTGAAACTCTAACCCTAGCTTTAGGAGTAGAGACAAAATCAGCAACACTCTTAACACATAAAACACTTAAAATTAATTAATGGGGAAATTACACAAAAAACCCCTAGGGTTTAGCGTCTTTTTCAAATTAAATCCCAGGTTTCAAATTGTGACAATTTGTACCCTACCATTCCACCCGTATTACAATCCGATCCCCCCATCCATCTCCGTCTCTATTAGTTAACCGAAGACTGATTTAGGTGCCAAAATTGCCCTAATCTTCACGATTTAGGGCAAAAGACACCCCTCCATTGCGATTTACAGCTCCATGCAACCCACCTGGTGATTCAACTTGCGATTGAAGTCACGCATCGAAGGAAAACAACAATTTCATAGTTGATTTTCCAAAACGCTTTGGACTCTGAGACAAAGGTAAGAAATGGGTTCGTTTTTGATTGTTTTATATGGGTTTTCCTTTTTCTTTTTTCTTCATTGTTGACCTTCTTTTTTTCTCCATTGTTGACCTTCTTTTTGTCTCCATTGTTGACCTTTTTTTTTTTTTTTATTATTCGTTTATGACATTGTCTCTCTCCATTGTCAGTGCACACTTATTGTTTATTGCTTTGTAACATTGTTTTTGTCTCCGACTGTATGCATGCCTCTGTATCACTGAATACATTGTGGTCTAGGGTCTCCATTATTTTTGTAAGGTCTTCTGTGTCTGCTTTTCTGTCATATTTTGTCTCCATAGATGGAGAATTGTGGGCCAAGTTGCTTTATATGAGGGTTTTGTTTTTTAATATGCTTTGTTTGCAAGTGGACCCATAATTATTGTCATTATTGTTTTGTTTATGTATGGATGCAGTAATGGCAACTTTGGTTAAAGTTCTGATACACCACAGTGACTATTTTATTGAGAATGATGAAAGGAGTTATGTTGGGGGTAATGTGGATGTATTTGATGCAGTTGATGTTGATAAATTATTTGTCCCAGAGATTAGCTGCATGTTGAAGGAGTTGGGTATTTTTTATTACAAACATATTTTCTATAGGATACCCAACAAAAATTTGGTCTTAGGGTTAAGAGTGTTGGCTAATGATGATGATATTAGAGAAATGTATTCTTTGTTGGAAAATACAAATACCTTAGAGTTGTTTATTGAGCATCATAAGCCACATAATGTAGATATTGCTCATCCTGTGTTGTTCCTTATTGACGTGCCTGTGAAAGATGTAGAAAATGATGGAAATTACAACAATGATCACTGTCAAGAGAACTCAAACACTGACAGTGATGGAAATGATGACCCATCAGACAGGGATTTCTCAGATAATAGTGATGATGATGATCCTGATCTTGATGACATCATGTTTGATAGTAATGTTGAGAGATATGTCAATGAAGAAGGGCTTAAAGAAGGTCATGAGTGTGAAGTGAATGATGCAGATTCATCTGAGGAAGAACTGGTTACCCCTACAGGCTCTGATGATAAGGATAATAACAATAGGCCTAAGTACCCTGAATTTAGGCCTAAGGTTGATACGCAGAACATAGAATTCAAACTAAGAATGTTGTTTAGTACTACAAATGAGTTCAAAGATGTTGTCAAGGAATATGCAGTAAAAGGACGATATGATGTGAAGTTTACTAAGAGTGAAAAATAGAAGGTTCAAGTGAATTGTAGTGCTGGGTGTGAATGGAGACTGTATGCATCCAAGATGACTGGAGAGAACACTTTGCAGATAAAAACATATCAACCTAAACACTCTTGTTGTAGAACTTACAAGAATAGACAAATGACTAGTTCTTGGTTGGCAGAGAAGTATGTCCAGAAATTTAGGACTACCCCAACATTGAAAGTGAATGAGTTTCAGGAAACTATCAAAGAGGATTTTGTTATAAGTGTGCCAACAATGAAAGCTTATAGAGCCAAAAAGATAGCAATTCAGAAGATTGAGGGAACCAATGCTGAACAATATAGTAGGATATGGGATTATGCAGCTGAGTTGAAAAGAACCAATGGGGGTACTAATGTTGACATAAATGTGTGGGGACCTCAATTGGAAGTTAAACCTGGTGTAGCTCGGCTTTTCGCGCTCCCTTTCGGAAGAATGAATAGCCTTTACAGTTCGGACTCCATTTGTGTGTTGGTTCTGATTCTGATTTCACAAGTGCATTGTGAAACAGTGAAAACACAAAAAGAGTCTAAATCCGGCAATTTGTTTTGGAAAATCGATATTTGAATCAAATGCCAAAAAAATGGACTGCTTTGCCAGATATCAGAGTCGCCACCTAAATATTTATTTTGAAAAATTTAGAAAATCCATGACTCGTGCAAAAGGCCATTAGTCCGTCGTTACCAAAGTGTCTTGGTTCGGGAACTTAGGTATGAGAGGGGAAGGTCAATAATTGAACACCCCACTCACTCGATCAAAGATCGGCCTCTACTAATCATGATGTAGTTTTTATGTATAGTATATGCTCTTGTTCTATATGTAATATACAAGTATAGACTAATTTCACGAAAAGTTAGAACGTTTGATTCCATGTTTGTTTTGAAAAAAATGTTTTGAATATGTATCACTGAAAATGGTGATCTCATATATATATGAATCAAAGTATCCCAATTCAAGTGATTAGCCTTCATCCACAGACATTCAAACAGGTATATCAAGTAAGCATTTAGCCTCATGGTAGTATGTTTGATATGACAGCAATCACACTTATGCAATATGCTAAAGCATAAAAACTTACCTTATGTTCGAAGGCGAGTCAAAAGAAAGTAAATAGTTAAAAAAAATGCATGATCCTAATTAATGCGATATGGCTAATGCAACACATACAACGTGCGAGTAATAAGCTCGGCTACTAGCATGGCACGCGAGTCAATTCAAGGCATGTGATAGAGCATGTATTCAAGTAAAGAGTTTGAATTTGGCATTTGAATAATATGATGAGCCGAACTTTTATGCATGCAAAACGAATGGATGCAAGTCATGGAAATGCTAATTTGAAAAATATGATGTCCCTAACCTAACCATCATAAGCAATGAAATAAAAGGGAGAAAGAATGGGTGGTGGAAGGCATACAACTTATTACATATTTGTTCTCGCGAAGGAGGGTCCGAATGTCTAAATGTCCGAATAAATAATTATTACAAAACCGAATGAATAATAAATGAAAGGGGCTGTCTAATTTATTACAATAAGCCCTGACTCAATAAACTCGGTATAACGTCCGACCGAATTCAATTAATCATATTGGTTCTTTATGTCAGTTGTAATCCAATTTAAACCAATTTTATTAGCCTTTTTTATTACCTTTCCATTTCTTTATCTTTTCTCCTGTTTGTGCAAAAGTGATATTTACGTCCACTAAGTCCAAAACGCAATAAAGAGAAACAAGCATCAACTTAACCCGAGAAAATTTTCTTCGAGGGAAATTATAAAGGGAGAGTCAAACTTATTTACACGCAATAAGGGATTTCAAGTCAAACTCAAGATGTGCAACAAGGACTAGTCAAACTCAAAAGAGTGATAATGACGTAGAAAAATCCAAACTTGAGTGATAATGACTTGAAATCCAAACGTGATAATAAGTGATAATGACACTTTCCTTAGTGATTTCTAAGGGTCAATTAGTCCCTTAAAAGTAAACACACTGATGAATAAAGAGAAATGAAAAAGAAAAGATTGTGCTTTAGTATAAGAACATGTATACATTTGGGATAGTGAACCTCCAAAGAATTTAAACCGTTAAGAATAGAGCGTTTTATGCTTTTGGTAGTAAATCTCCTAAGAGATTAAATCAGTAAACATAGAACGTTGTATATTTTTGGTAATGAACCTCTTAAGCATAAAACGTTTTATGCCTTTGGTAGTGAATCTCTAAAGAGATCAAACCATTAAGCATAGAGCGTTTTATACCTTTGGTAATGAACCTCCTAAGCATAAAACGTTTTATGCCTTTGGTAGTGAATCTCCAAAGAGATTAAACCATCAAGCATAGAATGTTTTATACCTTTGGTAATGAACCTCCGAAGAGATTAAACCATTAAGTGTGGAAGAGTTCCTTTCTTATACTTGAACCACAATCTTAATTTTTCACAACTTTTTAATCGAAATAAGCAAAGAATGGAGGGAGGTTGCAGAGATGATTATGCGAAGTTGATTAATTGGTTAGTACAAACAAACTTGATATTTAAAATGTAAATTATTGAAATAAATTAAACAGCCCCCTAAATAGCATACAATAGTGCTGAAATTAAGCTATAGAAAGTGAGCAAAATTAAATAACCGGAGGTACTATTCACTGCCGGAGGTACTATTCATCGTCGGGGTTACTATTCACCGCCGGATGTTACTATTCACCGCAAGAGGTTACTATTCACCGCCGGAGGTTGCTATTCATCCGGTGGGGTAGATTATTTAAAGTAATAAATTACAATAGTTTATATACAATATTTAAATTACAGCAGATATGTGGGTGGTGCAGCCTTTCCAGTAAAGCGATAAAAAAAATAGTTATGAAAAGAAGTAAATGAAGTATTTAAACAAATTATATGACATTTTTAAATTAAATGAAAATTTGTGAAAACTCACCTTTTGGGGAAATGATGAATTTTCTGAGTCACAAACTTCCTTTTGATTACTCTCAAGTCTGTAGAATGTGTTCTCAATTCTCAGTCCAAAATTTGGAATTACCGCTTTAGTGGCTGGTTTTTGAATGGTGTATTGATGAAATGAAAATAAAAATATCAAAGAAAATATTTTATTTTCCCTCTCCCTCTCTGAAAAAAAAAAACTAATTTTCCTTCTCAAATTCTTTCGCACCACTTCATTTTTCTCTCTGATTAGCCCTCTCCCTTCCTCTGCTCTCTTGATTGCCTTATATAGGCAACAAATCTATAATATATATATATATAATATAATATAATATAATAATAATATAATCATAAGATATATATATATATATATATGCTTGATCTGGGAGATGTCGGCAGCCAAACTGACCGACATCAAATTCTTTTATTATTTTTATTATATAATATATATAATATAAATATTATATAATATATATCTATATACATATAATATATTATATAAAATATGTAAAAATATATAATTTATACCAAAATACTAAACATATAATATAATAATATTAAACATATAATATAATAGTATAACTTTTTATTATTTTATTTTATATATTAATAAAATATATAATTTATACCAATTCATATAAAAGCACCAAAAATATGAACAAACACATAAAATTATGCAAAATTACAAAAATACTAAACGAATGAAATATTTAGTATTTTAAAACAATTTGGCTATAATGGTGAAGGTTGGGATTAAAGTTCAAATTCCATCTCTCTTACTGATGATTCTATGAGAAACACTTTCTAATTGTCATCATCGGGTAATCAAAAGAAAGCGCAAGCCTTAGGGCTGGTCAAAATAGGATGTCTACAGTTGCCCCTCTTTGACAGAGCTCGAAGTCATTTCATGACGTGAGTGAATGTCAAAGCCCGAAGACGACCCTTTTGACAAGGTCGTAAGACTTGGGCAAACAAACAAATGTGCAAATGCAAGTGGTTGAACCAGAAGGTTGTCTACGTATCCTGTTTGCAAGGAATCAAACCTGCGTAGTTTAGGGGCAAGATGCAGAATGATATGTAAAACATAACTTATGATCATGCAATGATATGCAAAACATAACTTATGATCATGCAATGAAATGCAATCAAGACAATGATGTGACATTGAATGAAAGCATAAATGTTGGATGTAGTGAATGTCAGATCCAAACGCTTCATCCGCGAGAGGAGGAAAGTGAACTTGAGATCCAAACGTGTCTTACGCGAGAGGAGTATGTGAACTTGAGATCTAAACGCGTCTTACGCGAGAGGAGTATGTGAACTTGAGATCCAAATGCGTCTTACTGTAGACACCTCATTTTTGACTGTCCTCAAGACTTGGACGTCATCGTTTGAACACTCGATGATCAACCATGTTCGTGTTTGTTTTGAGTTCCCGGAGGTCTCGGTCGCGCGCCTTGCCTCAAGGTCGCTCAACTTGTCTGTTTTGTGCTTGGTTGTAGATCAAGCACTTGTGTTTTTGCTTTTAAGGGAAACGGGTGGCTTGTTTGCCATCCCCTCAACCCATCGGCCAAGGCTCGAAGCCATCGGCCTTGTTTTCTTGCCATCGGCCAAAAGTGTTGGCCGATCGGCACATTATTTGGTCAGCCGGCACTGGTGTTGGTCGATCGGCCATGTTTTCTGGCTGAACCCTGTTCATCTGCTTTATGTAGATATTTTATGCCAGCTATCACAGTTGGCATGCACAATTCACCCCCTCCATACACTGATTTGCCCCTTTGCTTAGCTTCCTCAAGAAGCTTTGCTTTTGGTTCTCTATAAGAGCGAACCATCTCCTCTCTCCTCAAGGGTTCAGAAATTTGAGTCTTGAGGGATAGATATACTTTTGTATCTATTTTTCTTTGTTTAGCCTTGTTTTGTACTCAAAAGTATAGTATTGTCTTACTATTGTACACAAACACACACTAGAACACCATCCTCTTGGAGCTGAGGTGCCTTGAGGTTGATTTTAGAGTTCTTGGGTTGGTTTAAGCTTGGAAAAGTTGCTGGAGCCTTGTTCTTAAGAGTGTTCTTCAAGGGTGAGCATACTTGCTTTTAATACTCCATTCTTGCTTAAGCTTTTAGCCCATCTTGCTTATTGTTTTAAGCTTAGCTCTTAACTGATAAAAGTTCTATTTTTACTTGTTTTGGACCTTTGTTTAAGGTCACTTTTTTGGTTTGGGGTTGTTTACCCCATCTTAGGCCTTGTTTGGCCTTATTTTAGGCCATTCCTTTTGGCTCTTGTTCTTGGCTTTGCATGACCTTTCTACCACTGAAATCCAGAGGATTTTCAGTGGTGGAAATGTGGTTTTGGAGTCCTAAATAGGAGAGGGTCATCCCCTCTCCTTGTTGTCTTGTATGCTAGTATAAATGGCTTATATTGGTAGCATGTTTGCTTAGCTTGTTTTAGCTCCATTTCAGTAAGTATTTGGTATTATTTTGCCATGTTTTACCTCTGTCTAAGGTTGGTTTAATGGCTTCTTGCATGCACCATGTACTTGTCTTGTAATCCTCTCTATTGCCTTAACATGCATCTTGTGTTTAGACCATCATGCTTGCATATTTTGGCTCAACTCCATGAAACTTTTAGCCTTGTTGTAACATGATTAAGCTTTGGTTTGAGTTGTTTTGACCATATATGCCATGCTTTGTATAGCCATGAGGCATTCTCGCTTGTTAGCCTTAAGTGTCCTAGTCACTAACATGCTTTACTTAGCTCATTTCAATGATTTGGCATCACTTGTTATGTTATTTCAGTCCATATAGTATGCTCATATACTTGCACTTATCACTTCTTTAATGCTTTAAAGGGTTGATGTTTTATGCCTCATGAATGGGTCATTGTGTATGCCATCATGTTTAGGTCTTTGGGATGCCATCTAAGTGGGTTTTTGGGCTTACTTTGACATGCCGTAACTCTGATTTTATTGGTTTAAGTCATGCCATGTTTGGTTTTGATACGTGTAGTGTAACACCTCTTTTGTAGCCTTGCATGCCTCATGCTTGTGGCCCTTTATTCTAGCTTATTTTGGCTTTGGTCCTTGCATGTTTTAGGCTCATTTTGACATGATCTAGGACTGTTTTGGATTATACTTGCCATTTGCTTCATGTTTTGCATAGCCATGGTTCGAGCTCCTTGGCTAGCCTTAAGTTTTAGGCTTTCTTGCATGCCTTGTTTGGTTTGTTTATGTGATTTGGCATCATGCCTAGCATCATTTCAGAGCTTGTAGTATTGTCATACTTGCATGCTTTGTCCTCTTTTAAGTGTTCTTGAAAGTTGCTCTCCTATGCTTAGGTGATAGGCAATTGGCATGCATGTTTGTATGTACCTTTGTCTTCATTTCCATAGCATTTTGGCCACTGATTTTGGGCATGGCTGAGGTCTATCCATCTTTAGTTTAAGTCCATTTTACCAGGTTGTCGCATGCTTGTCTTATTTTGTATGTTGTTGCATACTTGTCCACCTTTACATGCCTTGTATGTTTGCATGTTCATGTTGCATCATACCATGTTGTTCAAAGTTATTACTTTACATCATGCTTATATGCTTGTTGCGTGCTTGCTAATTGACATGTTGTTGCATGCTCATCCATCTTGCATACTTGTTAGATTACATGTTGTTGCATGTTTGTTATTAGTATTGTTGTTGCATGCCTATTACATTGAATGCATGCATGTTTGCATGCTGAGGTTGCATATCGCTTGCTTGCATGCTCATGTTGCATTAGCTTGCTTGCATACTTAGGTTGCATTGCATTGTGTGTGCATTTCCTTGCCTCTTGATCAAGCATGATAGAAGTTGGGGCCCCTTATGTGTTTTTGTGCATTTTATTTGATATTGAATTACACACTTGGCTCCTTTGGCCATCATGCATTGAAATGCGTGATTGGTGGTCCGAGGGTCAAGAACTACACACCTTTGAGTCTTAAATATGATAAGGGGTGTAGTTGTGCAGACCTTGTCTTGTAAATGTATTGCCATGCTCTGTTTGTCCTCTGCTGTAGCAACAGGAGCTTTTCAAAGGAAGAGATGGTCGATCGACCATATTCAGTGCCGATCGGCTAACTATTCCTGGTCGAGAGTCTTATATTTGGTCGATGACCTTCCTATCTTGGTCGATGACCTTATCTTTTGGCCGGTGGCCTCTCAGCATGCCCACAAGGTGTTTCAGAAGTGTCACAGAAGTTGGCACAGTTTTCAGAGGTACAGAGTAGTGAAAACAGAGGCAACATGAAGCATGGCAACGGATTTCCAAGCGAAGCCGATCGAGCATGCATTTGTCCCTCTTCTTGAGGCCTCTTTACTGTTTTTCGTAGCTTAATTAATTCGTTAATTATTTAAGTGTTGTAATAATTAGTTGTAGCTAGTTATTCATTTGATTGTGTAATAATTAATTAGCTTGTTAGTTAGTTAATTAGTTGATTTGTATTATTCTTTCGGACCCTCCGTCAAGAGGGCCAATTGGTGTAATAAGCGTACGTGTGTGTGATGTATGTCTTCCAATCCCCATTTCTTTCTCCCTTTTACTTAACCGCTTACGATGGTTAGTTCTAGGGCATGTTTCGATTAGCATACCTTATGCTTGCATGTTTGCATCCATCCATTTGTATTGCATGCACCGGGCTCGGCGCATCATACTAATTGCATTGTATTTCAATCCCTACTTGAATACATGTATCGAATTGTCGCATCTCATATGCCATCATAGAATAACCGAGCCTTCTAGTCACATTTTGCCTGTGTTGCATTACCCATCTTAACATGAGCTAGGATCATATATTGATTACTAACTAGTTTTTTATTTTGGCTCGGAGTACACTGTGAGTGTTTATGCTTTAGCATCTTGCATGTGTGTAAGTGTTGCCATGACAGCATGCTTGCCATGAGGTTATTTGCTTATGTGATATAACTGCCTGAATGCCTGTGGGTGAAGGCTGGATTACTTGAATTGGAACGATTCATTGAAATTCGTGTTTTAGCCTACTTACGAATAGCAAACTTCAAACCATTTCTAAACAAACGAATATGCGATGCTTTATTCCAAATTAGGCGATCTAGTGTATACTTGTGTGTTGTGCGCATCACATAGTAAGATTAGCTAATTAACCGGAATAAGAACGCATGTGTTTTAAAAAATAAGATATCATGCTTAGTACAGGCCGATCTTTGATCGGGCAAGCGGGGGTGCTCATAGATGACCTTCCCCAATCGTACCTAAGTTCCCGAGCCGAGGCAACTTTGGTGATGACGGACATGTGGCCTTAGGTACGAGTCAGGGTTTCCTAAATTCCCCAAAATAAAATATTTAGGTGGCGACTCTGTATCTGGCAAAGCAGTCCATGTTTGACACTTCTTTCTTAAAAATCAATTTTCCAAAACGATTTGCCGGATTTGGACTCTTTGGTGATTTATCGGTCTCGCATTGCACTTTGCGGGATTAGATTCAGAACCATGACATTTGAGTCCGAACTGTAGTAGCAAAGCCCAAGGGCGCGTCTACAGTTTCTGGCGACTCCGCTGGGGAGTTCGGAGAACTTGACTCAAATTCATGATATCTTGTTTTGATTACACTTATGTGTCTTTTTGTATTGCATTTGCATTGGTGCGCCTAGGACACCGTGTTTGCTGTATGCTATTCCTGAACGGTTTGCCGGAGGCCCGCTTTGAGAAGCGTGCCATAAGGCTGACCGGTTGCGGGCTCTACCACGACGGGAACACAAACCTCGATTTTTACCGAGGCACCCTTTTTGACCATTCGACCTAATGCATATTCGGAATCCATAGTGACTATTCCAAACTAGGATAGTTGCTACCCGATTATAGGTTGTTTGAAACCGCTGTGTGCATAGCGAAACCCTAGCTCCTGACGAAATAGGACAGGGAAACCCTACCCAACATAGGGGTGTTTTGGCTCTCATTAGCTTGATTATGTGCTTTTAGAGTGTGCCTCTACAGGGAATGCACGTATCAGTTTGCAAGTCTGGGTATCAGGCCTGCGGGGCATCAGTACTTTGAGAATCAGTTATACCTGCGGGTATCAAATTCGGATTCGGGGCAGTGATTTGGGAACAGTGATCAGTGGTTGAGAACAATTCATTCAGCTTGTGCTTGCCAAACTGTGTGTTGTCTTTATTTAAGCTGTTATGCTGTCCGTTTTTCTGTTCATTATTTCCTTATTATGCTTCATTTATCTTTTTGCAAAGTAGTTTAGCACAATTGCATCCAACTAGGTAGATATCACACAAGCACTCTGGGTTAGAGGTCATAGACTTAATCGATCTAGGGATCTGATAGACGGACAAGCAGTGTTCCTTTCTTTACCCCCAGTTACCAGACGGAGGTCAAAAAGGCGCAGTGTATCAGTACAGCGGTCGCTAGATCAGTGGCCTACCTCGCCAGTGAACAGTCAGGTTGAGGTCTTAGTTTCTATTGTAGGGACAAATATACCGGGTATTCAGCTAGAACAGCACAATATGGCAGGCTTAGAGGAGATGATGCGTCAGCTCCAGGAAAGTATGAGAACCATGCAGCAGGATGCTGCCCGTCAAGCAGAATTTGCCAAGCAACAGGCCGAGGTCATGGCCCAACAGGCAGAGTTAATTACTAGGCTACAACAGCAAACTGGAGCATCTGTTTCGCACTAGGTTCCTCCCACCAAGAGTTCCCATACTCGGGGAGACAGCTAACGTCCAGGATGATATGGACATTCTAATCAGGCTGGCTCCGCCCCCAATCCTACCCCAGCTATCCAAAGCACCTACCAACCTACCGGATTCTCCTTTTGAGTTCGAGGTGGACCCCACAACATTAAAAGTGAGCAAGCTTAAAAAGCTGTTCAAAAAATCCCAGGGTGTGAAGTCCATTCCGGATATTGAGGATGGGTATACCGACTCAGCCGTGACGCTGCCGGACCGATTTAAGATGCCGCACATAGACCGTTTCAACGGGTCTGGAGATCCTATGGTGCATTTGCGGCTGTTCTCAGACATACTAAGGCCGATGGACCTCTCCAGATTATAGAAGCTTTCTCTGTTTGGCCGGACCCTGTCAGGTGTAGCGGCTATTTGGTATGCAAAACTGGAGGACCCTGTTAAGAGGAACTAGGAGGAGATGGCCGAGGCCTTCATAGCTTAATACTCCTACAATACACAGATTGAGGTCACAACCCGTGATCTTGAGACAACTAGGCAAGAGCCGAAGGAGAGCTTCTTCGATTTTGTGACCCGGTGGAGGGCCACGATGACGACCATCAGGCTTGTCGACAAAGATCAGATTCGGATGGTTGTGCGCAACCTCCAGCCCAAGCTTATGCAGAAGATGATCATTCTCCCCCTCCCCATCTTTGTAGATCTACATGAGATAGGGGTGCAGATCGAGGACGCTATGAAATAGGGTTTGATTGACCAAGACAGAGAGCAGCCTAAGAGGGCATTCAACCGTAGTACAAATGTAGGCACAAGCAGTGCTGCAGCTACTAGATCTTCAGATGTGGGAATGGTCACTACCACCACCACCCCGAGAACCCTTGCAGCTACACCATTCACCGGCACGTCCAGAAGTAGCTCACAAACAACCAAGTATTCTCCCCGAGGCCAGAGAACCTTCACTCCACTATATATGCCCCTGTCCAAAGCTCTGGGGGTTTTGATCAAGAAAGGGCACTTGAAGCCCCTGGAGCCGCGGCCACTACCAGATAAACTCCCTGCTTCCCATAACCCGGCCAAGTATTGCGCCTTTCACCAACAGCATGGTCATGACACTGACCAATGCTTTCGATTGCGTCATGAGATTCAGGATCTCATTGATAACAGGGTGATCGTGCCTCCGGAGAAACTGAATGTCACAACCAACCCTCTCCCACCACATAACCAAGCTCCACCTCCCAAAAACATCAATCTAATCCAAACTAGGGTTGTGTCATACGACCCTAGTATATATATCACCCCTTCTCACCTACCCAAGCTAGAGGTGTTCATTCCTGACAGCACTGACTTATGCATGTTGGACATTTCCCAAGCCCAACCTGAGATGGTGGTGGCTATCGAAGATAAAACTGGGTCGACTACTGGGGCAGATGAGATTGATGATACAGAGCCTGAAGGGTCTGAGAGTTTCATGTACGACCCGAGCGGTTACATTATATTAGCAGGCCAGGCTAGGCCGGATGTTGAATTACCAGTGGGGGCAGAGATTTGTGTAGTACGAGAGGATAGACCTAATCAGGGGCTAGATGACCTAGCGGATCTGGAAGAAGACATTGCAAATTTGCAGTTCTTTGAAGAGTAAGACTCAGGGGATGTGGCAGTCAATTGGTTTGATGAGTCAGCAGAGTCTACTGGGTGGCTTGACGACCAGTCGGATGTTGTTGAACAACCTCAGCTAGAGCAAGCTCCGTCAGGGACGGGGACATCAACTGTGGCCGGAAGGGCCAAAGAGCAGAGTGCATCGCCGGAGAGCACTGGTGTTAAGAATTTTGATCAGGATATGGGCATTTTGAATACAGAAGAAACTGAACAGCAGGCTGTACTAAAGCAGTTTGAGCGGGAAAGGATCGAAGATTCTGAGAGGACTAGAAAAGCCAAAGCCCTTGTGGGGACGTAACATGCTGTGGGCACAGGAACGGAAGGTGCTGTGGGCACAGGAATAGTTGTAATGGAGCCGGACCGGTGTCTGTTGGCTGCTGATGGCATGTGGTGGAAAGATGCTCACATAGATGAGGACTGGGGGAATAACCAGCCGGATGATGCCTGGTACATTGGTGAAGTAGACCACATGACTAGGAGCGAGCGTTATTTCAAGCCCCCGCACTTAGATCAACCAGAGGCGTCCGGAAAGGACAAGGAGGCGGAGAAGCAAAAAGATAAACTGCTTGAACAGGAGGCTGTGCTGAAACAGTTGAAGAAGATATAAACAAACATCTCCATTTGGGGACTGTTTATGGCTTCAAGAGTACATAGACAGGCTGTCTTTTCTGTAATAGATAAAGCCAAACTTTTGATAGACACCACGCCTGAGCAGCTGGTAGGGTTGGTTTTTCGGGGAGGAGCTTCCCTGACGTTGACCTTTTCTGACAAGGAATTGCCACCTGAGGGCGCAAATCACAACAAACCTCTCTACATCTCTGTGGAATGCAGAGACAAGTGGGTACTAGTGGTTCTTGTCGATACAGGATCCGCTATTAACGTGTGCTCGTCGAGGACAGCATATGCAATCGGGTTGAAGCTCGCAGACTTTGAGCCAACTGCCCAGGTGATAAAGGCCAATGACAATACTAGCAGAGAAGTGATGGGGACTGTGAAGATCCAGACACAGGTTGGTCCAAGACAACACGAGATTGACTTTCATGTCTTGGACGTTCCCGCAACCTTTAATCTACTCTTAGGGCGGCCATGGCTGCACCAGGTAAAGGCGGTCTCTTCCACCTTGCATCAGATGTTAAAATACCCCCACGGGAAGGGGGTGGCTATAGTTTTTGGGAATTCTTCAATCCATCCGCCGCCAGAGGTGTCTACATCGGTTTTGGAAATCGAGCATGGCACGGAGGATGTGTTCCTATCAAGATTTACCGTAGCCGAGGCCCGGGTTGTTCAGAACATTTTAGTTATTGATGAGGGGTTGTATGTCAGCGCACAGTCAGTGTACCTCATGAACAAGCTCCAGCACATCCCTAGGATGGGACTAGGAAAAAGTGGTTGGAAAGGCATTGTAGTATCGGCTGAAGTGCCGCACAACCCGCATACCTTTGGCCTGGGTTATCTGCCCACCAAAGAGGACTGGGTGAGAAAAGGTAAAGAGATGGTTGGGAGAGCCAGAGCCAAGCAGACCGGGAGGCATTTTGATTTGATGCATCGGTCTATTCAGGGCACCTTGAATGGACGCTTCGTCCGGGAGGGGGAAGACTTTCTATTCTGTGGCTTCCTAGAGCCATGGCTGAACGCAGAGAAAAGGCGCATGCTGGGATTTGAGATCTTCTTCGACTTGCAGTTATCCGAGGATGATGTTGCCGAAGAGCAGACAGACCCATCAGCTGAGGTTGAGCAGTGTAAGGAAGTGGATTTCAGGAGCACCGAGATTGAAATGGGGGTAGCGCTGGCTTGTCTATTATCAGATCCGCCGATCGTACATGAGTGCTTAGGGGATAATCTCTCAGTGTTTATGATTGGAAATGAAACGACTGCGAGCCTATCTTCAAACATTTTGGATGCATCCATCGCACTCTCCCTCGTCTGGCAGTACGAGGAGGGATTCTTATCGAGCAGCACCGGGTCAAGTAGTGAGCCGGAATCTGATTCCACTGAGTCTTGTGAGTCAGAATTAGGTTCCAGCTCGTTTGAGTCTGAGTCCGGTATTCTTGGGACTGATAACCCAGATGCCACAGTCTTGTCCAGGTCGTCTTTTTCTGTCTCTTTTGAGTCTGTTGTAACAGAGGAATCAGATGGACTGGATGAAGTGCTTAATGAGAATTGTGCAGCTGTGGCCTTCAATTACTTTTTTGTACCTTTGATTTATTGCATTAATTCATACTTTCAAAACTTCGATGAAAACGACGAGGAAGAAATTCCTCTGGTTTTGCGCTTAGTCGCTTTATTAAAAGATTTCAAAGATGTTTTCGCGTGGTCCTATGAAGACATGCCTGGAATCGATCCTGAGATTGTACAGCACCGGATCTCTCTTGACCCAGAGGCCCGACCATCCGTCGAGACTGGGCTATCAAGATCAAAGAAGAGGTCACCAAGCAAATTGACGCAGGGTTCCTGCTGGTATCTGAATACCTAACTTGGTTGGCCAACATTGTTCCAGTGCCGAAAAAGGATGACAGAATCCAAGTATGTGTGGATTTCAGAGATTTGAACAAAGCTAGTCCGAAGGACGACTTTCCTCTGCCGCATATCGATGAGTTAGTGGATTTCACTGCGGGCATGCATTGCTCTCATTCATGGATGGCTTTTCAGGCTACAACCAGATTGTAATGGCACCCGAAGACCGAGAGAAGACTGCTTTTACCAACCCGTGGGGGACCTATTGTTATAGGGTGATGCCATTTGGGCTGAAGAATGCTGGAGCTACATATCAACGGGCTGCAACCACGATATTGCACGACATGATCCACAAAGAGGTTGAGGTGTACGTGGACGACATGATTGTCAAGTCCAAGGAAAGAGAGGGCCACTACACCGCCTTGCAAAAGTTCTTCCAAAGGATCAGAAAATTTCGGTTGTGGCTGAATCCCCAGAAATGTACGTTTGGTGTTACAGCAGGGAAAATGCTAGGGTTCTTGATTACAAAGAGAGGTATCGAAGTCGACCCTTCCAAAATCAAAGCCATCTTAGAAATGCCACCACCAATGATTGAAAAGGAGGTGTGAGGCTTTCTGGGTAAAGTGCAATTCATAAGACATTTTATTGCTAAATTAACCTTGACTTGTGAACCACTCTTTGGTCTCCTGAAGAAAGGAACGAAGTTTCAATGGGACGGCCGATGCCAAGCTACTTTTGAACAGATTAAGCAATACTTACAAAACCCACCCGTGTTGTCACCGCTTGAGCCGGGGAAACCGTTGATTTTGTATCTTTCAGTGACTAAAACTACAGTGGGTTGCATGCTTGCACAGGAGTCTGAGGACAAGGTGGAGAGAGCTATCTACTACCTGAGCAAGAAGATGCTGGATTATGAAACCCGCTACACTCCGCTGGAGAAGGCTTGTATGGCCTTGGTATGGGCTACCAGGAAGTTGCGACACTACTTGTTAGCTCACTCCGTAATACTAGTTTCGAGATTAGATCCCATCAAATATCTCTTCGAGAAACCGGCACTTACGAGTAGGCTAGCCCGTTGGTTGCTTCTGCTTTCCGAATTCGAGCTGAAATATATGACGCGCAAGTCAGTAAAAGAGAGAGCGGTAGCAGAGTTCCTAGCCGATCACCCAGTGGATGGGGATGAAGCAGTTGAGTACCTATTCCCAGATGAGGCTATTTTGCATGTCGAAGACGAAACTTGGATGATGTACTTTGACGGAGCGTCAAACCAATATGGGTATGGGATAGGAGTGTTGCTGATAGCATCCGACAATTCCCGCATACCCCTAGCATTCAAACTCCGTTTCAAAGTCTCGAACAATGAGGCAGAGTATGAGGCATGCATTGCCGGTTTAGAAGCCGCCCTAGAACTAAGGGCAAGACGGTTGGACGTCATCGGGGACTCGAATCTTGTTGTATCTCAAGCTAAAGGAGATTGGAAAGTCAAAGAAGAAAAGATGAGAATTTACCACCGGACCTTGGACTTGCTAATTCCTTGGTTTGAGAAACTGAATTTCACTCATCTGTTAAGAGAGAACAACAGGTTCGCAGATTCACTAGCAACTCTATCTTCTATGATAGACATCCCTTTTGGAGTCCGGATGCGTCCGATCATCATTGACCAAAAATTTGTGCCGGCCTATGAGTTGATTGCTGCCATGGATGAGGTTTAAGATGAGAACCCCTGGTATTACGATGTTTGGAACTTCTTGAAAAAAGAGGTGTATCCACCAGGGGCAAATGCCAAAGATAAGAGGGCAATTCGAAGAATGGCTGCTCAGTTCATCGTCTGCGGGGGTAAACTATACAAAAGAGGTCATCTCGGAATGCATAAGCTGTGTGTTGACGCTGAAGAATCGAAGCGCCTGATAGAGGCCATCCATGGAGGAGAGTGTGGAGCGCACATGAACGGGGTGATGCTAGCCCGGAAGATCCTTAGATAGAGTTATTACTGGTCTACCATGGAGGAGGATTGTATTAGCTTTGTCCAACGATGCCACAAATGCCAGATTCATGCGAACCGCATGAACATTCCGCCGTCAAAGCTGTACAACATGACTTCACCATGGCCGTTTTCAGTCTGGGGGATTGATGTGATTGGAGCTGTCACTCCGAAGGGGTCCAATGGCCATGAGTACATTTTGGTAGCGATAGACTACTTTACAAAGTGGGTTGAGGCCCAGTCTTATGTGGTGTTGAAGGCTTCGCATATTGCTAAGTTCATCAGGAACAACATCATCTATCGCTATGGGGGTCCCGAAAGAGATCATTTCTGATAATGGCTCTCACTTCAAGAAGGAAATGATCGACTTGCTGGAGAGGTATAACGTGGCTTTTCACAAGTCATCTACATATCGGCCGCAGACCAACGAAGCAGTTGAGGCCGCCAACAAGAACATCAAGCACATATTGCAGAAAATGGTGGAAACCTACTGGGACTGGCTAGATAAGTTGCCATTTGCTCTATGGGGCTACCGGACTTCAATTCGAACTTCTACTGGAGCAACTCCGTATTCCTTGGTTTATGGGATGGAGGCCGTTCTACCCATCGAAATTGAGGTTCCATCATTGCGAGTATTGGCTGAGTGCCAGATAGCTGAGGTAGATTGGCAGCAAAGCAGGTTCGAAGAACTCATCCTGTTTGACGAGAGAAGGCTGAAAACACTGTACCATGTTCAGGGTTATCAACGAAGAATTGCCAGGGCTTTCAACAAGAAGGTTAAGTCTAGGAATTTAAAAGAAAGAGATTTGGTGCTCAAAGACAATTGAGCTCCCATCCACGACCCTAGGGGCAAGTTCAGGCCCAATTGGACTGGTCCCTACATTATCAAGTTTATCTGGTCGGGCGGAGCTGTCGTTCTGATGGACCTAGATGGCCTAGAGTTCTCCCAACTAATCAACATGGACAAGTTGAAGAAATATTTTCCCTGAGTGGCTCGCTAAGCCGAAAACCCGAAAGGGCGACCTAGGCAAAAGTTAGAGCATGAAAAATTTGAAATTATAAAAACTGAGCTCGCAAGGTTGAAAACCCGGAAAGGGCGACCTTGGCAAAAGTTAGAACGTAAAAGGTGAGGCTTAATACACGAGTGAACCTGAGCCGAACTACGTAAGGCTTGATTCCCATCTTTGGGATACGTAGGCAACTTCATCCTGAAGTCCAGCCATAAACACTTCCCCGATCAACTTTGTCCATGTGATCATGTTCGGTCATCTTCGTCTTTTTCAGTATTCAAAAGCTCGGTTGTGATCTCCAGTGCAGTGCTACTCAGACTAGGGGCAACTTTCCAGTTGCTGGGATCCGGGGTTATGCATCTCAGTGACAGATCTCAGGCGTGTCCAGTTCTGATCCATATCGAAAACGGTTTTGAAAAGTTTTAATAAAAGTTGATTTTGTTCAAATTAATCTTTTTACAACTTAGACCATTTTGGACCAAACGAAAAATTTTCAGTATCCATAACCTTCAATTTCATTGATTTCAATACAGAGTTCTCCTGCTCTTGAATACAAAATTGAAGTTGCTTTTCATTACATTCATAAAGAAAACTTGAAAGTTCTGATTAAAGCAAATAAATCCGGGGCATAGTCAGGTGTTCTTGCGTCCCCTCCCAGAGCTGGTCGAAGCCTCTGATGCCAAAGTGGGCCCTGCCTGTGCCTCTTCATTGAGCTAATCTATGCACTCATCAGAGAGGGTGCAGCTGAAAATGGGAGCGGGGCCAGAAGCTCTCTCGTCCTCCAGGCTGCGGCATACCGAGCTAGCTGCGCGCCTCGAACCAGAAATGTAGCAGGGTACTCAATCCCCTCTTCTGGGCAAGTCTAATCGTGTCCGAACTGGTGCCAGATCCGAAACGGAAAGTAAAAGACATAGTGTGTCAGGCCAATCAACTGAATCTCGGGCTGGTAGGTCATGCTGTAGCTCATCGCGAGTGTAGACGTCCCCGAACGTCCCGGGAGGATGAACCCCCGTTTCGTTCATATTGGGGTTACTACAGTTCGGACTCAAATTGTGTCACGGTTCTTAATCTTGAACCAAAGAGTCCAAATCCGGCAAATCGTTTTGAGAAAACAGATTTTTGAAAAGAAGTGCCAAACATGGACTGCTTTGCCAGATACAGAGTCGCCACCTAAATATTTTATTTTGGAAAATTTAGGAAACCCTGACTCGGTGCCAAAGGCCACGTGTCCATCATCACCAAAGTTGCCTCGGCTAGGGAACTTGGGTACGATCGGGGAAGGTCAGCTATGAGCACCCCCTCTCGCCCGGTCCGAAGACCGGCCTCTACTAACCATGATATCCGTTTTTGAAAACGTTATGTGTTCTTATTCCGGTTATTAGCCTAGAATTACTATGTTATGCGTACAGCAAACAAGTATAGACTAGATCGCCTAATTTGGAAATAAGCATTGCATATCCGTTTGTTTTGAAAATGTTTTTGGGATTTGCTACTCGCAAGTAGGCTAAAACACGGATTTCAATGAGCTATTCCAACTCAAACAATCCAACCTTCACCCACAGGCAATCAGACAGTAATATCACATAAGCATTTAGCCACATGGTAAGCATGTTGTCATGTTAACACTCACACGCATGCGGTATGCTAAAGCATGAAAATACTTACATCGTACTCCGTGCCAAAACAGTAAACTAGTTAGCAAAACATGCGTGATCCTAGTTCATGTTAAAAATGGCTAATGCAACGCATACAGGATGTATTTAGGATAGGCTCGGCTAACCCTAAAATGGCATGTGAAATGCAATCATTTGATGCACGTATTCAAGTTAGATTTGAAGTACAAATGCAGTTAGCGTGATGCGCCGAGCCCGGTGCATGCAAGACAAATGTATGAATGCACGCATGCATAGCATAAGGTATGCTAATTTAAACATGCCCTAATCTACCATCATAAGCGGGTAAATAAAAGGGAAGAAAGAAATGGGGATTGGAAGACATGCACACACACGCACCCACACTTATTACAGATTCGCCCTCGCTCGGAGGGACCAAAAGAATATACAAATTAATTAACCTACAAGCTAATTAATTATTACAGACCCCTTAATTAATTAACAAATTAACTAAGCTAAGGAAAGCAGTAAAAGGCCTCGGGAAGCGGGTCCAATGTAATGCATGCTCGGGTTCCACTCGGAAGCGCACTGCCATGCATAGACTGCCTCTGTTTTCCCTACTCTGCCTCTCTGAAGACTGCCAAAGTCTCTGAATTGCTTCCCTGAACATTGGGAGACACCACCGGCTAAGTAGAATCTCCACCGGCAGTGGGATGTGGTCGCCGGCTGTTGATGAAGCCATCGGCCATCTATTAACTGCCGGTCGGCACTAGGTGCGGTCGATCGGCAATAAATTCCTGCAGAACCTGTTTGACAGCAGCAGAGGACAGAGCTTTGCATGGCAATGCAATTCAAGCCATGTATGCACCAACCAAGCCCCTTATCATGTGTATGACATCAAAGGGACATAGTTCTTTTGGTTCTCGGACCATCAATCGCGCATTTCCATGCGTAATGACCCAAGGGACCAAGCGTGCACATTTTCATGTCAAATGAAATGCAAACAAACAAGCAAAGGCCCACTCCCTATCACTTGATCAAGGGACAAGGCATGCATGCCCATGCAATGCAACCTAAGCATGCAATCTAAACATCCAACATGAGCATACAAGCAAGCAATGCAAAACATACATCAATCATGCAAGGCATGGACAACGATCATGCAAGACATAGGGCAAGCATGTTAATATCAAGCATGTGAGATGTGATCCAAATGTACAAATATGCAAGGCATGCAATATCACACAAATGGGACCAAGCATGTAACAATATACAAAGTAAGCATGCAACACAAGCTAAGGGAGGGACTTACACTAGTCGGACAGCCCAAAATTAGGTCCAAAACAGTGGCGAAAGCTATGGAAGTGAGGTCCAAAACACACACACACATGCATGCAAATATGGTCCAATTCCTAAGGCTCACCAAAGAAGCATTGAGCTACACTTAGTACAACCACACATGGCATGAATTAAATGACTAAAAACAGAATTTTAGCATATTAAAATAGGGCCCAAAGATCACTTAGATGGCATCTAAATGACCTAAATTCAAAGGCATGCACAAATGCACTTTCAAGGAGCATGAAACACAAACTCTTGAAGCATCAAAAAAAGCTATGAAATGCAAGCATATAAGCATGCTAAGTGGACTGAAATGACATGGAAAATGGTCCCAACCCACTGAAATGAAGCAAGGATGCATGCTATAAATTTACACACTTAAGGCTAACAAGCCAAAAATGCAAAGGGGCTATACTAAGCATGCCAAAGTCGACCCAAACAACTAAGGATAGACCTTAATCATGACACAATAAGCACAAAAGCTTCACAAAGCCAAGCCTAAAACATCCTAGAACAATGGTTTACAACCTAAGGCATATTAAGGCAACAACAAGGCATTACATGGCATGTATGTTAAACTAACATGGTGTACCAAAACCAACACACAACAATGTTATATCATGGCATAATAAGCATAAAAAGCAGCTATGGCATGATCAACAAACACTCAAACATGATGCTCCCTCAAGAGGCCAAAGAATGCCCTTTTCATGGACAACAAGGAGAGGGGGTGGCCCTCTCCTTCTTGGGACTTCAAGGTACCATCCTTACCACTGAAATCCCTCAAGATTTCAGTGGTGAGGAGGCCCAAACACCAAAGTCCCGGAGCTCACTCAAAATAGCACAAAATGGGGCCTCTCAAGGCTTAAGAGGGGTCAAACACCTCCAAACCACAAAACACTCTAAACAAACTATTTAGAGGGCCCAAAAATAGAACTTTTTTATATTATGCACTAAGCTCAAAAACAGTCCTAAGATAGGCAAAAATACAATGCAAAAATGGGGAAAAAGAAATGAGTTTCTTACCCTTGAAGTCCTCTTTCACAAGTGGTGGACCAGCTGCTTCCTTAGCTCCAAAACAGCTCAAGAACACCAAGAACAACCCTCTGGCCCTTCAAGAATCAAGAAAAGGTGCAATACTATGTGTTTGTGTGCAATAGTAAGCCTAAGACACACACTAGAACACACAAGAGGGAGATATAGAGATAGGAAATATATATAAACCCTAACCCCAATCCAAAGCTTCCTCTAAACTTTTCTAACCCTAAATCTCCAACCCTAAAGCCAAGAGAGGAGGGCTCCTCTTATAGAGGAGCCAATCTTGTAAAGCTTACAAGTTAAGCTAACAAGGAAGCCATCCCTCCATACACGTGTATGGAGGGGAACAAAATGCAAGACAGCTGTCTTAAAATATCTGCAAAAGCAGATGAACAGTAGTCGGCTACCCAAAATTGCCATTTTGGCAAAATGGACTGCCGACCGGCAACAAAGAGTGCCGACCGGCAATATACATTGCCGATGGCAACAAAAAACCAGCCGGTGGCATCTAGCCATGGCCGGTGATGTGTAGGGATGCCTCACAAGGCATTCCCTACCCCTCCAAGGCAAAACACAAGTGTTTGGTGCAAAACCAGACACTAAACAATCGAGTTCGGAGACCCTGAGGCAAGGCACGTAGCCGAGACCTCCGGGAACTCCAAACGAACACAAACATGGATGATCACCGAGCGTTCAAAGGGTGACGTCCAAGTCTTGAGGACGGTCAAAAATGGGGTGTCTACAGCGGGCAAATCGAGCTAGGGGCAGCGCCAAGCAATGTGGTCCACAGACAAACTGCACATCCAGTTGTATCACCATCCTTCGTCTAGAGCATCGACTAGACGTCGCTGGAAGAAATAGCTGTGAGCTGAATATGCCGGACATGAGTCCACCACTTTCAACTTGTCCATCAACCATACATGGGGAGGGATGAAAAATGAGAGATTAAAGAATAGAGAGGTGTACGTTGAGAGAAAAAGTGAGCAAAGGGTTTTGAAAGAAAAAAACGAGCCTGAGAGCCGAGTGATGCGAGCAATATATATGCGAGATGGGGTGGGAAACATTACCTGCAATAGTAGTGGACTCCCTGCAAACCTAGCCGTCTCCCGGCGATGAAAAGCGTCCAAGCCCATTAATGTTTTGGCCAGCGTCATGGCAACGCAACTTTTACCCTCTCTTAAGCCCTCGGCAACCTCGATCAAACGAGTGCTAAACCCTCCCAAGCTCGGGGAAAGCAAGAAGTGAGATAGCATGCATAAGTAAAGTGCGTGTCGTCGATAACCCTGCCAATGATGGTCGCCGCGATCACCAGCATCAGAAAATCGACAAACCAAGCTCGGAATGTCCAGCTCTCCATCGTGAATCAATGACCGAGCGTCATGCAAAGTAAGGCCGTACATCCGTCCTAAGGCTTGGACGTGGCCGAATCGGAGTTGAGGCAAGATTTCTTCATCACGTTCGGATTCCATTAAAGCTTGGAAATCCTCAAAAGTGGGACACATCTCTTGACCACCAAAGTTAAAGACGTGTGTTATCGGATTCCAAAACCTTGCTGCGGCATATAGGAATGGAAAATGCAGTGGGGTGCGACCCAACGTGAATAGTGCATTTATGCCGAAGCCCTAGAAATTTAGCCTTTCCGAGCCATCCAAGTTGGCAATCCAAGTTGTGAGATTTTGAACAAGAAATTCTTCCATTTGGTGCAAATCAGAGCTGAAATAAGGAAAACTACGAAGCTGAGGCTTTTGTAGAAGATAAGGTGTTGAGTGGAAGACAGGTGTCAACATTCTGGAGGTTCTTGCCATTTTTGGCCGATCGGCCAAAAATAGTGCCGACCGACCATCCTTTTTGGCCGATCGGCTAAAAATGTTGGCCGATGGCCATTTATTGTGGCCGATGGCCTCTCCCTTTGGTCGATGGCCTTTTCCCTTGTTCCATGAGCAGTCTATGTGTTGAACATGCTGAGAACTTGTGATTGGTTCCACTTCCAATGCCTTCCGGTGTGGATTTTGTAAAATCACGCCTATTTGCTTATCGAGTTGTTGTACATTTGTGTATAGAGTTGTATTTCGTATTCTTTAAGTTTTTGTTTTGCTTATCGAGTTGTATTTACACTTGGTTAGCTTGTTAAGGTCTTTGTTTTATTTATCGAGTTGTTTTGTCGTTAGTTGGTTCACTACCTGATTAATTGCAATTTGAGTGTTTGGTTTTCAAAACAAAAGTTCAATCTCATTTACATTGTTATGCAATGCAATGCGATGCGATGCGATGCGATGCGATGCATAGAATGTACAAATGTAACGTTTTTTTGAACAAAATAGCTGTTTCATTTCATCATATGTCTCTTGCAAAAGTACATAGTTTTGGAGAAAATAAAACCTGCCTGAGGCAGTACAATGTGCTCAAACTACTAGCAAAAAAGGGAAATAAAGCAAAAAGGAAAAGAAAAGCAACAAAATGTCTGAACAAAGCAAAAAGAAGAAAAATAGCAAGTGTCTGGATCAGTATCAGTCCTCTCGAGCACGGGAATCCGTCCTGGTCCTCTTCCTGGACGAGGGTCCAGGATCACCACCGCTGGCTCCGTAGTTAGAGTCTGAGTTGTCTCCAGCCTCACCCTGGGACGACGCTGCCTCCTCATCAGAATCATCGGGGGAGGGCTCTCGTAAACTGCTCTCAGCACGGGTGCGCCTGTGTCTGCCTCGGCTGTGGATAGTCATCCTTCGCCTAACTCCTCATCTTCCTCGGGCAGGTACGGATGGTCCAGCTGGAGCACCTCCCGCGGCTGGAATCTGGAATGGGGCTTGAAAGGAACAAATGACAAATGCATCAGTTATGCTACGCAAAGTAGGGTATGAATACCGAATGCAGTGTATGAATGCTGTGGGCAATGTGTGAGTACAATGTATGATTGCTGTGGGCAATGTGTGAGTTGAATGCTGTGATTAATGTGTGAGTACAGTGTATGAATGCTGTGAGCAGTGTCCGAGTACAGTGTATGAATGCTGTGATCAATGTGTGAGTACAGTGTATGAATGCTGCGAGCAGTGTCCGAGTACAGTGTATGAATGCCGTGAGCAATGCTGTGAGCAGTATGTGAGTTCAAGTGTATCAGTGCCATGAGTGCTGTATATCAAGTGCCGTATCGACAATGTGGTATATCAGATCAGTATGAAACAAATTATGCAAAGTTTGAGACTGCAGTTGAAGGAACTTACCGGGATACCGTAGATGGTCAACAGGTCGATGCTCCGCTGTAGCATCCCCATCATGGAGGCAGTCAGCTCCAGAGATTGGCGAGTGTACTCGACGGAAGCCTGCAAAAGTGTTGAAGTCATTAGTATTCTGCGGAATATCAAGTGAAATGAAATAACTGTACGGAATACAAAGTATAGTAGTACATATCGAGGTCGAGCCGTAGACTCCGATAAGCTCATGATCAGCCGGAGGAGGAGCGATGGGTATCTGGTACGTCTCCCCACCCTGTCCTCGGCATGTCATCGTCGTAGTCAGCTCTGGCCATCCAGCTCCCTGTTCTCTCTGGGACCCACTCCTCCTACGGGCCTGAGTCGCCCTCGATGCTCCTGCTCCTGCTGCTGGCGCCGCAGGCCTCTCTCTCTCGACTCGGCGAGCACCGGTCAGATGCCGCATCAGATAGGCCTGGATGAACTCGGTGTAGTCGCCCTCGTCTCTAAAGGGGTCCGAGTCCCAGCCGATCGTGTAGTCCTTCATCTCCTCAAAGGTCTACCTCTCGATATGTCTCATATGGGAAGGAGGTGGACTCGGAACTATCTGCTCCGGCAAGCCAAGGGTCTGGCGTAGGAAACGCTCGCCTAGGTACCAAGCCCGACTGACCGGGCCCTCCGGCAGAGTCCTGAATCGGGTAGTCTCCCGAGCACCCACATACTGATCTTTGACCACCTCGGGCAATAGGGCCCATGGCTGCCAGGTGATCTGCAAATGATATACAGTTTGTTATCTACTGTTGAAAGCACAATGTAAAGTAAAGCTTAAATAAACTATAAAGTTTCACATACCTCTGCGGCGGTGATGGTATCGAAATATCGGCGGAAGAACACAAAAGACTCCCGTGGCCTCCGTTCGCATCTCACATCGAAGCAGTGAGAAAATGGAACGCCAAGGGGGACCTCCACATCTGGCACTGGGGCAAGCCTAGGAAAGTAGTCATACACCCACAACTGTAGAGTGTAACAGGGCAAATATCAGTATGCTTATCAGATAGAGTAGATTGCGTGTGTGCAGTGTGTGCAGTGTACAGCCAGTGTAAAGCAGATTGCGTGTGTGCAGCGTGTGCAGTGTACAGATAATATAAAGCAGAACTGTAAAGCAAAAAGAGAAAGTGTACCTCCCAGGCTCGCTAGTATCCTCCGAGCAGGTGTTCGCTACAGCGAGAAGATGAGCTCATATATCCATAGAGAGTGGCCAAGCCTGCGCCACCCCAGTCGTAGCGGCGGATCCTGGTCACGTCCACCAGTGCGCTCAGCAAGTATAGGGCGACAGTGTTCGCCCGGTAGGCAAAGAGTGTGGTCCCCAGTAGGAACATGATGAAGCCGCGGGCATACTGCTCCGCCTCCTCTCGGGTTGTGGGCGCCTGAATCCGGAAGTGGTCCTCGAACCATGAGTACCTCACGAACCCTGATCGGGCAAGAGGTGGTTGAGCGCCAAGCAAGTAAATCTGTGCGGCGTCTCACTCGTCTATGTCAGTATCGAAGGGGATCGGATCACCCCCTACCTCAATGCCGGTGAGCATCGAGAAGTCGAAGGGAGTCATCGCTATCTCCCCGGCAGTGGAAAGGTGGAAGGAGTCAGTGGTATCCCACCACCTCTCCACCAAAGCAGCAAGAAGGGGCCTACTCGCAGTGAGGCGTGAGAGTCCCATGCAGAAAGTCCCAAAGCTGGCCTGGTCGACTATGTGGCGGACCGCATCGGGCAGCTCCATGTACCAACCACGGGCAACGGTGTTCCCATACCCCCAGAAGGCATGGGAATCTCCCTGTGTTCAAAACAAACAGTTGCGAAGCAATGTTGGAAATACAGTGTTGAATGCACTCAGAATTGATGAAAATGCAGTGTTTGTGCATGTGTCCGAGTATACATAGATATTGGGTGTGGATGTGATCACGGTAAACTACACATACGATGTATCAGTGTGTTTGGGTTATTCATTTGAAAATGCAGTGTGCGTGCATATGTCCGAGTTTACACAGATATTGGGTGTGGATGTGCTCACGGTAAACTACACATATGATGTATCAGTGTGTTCGGGTTATTCATTTGAAAATGCAGTGTGTGTGTATGTGTCCGAGTTTACACAGATATCAGGTGTGGGCGTGCTCACAACGAACTACAGCATATGACATATCAGTGTGTCTGGGTTAAGTAGTTAAAGAGCAGAATCGACTATCGCAGTTAGATGTTCTACATTGCAGAAAATGAAATAGAGAAGGAGTATACCTCAGCGGCGCTGTAAGACAGATGTGACTCTGGCTCGCGCAACAAAAGCTCCAGTGGTGTGCCCCTCGCATAGCTCCTAAAGTGGCGGATGCCATTGGGAGGCAACACATGTACCGCGGCCTGTAGGTCGCCGGGTCGATTGATCGGACACGGAGAGGCAAAAGCTCAACCTCGGGGTCCATGTCTAGCTCTGGGGGAGCCCCACCTCGTGGAATGTCGTCTGCCATCTCAAGAAGAGTATGAAAATGGCCGAGGATGCGAAAAATGGGTGAGAATGCGAAAAGTCAACCCAAAAGTCAACCCCGAGAGGGTGAAAAAATGGGAGGAAAGGTCAGAGTGTGGAAAAGGCATGAAGACCAAGGTATAACTCAGGGGAAACAAACCCCAAGAGGTGAAAACCAAGAAAGGGACACTGAAAAACGAATTTTGATCGGTTCAAAGTGTGCGAAACGGGAAGGGTTTCGCGAATCGAACGATGGAAAAGGCTCAAAAACAAGAGAAAAACACGGATCGAAATGAAGAAAATCACCTAGAGAGAAAGAGGGAGGATTTTCGAGTTTGGAGAAGTGAGGATATAAGGTTTGGAACCTTATATTTAAAGACCTGAGGCTAAAAGACAAAACTGCCCTGAAACTGCCATTTTTGGCCAATCGGCCAAATTGTTAGCCGATCGGCTAAATATTTGGCCGATGAGCTCATTTTGTGGCTGATGGGTGGCCGATGGACTCTCCTTGTGGTCGATGCATCTCCAACACCCTTGTTTGGGTTAGTTATGTTGTTTGGAACCTTCATCTCTTAAGAAAGTGTAAGAAAACACACTGTTGAAGCTTAACCGGCCTCCGAGTTGACCTCGAACCGCGTCTTCTGTGTGCGATGCTCGGTACGCGCAAGGTGTATCCTTTTTTTTTTTGTATCCTTTTGTATCTTGCGAGTTTCGCAGATCGCTTTAAATATATTGCATTACAATGTATTGTCATGTTTATAATAAGTGCGCATTAGTTATACGTCGTGTCGTTCTTGCATTTAGTACGCCTCATCTTGTTTTGAAGTTGTATCTCAACATCGCGAATAGCGTACCTCTTACATGCTTGCATTGTCTTGCACGTTTCATTTGCATCGTCATGCATTACATATTTGCATTGTCATGCATGTTTCATTTGCATTGTAATGCATTTTCTTACCTTGCATTGTCTTGCACATTTCATTTGCATTGTCATGCATTACATATTTGCATTGTCATGCACGTTTCATTTGCATTGTAATGCATTTTCTTACATTGCATTGTCATGCACATTTCATTTGCATTATAATGCATTTTCTCACCTTGGATTGTCATGCACGTCATTTGCATTGTCATGCATCTTCCTACCTAGCATTGTCATGCACGTTTCATTTGTATTGTCATGCATTTTCCTACCTTGCATTGTCATGCACGTTTCATTTGCATTGTCATGCATTTTCCCACCTTGCATTGTCTTGCACGTTTCATTTGCATTGTCATGCATTACATACTTGCATTGTCATGCACGCCATTTGCATTGTCATGCATTCCTAGCTTGCATATCTCATTTGCATTTTCATGCACGTTTCATTTGCATTGTCATGCATTTTCATACTTGCATTGTCATGCACGTCATTTGCATTGTCATGCATTCCTCACCTTGCGTCGTCTCGCATATTTCATTTGCATTGTCATGCGTTTTCTCACCTTGCATTGTCTTGCATGTCTCTTTTGCATTGTTTTGCATCCCCTATAATTGGCATTGTCTTGCTCGTTATGTGCATTGTTTTGCATCCCCTATAACTGGCATTGTCTTGCTCGTTATGTGCATTGTTTTGCACCCCCTATAACTGGCATTGTCTTGCTCGTTATGTTCATTGTTTTGCACCCCCTATAACTGGCATTGTCTTGCTTGTTATGTGCATTGTCTTGCACCCCTACTAACTTGTGCATTGTCTTGCACCCCCCACTAACTTGTGCATTGTCTTGCACTCCCCCTCTAACTTGTGCATTGTCTTGCACCCTTACTAACTTGTGCATTGTCTTGCACCCCTACTAACTTGTGCATTGTCTTGCACACTTATCCAACTTGCATTGTTTTGCAACTTATCTAACTTGTGCATTGTTTTGCAACCTATCTAACTTGCATTGTTTTGCAATCTATCTATAACATGCGTTGTTTCGCACGTTCTACTTGCGTTGTTTCGCACCCTCTCTAACATGCGTTGTTTCACACGTTCTACTTGCATTGTTATGCACACTTCACTCGTGTTGTTACGCACTTTTCACTTGCATTGCTATGCATGTTTCTAACGATATTGTACCTGTTAAGTTTCTTTCTTTTGTAGGCAGGATATTGTATGTACGGTTCATTTGAAGCTGGCGAGACCAGACGAACCGGACGGTATTGTATTCTCCGTGTGAGACGTAGCGAGAATTGTATAATTCTCTTACATCCTTTCTGCATGTAATGTAATTAGATTTGTGTTCGCCTGCTTAAAACTGTTGCATGTTATGCTTCGTTATAGCTTTCTTTGCAAGATCATAAGTTATGTTTGGCATCGTGCATGTCATTTGCATTTTGCCTCTGCCTTCGGGCACATATCTTGCTATCTTGTATGCTTGTCTAAGTCTTCGGCCTTGTCAAAAATGGGTCGTTTCTGGGTTTTGACATTCACTCCTGTCATTTTTATGACTTTCGAGTTCTATCAAAGAGGGGCAACTGTAGACACCCCATTTTTGACCGTCCTCAAGACTTGGACGTCATCGTTTGAACACTCGATGATCATCCATGTTCGTGTTTGTTTTGAGTTCCCGGAGGTCTCGGTCGCGCGCCTTACCTCAAGATCTCTCAACTTGTTTGTTTTGTACTTGGTTGTGGATCAAGCACTTGTGTTTTTGCTTTTAAGGGAAGAGGGTGGCTTGTTTGCCATCCCCTCAACCCATCGGCCAAGGCTCAAAGCCATCAGCCTTGTTTTCTTGCCATCGGCCAAAAGTGTTGGCCGATCGGCACATTATTTGGTCGGCCGACACTGGTGTTGGTCGATCGGCCATGTTTCTGGCTGAACCCTGTTCATTTGCTTTATGTAGATATTTTATGCCAGCTGTCACAGCTGGCATGCACAATTCACCCCCTCCATACACGTGTATGGAGGGATTTGCCCCTTTGCTTAGCTTCCTCAAGAAGCTTTGCTTTTGGTTCTCTATAAGAGAGAACCATCTCCTCTCTCCTCAAGGGTTCAGAAATTTGAGTCTTGAGGGATAGATATACTTTTGTATCTATTCTTCTTTGTTTAGCCTTGTTTTGTACTCAAAAGTGTAGTATTGTCTTACCATTGTACACAAACACACACTAGAACACCATCCTCTTGGAGCTGAGGTCCCTTGAGGTTGATTTCAGAGTTCTTGGGTCGGTTTAAGCTTGGAAAAGTTGCTGGAGCCTTGTTCTTGAGAGTGTTCTTCAAGGGTGAGCATACTTGCTTTTAATACCCCATTCTTGCTTAAGCTTTTAGCCCATCTTGCTTATTGTTTTAAGCTTAGCTCTTAACTGATAAAAGTTCTATTTTTACTTGCTTTGGACCTTTGTTTGAGGTCACTTTTTGGTTTGGGGTTGTTTACCCCCTCTTAAGCCTTGTTTGGCCTTATTTTAGGCCATCTCTTTTGGCTCTTGTTCTTGGCTTTGCATGACCTTTCTACCACTGAAATCCAGAGGATTTTTAGTGGTGGAAATGTGGTTTTGGAGTCCTAAATAGGAGAGGGTCATCCCCTCTCCTTGTTGTCTTGTATACTAGTATAAATGGCTTATATTGGTAGCATATTTGCTTAGCTTGTTTTAGCTCCATTTCAGCAAGTATTTGGTGTTATTTTTCCATGTTTTATCTCTGTTTAAGGTTGGTTTAATGGCTTTTTGCATGCACCATGTACTTGTTTTGTAATCCTCTCTATTGCCTTAACATGCATCTTGTGTTTAGACCATCATGCTTGCATATTTTGGCTCAACTCCATGAAGCTTTTAGCCTTGTTGTAACATGCTTAAGCTCTAATTTGAGTTGTTTTGACCATATATGCCATGCTTTGTATACCCATGAGGCATTCTAGCCTGTTAGCCTTAAGTGTCCTAGTCATTAGCATGCTTTACTTGGCTCATTTCAATGATTTGGCATCACTTGTTATGTTATTTCAGTTCATATAGTATGCTCATATACTTGCACTTATTACTCCTTTAATGCTTTAAAGGGTTGATGTTTTATGCCTCATGAATGGGTCATTGTGTATGCCATCATGTTTAGGTCTTCGGGATGCCATCTAAGTGGGTTTTTGGGCTTACTTTGACATGCCATAACTCTGATTTTATTGGTTTAAGTCATGCCATGTTTGGTTTTGATAGGTGTAGTGTAACACCTCTTTTGTAGCCTTGCATGCCTCATGCTTGTAGCCCTTTATTCTAGCTTATTTTGGCTTTGGTCCTTGCATGTTTTAGGCTCATTTTGACATGATCTAGGATTGTTTTGGATTATACTTGCCATTTGCTTCATGTTTTGCATAGCCATGGTTCGAGCTCCTTGGCTAGCCTTAAGTTTTAGGCTTTCTTGCATGCCTTGTTTGGTTTGTTTATGTGATTTGGCATCGTGCCTAGCATCATTTCAGAGCTTGTAGTATTGTCATACTTGCATGCTTTGTCCTCTTTTAAGTGTTCTTGAAAGTTACTCTCCTATGCTTAGGTGATAGGCAATTGGCATGCATGTTTGTATGTACCTTTGTCTTCATTTCCATAGCATTTTGGCCACTAATTTTGGGCATGGCTGAGGTCTATCCATCTTTAGTTTAAGTCCATTTTACCATGTTATCGCATGCTTGTCTTATTTTGTATGTTGTTGCATACTTGTCCACCTTTACATGCCTTGCATGTTTGCATATTCATGTTGCATCTTACCATGTTGTTCAAAGTTATTACTTTACATCATGCTGTAGACACCCCATTTTTGACCGTCCTCAAGACTTGGACGTCATCGTTTGAACACTCGATGGTCATCCATGCCTGTGTTCGTTTTGAGTTCCCGGAGGTCTCGGCCGTACGCCTTGCCTCAAGATCTCTCAACTTGTCTGTTTTGTGCTTGGTTCTGGATCAAGCACTTGTGTTTTTGCTTTTAAGGGAAGAGGTTGGCTTGTTTTCCATCCCCTCAACCCATTGGCCAAGGCTTGAAGCCATCGGCCAAAAGTGTTGGCCAATCGGCACTCTTTTTGGTCGACCGGCCCTTGTGTTGGTCGATCGGCCATGTTTTTTGGCCGAACCCTGTCCATCTGCTTTATGCAGATATTTTATGCCAGCTGTCACAGCTGGCATGCACAATTCACCCCCTCCATACACGTGTATGGAGGGATTTGCCCCTTTGATTAGCTTGCTTAGGAAGCTTTGAAATTGGTTTTCTATAAGAAGGGAGCTCCTCCTCCCTTTTCAGAGGTTCTGAAATTTAGGGTTCGAAGAGTTGTATCTATCTCTATATCTCATTCTCTTTACATTTGTGTGTGTATTTGTGCTCTAAAGTGTAGTATTGTCTTACTATTGTACACAAACACACACTAGAACACCATCCTCTTGTTGTTGAGGCACTAGGGAGTTGATTTCAAAGTTTTTGGGGTGGTTTAGGCTCAGAAAAGTTACTGGAGCCTTGTTCTTGAAAGTGTTCTTCAAGGGTGAGCATTCTTGCTTTAAATACCCCATTCTTGCTTAAGCTTTTAGCCTATCTTGCTTATTGTTTTAAGCTTAACTCTTAACTAATAAAAGTTCTGATTTTACTTTCTTTAGATCTTTGTTTAAGGTCACTTTTTGGTTTGGGGTTGTTTACCCCCTCCAAGGCCTTATTAGGCCTTGTTTTAGGCCATCCCTTTTGGCCCTTGTTCTTAGCTTTGCACGACCTTTCTACCACTAAAGTTCAGAGGATTTTCAGTGGTGGAAAGGTGGTTTTGAGGTCCTAATAGGAGAGGGTCATCCCCTCTCCTTGTTGTCTTGAATGCTTGCATAAATGGCTTATGTAGGTAGCATGTGTGCTTAGCTTGTTTTAGCTTCATTTCAGCATGTATTAGGCTTTGTTTTGCCATAATACACCTCTGTTTTGAGTTGGTTTGATGGCCTCTTACATGCTTCATGTACTTGCCTTGCAATCCTCTTATTTGCCTTAACATGTATCATGCTTTGACATGTCTTTCTAGCATGATTCTGGCTCAACTCCATGAAGCTTTTAGCCTTGTTATAGCATGCTAGAGCTCTGATTTGAGTTGTTTTAACCATGTATGCCATGCTTTGTATAGCCACCATGCATTTTAGCTTGTTAGCTTTGAGGGTCCAAGTCACTAACATGCTTTACTTAGGCCATTTCAGTGATTTGGCATCACTTTTTTATGTTATTTCAGTCCATGTTTCATGCTCACATGCTTGCACTTATCACTCCTTTAATGCTTTAAAGGGTTTGTGTTTTATGCCTCATGAATGTGTCATTGTGTATGCCATCATGCTTAGGCCTTTGGGATGCCATCTAAGTGGGTTTTTGGGCTCATTTTAACATGCCATAACTCTGATTTTATTGGCTTAAGTCATCCCATGTTTGGTTTTGATAGGTGTAGTGTAACACCCTCTTTGGTAGCCTTGCATACCTCATGTTTTTGGCGTTGTGTTCTAGCTTGTGTTGGCTAGTTTCGAGCTTGTTTTTGGTCTTGTTTGGACCTGCCTTGGGACTGTTTTAGGTCCCCTTGGCCCTTTGGGGCTTGCTTTGTGTGGCCATGGTTTGAGTCCCTTGGCTAGCCTCAAGCTTTGGGCCTTCTTGCATGCTTTACTCGTGTAGTTTGATTGGTTTGGCACCTTTCCATGCATGATTTCAGAGCTTAACATGTTTGTCACATGTCCATATTTGTCTCTTTTAAGTGTGCTTAAGAGTTGTCCCTTCATGCCTTAGTCTTTAGGCTAATTAGCATGCATGTTTGTATGTGTATTTCATGTCTTTGTTTCATCACTATAGCCACTGATTTGGGCCTATTTGAGAGCTGTCCATTTTGGTTTAAGTCCATCCTTTGCATGTTGTTGCATGCTTGCCTTGCATGTTGTCGCATGCTTGTTGCATATTTAGTACCTTGCATGTTGTTGTATGCTAGTATGTTGCATGCTTGTTGCATGCTTATCCCCTTATCATGTTGTCACATGCTTGTCTCATTTTGTGTGTTGTTGCATACTTGTCCGCCTTTGCATGCCTTGCATGCTTGAATGTTCATGTTGCATCTTGTATACTTGTTTGGGTTACATTGCATTTGGCATGCTTGTCACCATTAGCCTTGTATGGCATTGTCATTAACATGCTTATGTTGCATTGGATTTGCATCATGCTTGAGTTGCTTGCATGCTTAGGTTGCATAGCATTGTATGTGCATCCCTTGCCTCTTGATCAAGCATGATAGAGTTTGGGGCCCCTTATGTGTTTTCGTGCATTTCATTTGATATTAATTGCACATTTGGCTCCTTTGGCCAGCATGCATTGAAATACGTGATTGATGGTCCGAGGGTCGAGAACTATACTCTCTTGAGTTTATGACATGATGGGGAGGGTGGTTGTGCACACATTGTCTTGCAAATGCATTGCCATGCTCTGTTTGTCCTCTGCTACAACAACAGGAGCATTTCACAAGAAGACATGGTCGACTGACCATATTCAGTGCCGACCGGTTACAAATTATTGGCTGAGATCCTTAGCTTTGGTCGATGACCAGCTTTCTTTGGCCGATGGCCCTATCTCTTGGCCGATGGACTCTCAGCCTTTCCCCAAAGTAGTTCAGAAGTGTCACAGAAGTTGGCACAGTTTCCAGAGGTGCAGAGCAGTGCAGACAGAGGCAACATGCAGCATGGTGATGGGTTTCCGAGCGAAACCGATCAAGCATGCATTTGTCCCTCTTCCCGAGGCTGATTTACTGTTTTCATAGCTTAATTAATTTGTTTAATTAGTTAAGTGGTTTTGTAATTAATTAATTAGCTTGTTAGTTAGTTAATTATTTGATTTGCATTATTCTTTTTGATCCTCCGTCGAGAGGGCGCAATTATGTAATAAGCGTGTGTGTGTGCGATGCATGTCTTCCAACCCCCATTTCTTTCTTCCTTTTACTTCACCGCTTACGATAGTTAGTTTTAGGGCATGTTTCATTTAGCATATCTTATGCTTGCATGTCTGCATCATTCATTTGTATTGCATGCACCGGGCTCGACGCATCATACTAATTGCATTGTATTTCGATTCCAAGTTGAATACATGTATCAAATTGTCGCATCTCACATGCCATTTTAAATTAGCCGAGCCTATTCTAGTTGCACTTTGCATGCGATGCATTAGCCATTTCAATATGAACTAGGATCATGGATGATTTCTAACTAGTTTCTTGTTTTGGCTCGGAGTACCCCGTGAGTGTTTATGCTTTAGCATCTTACATGTGTGTGAGTGTTAACATGACAGCATGCTTGCCATGAGGCTAATTGCTTATGTGATATAACTGCCTGAATACCTGTGGGTGAAGGTTGGATTACTTGAATTGGACCAATTCATTGAAATCCGTGTTTTAGCCTACTTGCGAGTAGCAAACCTCAAACCATTTTCCAAACAAACAAATATGCAATGCTTTGTTCCAAATTAGGCGATCTAGTCTATATTTGTGTGTTGTGCGCATCACATAGTAATTCTAGCTAATTAACCGGAATAAGAACACATGTGTTTTCAAAAACAAGATATCATGTTTAGTAGTGGCCGATCTTTGATCGGTCGAGCGGGGGTGCTCATAAATGACCTTTCCCAATCGTACCCAAGTTCCCGAGCCGATGCAACTTTGGTGATGACGGACACATGGCCTTAGGCACGAGTCAGGATTTCCTAAATTCCCCTAAAATAAAATATTTAGGTGGCGACTCTGTATCTGGCAAAGCAGTCCATGTTTGGCACTTCTTTCTTAAAAATCAATTTTCCAAAACGATTTGCCGGATTTGGACTCTTAGGTGATTTATCAGTCTTGCATTGCACTTTGCAAGATCAGATTAAGAACCATGACATTGAGTCCGAACTGTGGTAAGCAATGCCCTCGGGGCACGTCCACACATGCTTATATGCTTGTTGCGTGCTTGCTAATTGACATGTTGTTGCATGCTCATCCATCTTGCATACTTGTTAGATTACATCATGTTGCATGTTTGTTATTGGTATTGTTGTTGCGTGCTTGTTACATTGAATGCATGCATGTTTGCATGCTTAGGTTACATATCGTTTGCTTGCATGCTCATGTTGCATTAGCTTGCTTGCATACTTAGGTTGCATTGCATTGTGTGTGCATTCCCTTGCCTCTTGATCAAGCATGATAGAGGTTGGGGCCCCTTATGTGTTTTTGTGCATTTCATTTTATATTGAATTGCACACTTGGCTCCTTTGGACATCATGCATTGAAATGCGTGATTGGTGGTCCGAGGGTCGAGAACTACACACCTTTGAGTCTTAAACATGATAAGGGGTGTAGTTGTGCAGACATTGTCTTGTAAATGTATTGCCATGCTCTGTTTGTCCTCTGCTGCAGTAACAAGAGCTTTTCACAAGAAGAGATGGTCGACCGACCATATTCAGTGCCGATCGGCTAACTATTCCTGGCTGAGAGTCTTATATTTGGTCGATGACCTTCTTATCTTGGTCGATGACCTTATCTTTTGGCCAGTGGCCTCTCAGCATGCCCACAAGGTGTTTCAGAAGTGTCACAGAAGTTGGCACAGTTTTCAGAGGTACAGAGCAGTGCAAATAGAGGCAACATGAAGCATGGCAACGGATTTCCGAGCGAAGCAGATCGAGCATGCATTTGTCCCTCTTCTTGAGGCCTTTTTACTGTTTTTCGTAGCTTAATTAATTCGTTAATTATTTAAGTGTTGTAATAATTTATAGCGATCTCGGTTTCCCTTTTCTTTAATTGCTGTATCTGGACTTAGGTTCTGTGGAGTTGGTAGTTGTGTATATCTTGTTTACATCCTTTACTCTTTGTATTTGAGTCTTGGGTTGTGGTGGGCAGGTTTGAAACAGGTTGGTTGAGCTTAGAACCAAAAGTAGTTGCCCAGATTTTGGCCTATCCGCTCGAGCGGGGACCCTTTTGTTGCTTGTCCGCTCGAGCGAGGGTTTTGGCGCTCGAGCAGGAATATCACCCTCCCAGTATTTCCACTGTAGTGTTGGCCGCTCGAGCGGGGTTTTGGACGCTCGAGCAGGAGTTTGTGAGTGACGCTCGAGCGGCGAGTTGGACGCTCGAGCGGGGACCTGGTTCTGCAAAAGTACTGGAAGTGCGTATCCGGCGCTCGAGCGGCGGTTTGGATGCTCGAGCGTGAGTCTGTGAGTGACGCTCGAGCGGGGGTTTCCACGCTCGAGCGGGGCGACTTTTATATAAAGTCGAGATCCGGGTTTTTAGATCACTTTTTCATATCCTTTTCTCTCTCTTACTTTTCCAAAACTTCATTGTTGAGCCTCTCTCTCTAGAACCTTGCCTTCTCTCTAGGTATTGATCTAGTTAGAGTTGTTTCCTCACTTTTGGCCCTTACAAAAAAGTTGTTGATCGTCGAAGGCTACCTTTTGATTCTTCATCTTCTTCGTTGGGTGTCAACTTTTGAGGTAGGGATTCCTACTCACATTTATGGGTTTTAACCTAGATTTTGAGCTTGTTGTTTAAATGGTGGATTTTGGGACTTAGGGTTTCAAATGTACTAAGAGGGTTTTGTGATTTCGGGCTCATAATATGTATTTTGGGTTTCAAAATAAGGATATTGATGTTGGTTGTTGATATATAGGCCATTGGGTCAGTATTGGGAAATGGGGTGGAAAACCCTAATTTGTGATATAAATTAATTGGTACAATTAATCTGGGAATAATGTGATTATGTGAAATTAAGTTGGAATTAATGAAATTGGCCCATTATATTGTGAAATGGTGGAGTTGGATTTATTAATCGCTCACTTTTGAAAACATTGATATTTTATCTGTTGGAGCTTTTATTATCTGTTTAGAAATAATTGCTTTGGGCTACCGGTGGAGGGTAGCTATGATTGTTGTAGACAATGCATGATGATTAGGCGAACTAAAACTAATCAATTGGATATGTCATAGAGTATGACAGTTGATAGAATACATTAACGTTATGTATTGTTTGATTGTGTATATGACCTATGTGTATATACGCTGTGTATGTGGGAGGAGATAGGGGATGTACTCCACGGTTTAGGGGAAGATAGGGGATGGACCTCGAAATCGGATGTTGTTTGGGAGGAGATAGGGGATGGACTCCACTGATACAGCTCATATGCTTGTCAGTTGATGTGTTGATATAGCTAATATGCTTATCTGTTAACATGTGGATATAGCTTGCATGTTTATCTGTTGAGATGTTGATACAATTAGTATGTTTATCTATTGTAAAATGAGAAACGTTTAATATGAGTCACTGTCTCATACAAGTGGTTGGTTAGGTTCTGAGCCGTTGATGTAAATTGTGAAATTGAATAGAATTGGAAACTGAAATGAAATATGGACATAGTGGTCATGTAATGGAAATGAGTTATGAATTGATTTATGGGAATTGAACATTTATCAACTGCCAATGTCTTAGTTACTGCTCATACTGTGTTTAGCATATCTCTACTGGGTGTTGGCTCACCCTATATGGGACATTATTTTCAGGTACAGGTAGCATGCCACCTCCAAGGACATAGCTTGGATGATGATGAGAGTTGAAGACTCTTTTTGTTTATTTTGTTTGTATTACATGTACATCAAGCCAAGGGCTTATTTTGTATAGAGTTAGTACTCTTCTTTGTGTAACCAAGTGTTAACTTGGAAAGCTATAAGTCCATAGGGCATTTGCTTTTGTTGTTAACATGTAATACTATTATAAGAACTACTCTGATGAATAGAAATAGTTGGTTTCTTTTATATCAATGCATGTCTAAAGTGATGGGTTTTATGTATTATTTTGAGGGCGTTACATAATTAGTTGTAGTTAGTTATTCGTTTGATTGTGTAATAATTAATTAGCTTGTTAGTTAGTTAATTAGTTGATTTGTATTATTCTTTCAGACCCTCCGTCGAGATGGCCAATTGGGGTAATAAGCGTGCGTGTGTGTGATGCATGTCTTCTAACCCCCATTTCTTTCTCCCTTTTACTTAACCGCTTACGATGGCTAGTTCTAGGGCATGTTTCGATTAGCATACCTTATGCTCGCATGTTTGCATCCATCCATTTGTATTGCATGCACTGGGCTCGGCGTATCATACTAATTGCATTGTATTTCAATCCCTACTTGAATACATGTATCGAATTGTCGCATCTCATATGCCATCTTAGAATAGTCGAGCCTATTTCTAGTCGCATTTTGCCTGTGTTGCATTATCCATCTTAACATGAGCTAGGATCATATATTGATTACTAACTAGTTCTTTATTTTGGCACGGAGTACACTGTGAGTGTTTATGCTCTAGCATCTTGCATGTGTGTAAGTGTTGCCATGACAGCATGCTTGCCATGAGGCTATTTGCTTATGTGATATAACTGCCTGAATGCCTGTGGGTGAAGGCTGGATTACTTGAATTGGAACGATTCATTGAAATCCGTGTTTTAGCCTACTTACGAGTAGCAAACTTCAAACCATTTCCAAACAAACGAATATGCGATGCTTTGTTCCAAATTAGGTGATCTAGTCTATACTTGTGTGTTGTGCGCATCACATAGTAAGATTAGCTTATTAACCGGAATAAGAACGCATGTGTTTTCAAAAACAAGATATCATGCTTAGTACAGGCCGATCTTTGATCGGGTGAGCGGGGGTACTCATAGATGACCTTCCCCAATCGTACCCAAGTTCCCGAGCCGAGGCAACTTTGGTGATGACGGACACGTGGTCTTAGGCACGAGTCAGGGTTTCCTAAATTCTCCCAAAATAAAATATTTAGGTGGTGACTCTGTATTTGGCAAAGCAGTCCATGTTTGGCACTTCTTTCTTAAAAATCAGTTTTCCAAAACAATTTGTCGGATTTGGACTCTTTGGTGATTTATCGGTCTCGTATTGCACTTTGCGGGATTAGATTCAGAACCGTGACATTTGAGTTCGAACTTGAAATGAGTATGTGAACTTGAAATGATAAACATCAAATTTTAACACGTTTCACATGAAAAGAGGGAAGGTAAAGTCAAAATCCAAACGCGTTTCATGAACGGAAGAAGGTATAGTAGAATGATTAGGGGTAACCTCTGTACGCAGAAACCACGGACGCCCTTTTATTTTTTATATTTTTTTTTATTTATTATTTTATGATCATATTCACAACTTTCCCTATTCTCTAACTGGGTGACAGACTAGGTTGGTTCAGTATCCAGAATTGAGGTGCATACACGCTACCTCAACCTATGGGGTTGCCATACAGATTTCAATCCGGGGATACATCCCTTGGTATTTAAACCAGACTTTAGTCTCGGAAATTCCAAACCTTTGTGTTCTAGGCATCGCCATTCAAATTCTAGTTTCCACCGTCGTAGTTGGTCTCATAGGAACTCATTGCAAACACAGGTAGGTGGCTATACCAGACCACCTGAAGTCGTTCGGGCACGACAAACACCAAAGGAATTGCACCTCTAGAGGATTTAAGGTCTCCTAGACCTCAACAAGTGCACAAGATAGTGCGATGGATTGAGATTGTACGGTAGACACTTGATTGTGCGATAGATGCACAATATGGTTATGATCGTGCGATAGATGCACGGTGCGGATGGGATCGTGCGATAGATGTACGATGCGGATGTGATCGTGCAATAGATACACGGTGCAGGTGTGATCGTGTATATAAGCAAAATATACACAGATATGTACGTACGGTATACATATATTCATATACAGACATATACACAGACAGATGCAGATATATACACAGATATACACGGTATATATACACAGACAGATACGGATATATGCACAGATATATACAGTATAGATACACAGATATATACGGTATATATATGCACGGATATATACGGATATATACATGTATATACGACACAGACATATACAGACCTATATACAGACATATACGGAGATATACACAGGTGGGGAATATTTTGTTTGCAGCTGTCAACAGGAAGATGCCGTTACTGAGAAGGCATATTCCATTTGCTGATGTTGGCACATGTGCTCCAAACACGCAAAAAGGAAAGGAAAAACTTAAAATGCATGGATGTGGGGATACGGGGTTTCAAACCCTTGACCCCAAGCTTAGTCTCTTGGTCCTTCAACCATTGAGCCACGCCACTGTTGTGACAAAATATTAAAATATATATATATATATATATAATACATAGGTATACGAGATATATATACACAAAACCAAAATCAAAACAAAATAGAGAAACACTCAATGTGGGGTTCGAACCCCTGACCTCAGGTTCAGCCTTTCAGCCTGTAACCGCTAAGCTGCGCTACTAAACCCAAGCCATGCTTGTGACCAAATTTGCAAACAAATATATATAATACATAGATATACAATACATATACACATATATATGCAACTCTCCCGCCTCTCCTATTTTTGTCTCACTCTCTCTTCCTTCATCTTCTTCGAGCATCGTGTTTGTCGCGCGATTTCAACAATCGCAGCGCCTGACTGACAGGCTATCCAATCCTGCCCCGATTGTCAATGATCGTCTCGGCCTTTCTCCCTCTTTGTCTTCTTCTTTGCTCTCTTCTTAAGTTGAGGCCTACGAGAGAGAGAGGCAGAGCAAAAGCCTGCAAACTTTCTCTGCCATGACTTTGCAACCTCTTTTTTTTGCATTACTCTCCTTTGCCATGGTTTCTTCACACGGTTCTCTCACTCTTTTTCCAAACCTGAACGAGTCCATGATAGAGATGACCGATTCTGACTCCCCAGAACCTCAACCACGAGCTCCTCCTCCTTCTCCTGTTTTCAACTTTCCAGCGATGTCAGTTGAACAAATCATGGTGGCACAGTCTGACATCGAAGCAAACTCGCATACGCTGAAGTCATGTATGGAGACCATGACAGCGGTCTCCAACTTGTCCCGTCGACTGCAGAACATGACGTGTGAGGTGCATCAGTTAAATGCACAACTCTTCCTCCTCCAACGTATGTACAAAGACGCCCGAGTAGAAATTAGTGCGCTAAAAAAGCAAAGCAAAGAGCTGAAACGACAGGCCACCTCTATGGCTCGATTCGGAGTTTCTTCGCACAACCAACTTGATAGCCGGCGAGGAATAATCTCCTTCGGAAGCTTTGCCAAGGCCGAGGCAGAGTCTTCAAGAGCTTCGAAGGGGTAAAGATGAAGCGAGGCAGGTGATGGTAAAGTCAGGCAACGAAGCTGTGTGCAAATGAAGCCAGTTGTAATCTTCGTCGCTGAGATGCTGCCGGAAAACTGAGAAAATGCTACTTTCTCTCTCTCTTTCCTTTTTTTTTTTTTGGGTTTGTTTGTTCTTTTTTTTTTTCTATATATATTTTGTACAAATATGATCGGGGTTAATCCCCGAAATTAATAAAACGAGTTTGTTTGTGAATCAGAATGGTAAATCAGAATGGTTTGAATATTTAGATGTTAAAAATGGTTGTATTTCAAACCGGACAATTTGAGCCTATTACTGAAAACGTAAAAGAAAACTCAATGAGCTGAAATTAGGCAAAACACACTTGCAAATAAAATGGACACAAAACGGACACAAAACCAATTTACGAATTTTTTATTTTTATTTTTATTTTTTTCTCTTTTTTATTTAAACAAAACAAAACAACAAAAACAAAATTTTATTGTGACTGTAATACACACAAAATAAATTACGACCTATCGGGACAAAAGAAACAAAAACAAAAACAAAAATAAAATGCTTCTTTTTTTTTTTTCTTTTTTTTTTCATTCATTTTTTTCTTTTTCAGATAAATAAAACCCTTTCTTTTTTATTTTTATTTTTTATATATTCAGATAACCTAAAACACCACCCAAAAACCCCTTTTGTTTTTTATATTTGCTTTGTAGTTTAAACACTAGCTTCAGATTGACTCTTTTTTTTATGAGAGACCTCTCTTTTGTTTTTATTTTTTATTTTTTAAAACAATGATCGGAGTTGGACCTGCTAGGTTTATCAAGTGTTATTGTGGATGATCTCTTCTTGCAAATATCTTGTACTGTGTTTGCATATGATGACTGGATAACACTTGCATGATAGTCTTTGAAGAACACTTGCGCTTGAATTGGTTCATGAATCGGATAATAATATCAACCAGACAAAATGAAAAAACTACAACTTGATAATAAAAGAAACATAATAAAAACAACTTGAACATACTAAAACAAAAGACTTGGTAATAAAACAAGACTCAAAATACAACCACAACACAAGAGGACAAAAGGACACAAGAGGACAAAGGAAATCTTCTGGGAGTGCACTCCACAACTACAACACAATGTTTGGCCCACCCACCACTAAAGGCTATCATCACTACTCCATCTAAATTCTATAAATGGTACTCCTATAATGTTGCTTCTAGCAGAACAACAAGGTTTTCCATTTTTCTCTCAAAATGGAGATATTGCCCACTAATAGGCTCCAAGACTGGATAACCACTTTGGATGGCTCGGAAAAGATGAACTTTCGAGGTTTCGGCCTAAATACTCTTTTTCTGTTGAGCCGCACTTCACTTTGCTTTGCATTTCTCCATGCTGCTGCTCGGTGCTGGAATCCAATCACACACATATTTCGTTTCGGTTCACAAGAGATGTGTCCGACACTTGAAGAATTTCATGGAATCTCAACGTGATAGAGAAATCATGCTTCAACCCTGTTTTGGCCATGCTCAAGCTTTAGGACAAATGTGTGGGCTTACCTTATACGAAGCTCGATCCTTGGCTCATAATGGGGAACTAGATATTCCAGATTTGATTCGTCGGTTTTCCATTACCAGTGATAAAGACGACCTCCTTTGGCGAGGTTATCGTCAGCATGCCCTTTGCTTATGCTTACTTGCACATTTCCTTCTTGCCCCTAGTCACGGTGGAGTTAGCATTAAATTGATTGAAGTAGCCCAATGCCTTAAGGAGGGTAAGAGTTGTATGGGCTTAGTGTTGGCCGAGACTTTGATAGGCTTGGATGCTTTTCAACGGGGAGAGACTATTTGATTTGCAGGGAGTCCATTACTTCTCCAGATATTGTCTCCCACCCTCCTTATTTATGATCCTTACATCACTCGGCATTCAATCTCTTTTTTTTTTTTTTCTTTCAAAACCCTTTTCTTACTTTTCTCTCAATGTACATCTCTCTATTCTTTTATCTCTCTTATTTTTCATCCCTTTCCCCACATATGGTTGATGGATAAGCTGAAAGTGGTGGATCCTTGCCCCAAGTACTCGGCCAGGACTTACTTTCTTCGTCCACAGCTAGTGGAGTTCTCCTCAGAGGGAATGTGGTGTGACTGGATGCACAGCAGATCTGCGGCTGACATTGCTTGGTGTAGCCCCTGGCTTAACTTGGCTAAGATGAGTTACAGCATGTCCCAGCAACCGAGTATACAATTGATTGGCCTTACACACTGTGTATTCTATTTTCCATTCAGGCTCAGATGCCAGTTTGGACATGATCAGATTTGTTCGGATGAAAGGATAAAGTACCCAGCTTCATTTCCCGTTCGTGGTTCGTACTTGCCTCGGTACCTCAGTGCTTGGAATACGAGAGAATTCCTGGCCCCTGCCCTTACTTTTAGTTCCATCCATCATAACGAATACTTGGTTTGGCTCGAGGATGAGGAACAGATTAGGCCGACCTCGATTATAGAAACTTCCATAGGCACGAAAAAGAGACGAAGAACTGACACTTGACTCATCTATGCCCCTAGTTTATTGCTTTGTCTTTTTTTTTTCAAGTTTTCATGTAAAATCAACTTTGGTTTGGAGAATGTACTTGTGATAAATCAATAAAATTAAGGTGAGTATTGAAAAGTTTCCTTTTGTGTTGTAAACGGTAAAGTTTTGAGAAGAAAAACAAAATTGAATTAAAACTTTTCAAAACAATTTTTTTGTTTTTTTGTTGTTGTTGCTGTTTTTTTTTTTCCTCGGAAATGGTCACCACCGGATACATACAGAATTAATCCTAAGGCTGTACAGCCCCAAATCAGAAGATCATAACCAAGTCGACAAACGGTGGATAATGACGGATGGAGAATGACGGATTGAGTAAACCAGATGAACAGGACAGTTGGATTGAAAAATAATGATGGCCGAACTTCGGGATGAAGTTGCCTATGTATCCCAAAGATGAAAATTAGGCCTTACGTAGTTCGGAGAGGGTTCACTCGAGTGTTTATTCCTTCCTTTTGCGCTCTAACTTTTGCCAAGGTTGCCCTTTCGAGTTTTCAGTCTTGCGAGCTCAGTTTTTCTTTATTTATAACTTTTTTTTTTATTTTTTTTTATGCTCTAACTTTTGCCTAGGTCGCCCTTTCGGGTTTTCGGCCTAGCGAGCCTCTCAGGGATAATATTTCTTCAACTTGTTCATGTTGATCGGTTGAGAAAACTCCAGGCCATCCAAATCCATAAGAATAATTGCTCCTCTGGATCAGATTGACTTGATGATATAAGGGCCAGTCCAATTGGGTCTGAACTTGTCCCTAGGATCATGGATGGAGGCTCGGTTGTCTTTGAGCACCATGTCTCATTCCTTGAGATTTCTGGACTTAACTTTCTTGTTAAAAGCCCTCACAATTCTGCGCTGGTAACCTTGGATATGATACAATGCCTTTAACCTCCTCTCGTTAAACAACATCAATTCTTCAAATCTACTTTGTTGCCAGTCCGCCTCCGCTATCTGATACTTAACCATAATTCTTAGCGACGGTACTTCAATCTCGATTGGCAGAACAGCTTCCATTCCATAAACAAAAGAATAAGGGGTTGCTCCTGTAGATGTTCGGATCGACATTCTGTAACCCCAGAGTGCGAATGGAAGCTTCTCCGGCCAGTCCCTGTAGGTTTTAACCATTTTCTGCAAAATTCTCTTGATGTTTTTGTTTGCAGCCTCAACAGCTCCATTGGTCTGTGGCCTATATGTTGATAACATACAGAAAGCCACGTTATATTTCTCAAGCAGGTCTATCACCTCTTTCTTGAAATGCGAGCCATTATCTGAGATGATCTCGTTGGGCACCCCATACTGACAGATGATGTTGTTCTTGATGAACTTAGCCACACGCGACGTCTTTAGAACGGCATAGGATTGGGCGTCCACCCACTTTGTGAAGTAGTCGATTGCTACTAAAATGAACTCATACCTGTTTGACCCCTTTGGCGTGACTGCACCGATAATGTCAATTCCCCAGATTGAGAAAGGCCATGGTAAAGTCATATTGTAGAGTTTCGACGGCAGAATGTTCATGCGATTGGCATGGATCTGACATTTGTGGCATCGCCGTACAAAGCCAATACAGTCCTCCTCTATGGTTGACCAGTAGTAGCCTTGTCTAAGGATTTTCTGAGCTAGCATCACACCATTCATGTGAGCTCCGCACTCTCCTCCGTGGATAGCTTCCATAAGGTGCCTTGATTCTCCTTCCTCAACACACAACTTATGCATTCCCAAATGGCCTCTTTTATACAACTTGTTTCCACAGATGATGAATTGGATGGCCAGACGCCGTATTCCCCTTTTGTCCTTGGTATTTGCCCCTGGTGGGTACGCCTCTTTGTCCAGGAAATTCCAGATGTCGTAATACCAGGGGTTCGTGTCTTGAACCTCATCTATCACGGCGATGGTCTCATACGCCGGCGTATACTTTTGTTCAATGATGATCGGGCACATCTTCACTCCAAGTGGAATGTCCACCATGGAGAATAAAGTTGCCAACGCATCAGCAAATCGGTTGTTCTCTCTGAGCAAATGCGTGAATGTCAATTTCTCAAACCTCGGAATTAACACATCCAGGGCCTGATGATAAACCTTCATTTTCTCTTCCTTAACCCACCAATCCTCGTTAGCTTGAGACACAACCAAATTCGAGTCTCCGATAACATCTAATCTTATTGCCCCTAGTTCTAGGGCAGCTTCCAAACCAGCAATACACGCTTCGTATTCTGCTTCATTGTTGGATACTTTAAATCGGAGTTTGAAGGCTAGAGGTATGTGTGAATCATCGGGTGCTATGAGCAACACACTGATCCCATAGCCATACTGATTAGATGCTCCGTCAAAGTACATTGTCCATGGTTCCTCTTCTATCTACAGGATGTCTTCATCTGGGAATAAATACTCCACTGCTTCATCATCTCCTTCTACTGGGTGATCTGCCAGAAATTCCGCTACAGCTCTCCCTTTGACTGATTTGCGTGTGACATACTTGAGGTCAAACTCGGAGAGAAGAAGTAACCAATGAGCTAGCTTACTCGTAAGTGCTGGTTTCTCAAAGAGATATTTGATGGGATCTAAGCTCGAAACAAGAATTACAGAATGAGCTAACAGGTAGTGTCTCAACTTTCTCGTTGCCCAAACCAAAGCTAAGGAAGCTTTCTCAAGAGGAGTGTAGTGAGTTTCATATTCTAGCATCTTCTTGCTTAGATAATAGATGGCCTTCTCCACCTTCGCTTCTGATTCTTGCGCTAGCATGCATCCCATGGTTGAATTTGTTACTGATAAATACAAGATCAGTGGTTTCCCCGGTTCTGGTGGCGACAATACAGGAGGATTCTGAAGGTACTGCTTAATCTACTCGAAGGCAAACTGACACCGATCATCCCATTGGAATTTTTTTTCTTTCTTCAACAGACCAAACAGTGGTTCCCAAGTCAAGGTTAATTTTGAGATAAACCGTCTTATGAATTGCAGTTTACCTAGAAAGCCACGCACCTCCTTTTCTGTCCTTGGTGGTGGCATTTCTACGATGGCCTTGATTTTGGAGGGATTTACTTCAATTCCCCTTTATGTAATCAGAAATCCCAACATTTTTTCTGCAGTTACCCTGAAGGTGCTTTTATGTGGGTTTAACCTCAGTCTATACTCCTTGATCCGCTCAAAGAATTTTTCCAGTGCGGTGTAGTGACCTTCTCGCTCTTTAGACTTGACGATGATATCGTCCACATACACCTCAACCTCCTTGTGGATCATGTCATGCAAAATGGTGGTTGCAGCCCGCTGATATATAGCCCCAGCATTTTTCAGTCCAAAAGGCATAACTCTATAACAGTAGTTACCCCACGGCATGGTGAAAGCAGTTTTCTCTCTATCCTCCAGTGCCATCAAAATCTGATTATACCTAGAAAACCCATCCATGAATGAAAGCAAAGCATGGCCAGCTGTAAAGTCTACCAGTTCATCGATGTGTGGCAATGGACAATCATCTTTCGGACTTGCTCTATTTAGATCCTGGAAGTCGACGCAGACCCTAATTCTGCCGTCCTTCTTTGGAACCGGAATGATATTAGCCAACCAAGTCGGGTATTCAGATACCATCAAGAAACCTACATCAATCTGTTTGTTGACCTCCTCTTTGATCTTTAATGCCCAATCTGGGCGAACTCTGTGCAGTTTCTGTTTGACTGGTCGAGCCTCGGGATTAAGAGGGATCCAGTGCTGTACATTCTCAGGATCTATTCCAGGCATGTCTTCATAGGACCACGCGAAAACATCTTTGAAATCTTTTAATAAAGCGATTAAACGCTCGCGTTCCTCCGAAGACAACGTGGATCCAATCTGGACCAAATGGGGATCCTCCTCAGTACCCACATTAATTGCAGTGATTTCATCTATGCAGGGCTTAACGCGCCTCTCCTCTTCTTGGTCAACCAAATTTTTCAAAGCCCGAGGAATTTCTTCCTCTTTGTTTAAGTCAAAATTTTGAAAATCAAGATCAGTGCAACAAACTAGAGGCACAGAGAAGTAAGCAAACTCTACGACATTCCATTAGTAAAGTCTGGGTCCTCGGTTACAGTTGACTCAAAAGAAAAACTAAAAGAAGACTTTGACAGGACTTTGGCATCCAGGTTACCACTCCCGGAAGTACCAGACTCAGAAGAACTCGAATCTGACTCTGACTCTACAAACTCGATGGAATCAGATTCAGACTTATTACCCGATTCAGAACTGTTGATGATGCCCTTTTCAAATTTCCAGATTAGGTGTGGAGCCTTAGATGCATCCACAATAAGTTTAGGGAAATCCGCTTTTGGTTTATCCCCGATCATTGAGATAGTAAAACTATCTCCCAAGTTGTCAGACTCAGTTTTGACAGTAGAATTTGCTAGTAGGTCAGTCAGTGTTCTTCCCAACAGCTCTTTTTCTTCAACATTCACAGTTACAGTCCTGCCTTGACCTGTATTAGTACTCAGGTCCATCTGCTCATCTTCCTCTTCCGGTAACTGGTGCCCGAAGAAGATCTCGAACTCGGGATAGATTGTCTTCGTCTCCTGGTCAAACCAAGGCTCTGGAAATCCACAAAAGGGGAAATCTTCCCCTTGGCGAACAAAGCATCCATTCAAGGTTCCCCGTATTGGTTTGTGAACTAACTTATATTGTTTTCCATCCTTCTTTGCTTTAATTCTTCCTCTCAACTCAGCCTACTTCCTTTGCCAATCCTCAGCAGTAGGTTTGTATCCCAACCCAAAAGCGTGGGGGTTGTGAATCAGCTCCTTGTAACAGTGCCTCCTTGCCTGCCACTCTCGCCTAGTCCTGATCCCGGCATATGCCCCTTATTGTTCATCATGTAGATGGACTGAGCACTCACATAGATTTCGTCAGCTTCTGCCATGTTAGATTGGACTACCCGGGCTTCTGTTAGTGAGAAGAGTAAGAGGAATACATATTCTTCCCCGTGTACGATTTCCAACACTGGTGTGGCAGTTCCCTGGGGAGGGTGGATCAGTGAATTATCATACACCGTAGCAATCCCACATTTGAAGGGGTATTTCACCAACTGATGGACTGTTGATGACACAGCTTTTATCTGATGCAGCTAAGGCCTTCCCAACAGTAGATTGACGGTAACTGGAACATCCATTACATGGAATTCTACCTCATGGTCAGACGGGCCGATCAGGATATGGCTTTTGAATGTTCCTATGACATCTCGGCTTGTATTGTCATAAGCTCGGACGGCTTGAGTTGTGGGTGTGAAGTCAACAAGCCTCAAACCTATGGCATAAGCAGTCCATGCCGGACACACATTGATCGCCGATCTAGTATCTACTAACACTACAGGAATCCACTTCTTTCGGCTCTCCAGAGTTACATACAAGAGCCGGTTGTGGTTGGCACCCTCAGGTGGCAGCTCTTTATCAGTGAAAGATATCACTGGCGTAACATCGCCAAATGTGACTAACGACACCAGTTGATCAGCGGTAGTGTCGATTGGCAGTTTGGTGCAATTCATTGCCTCTAGCAATGCTTGCCTATGTTCCCGGGAAGCCATTATCAATCCCTAAATTGAGATATCTGCCTGAATCTTCTTGAGCTGTTTCAAAACCAAGTTGTCTTCACAGTCCTTCTCTTTGGTGTTATCAACCTCTTTGTTAGAGGGTTCTGGTTGATCTACAGCCGCAGGTTAGAAGTATCGACCACTCCGGGTCATGTGATTGATTTCGTCCGTATACCACGTATCGTCGGGGGTATTGGATTTCCACCCTTCGTCCATCTATGCATGACTCAGATCATTATCTTCCCACCACTCTCTAGCAGTCATGGCCAAGCTTTTATCAGACTTTCCTTGGAGCATGTTCACATCACGCCCCTCAGCAACATACCTTTTCTTTCCCACTATGGTTTTGGTTTCTGGCAAGGCCTTCTTCCTTTGAATTTCTTCCATTCTCTCCTGCTGGCATTGTTCCAGCACTTGTTCTATTCTAGTAATGGATGTGGTCTCGACTTTTTCCTCCCTGACCCCTTTTTTTTGTTCCACCTTATCTAGCACTTCGTCACCAAACCAACTGTTGTTTGTTTTCGGCTGACTTGAATCCAACCAGCCTATCTGGACACTGCTTGTTTCCTCTTCTTCAAAGAAGTAGAGGTTTGCTAGGTCTTCTTCTATCTGAACTAGATCCTCTTCCAGTTCGGCCAAGTCATTTCGGCCTTGTTCAGGCCAATCATTCTGATGTTGCCCTAACTGGCCTTCCTCGATAGCATTGACACTGAGCACATCCGGCAATAGGACCATTGGTTTTGGTTGATCAATGGCCACAATGTATAAATTGGGATCATACTCCTCTACAAGTGAGGCCCCATTTTCTATGCCACAGGTATTAGACAGCCCAGTCTTTGGTGTATTCTTCCCTTTCTCTGTTCTTGCTGCCACATGTTTGGGTTAGATTTGTGGGGTTAAGTCTATCATGCACGTATTCGTGCTTTTTGGAATAACCACCTCCGGTTTTGGTACGCGGGACGAGGTAATATATGTGCTGGGGTTGAAGGTAGGTGGTAGTGTTTGGGTATGGTTAATATTTCTAGGGGAAGGAACTTGGTTGTGTGTAGGAAGTGGGTTGGTTGTCACATTTGGTTTAGGAGGGGCAATGACTTTGTTGTCAATGAGATTCTGAATCTCATGACGTAGACGATAGCATGAATCTGTATGATGGCCATGTTATTGGTGGAAAGTACAATATTGGGTTGGGTCGTGCCTAGCTGGCAGTGGGTCTGGGAGAGGGCGAGGATCAAGAGGCTTGAGATGCCCCTTGTCCATCAACACCTTGAGGGCGCGGGTTGGACTCATATGGAGGGGGGTAAAAGATCTTCAGCTCCAAGGTTGACTATTTTGTGCGGTTTGTGAGTTTGTGGCAGCAACAAAGGGAATCGACCATCTTGGCCGATGATGTAGCTATGGTACTGACATCTGCAGACCGCGGAATAATGCTAGTACTAGCATTGGTACTCCGAGTGAATGGCTTTTTTGCAGGTTCACTTGTTCTGTAGATGATGCCCTTTTTGAAGGCGCTCTCAATTTGAACCCCTAACTCATGTAAGGAAGCAAATGTGGACAACGGTGCCACTATCATTCTCTGCAACATGTCTAGCTCGAGGTTTTGGACCACTAACCTGACTTGTTCTCTTTTAGAAGGCCTGTTCGTCATTCTGGCTGCCTTTGCCCTCCATCTTGCCACAAAGTCAATGATGGGTTCTTTAGGGTTCTGAGTGGTTGCTTCCAGCTCACTAATTGTTACTTCTGTCTGAGTATTGTATGAGTATTGGTTAATAAACCCCTCAGACAGTTTTTCGCAATTCCACTTCGTTGAGTCCTCCAGTTTGGCGTACCAGATGGCTGTTTGTTTCTCTTTATTGCGTTTTGGACTTAGTGGACGTAAATATTACTTTTGCACAAACAGGAGAAAAGATAAAGAGATGGAAAGGTAATAAAAAAGGCTAATAAAATTGGTTAAAATTGTATTACAACCGACATAAAGAACCAATATGATTAATTGAATTCGATCGGACGTTATACCGAGTTTATTGAGTCAGGGCTTATTGTAATAAATTAGACAGCCCCTTTCATTTATTATTCATTTGGTTTTGTAATAATTATTTATTAGGACATTTGGACATTCAAACCCTCCTTTGCGAGGACAAATATGTAATAAGTTCTATGTCTTCCAACCCCTATTCTTTCTCCCTTTTATTTCACTGCTTATAATGGTTAGGTTAGGGACATCATATTTTCAAATTAGCATTTCCATGACTTGCATCCATTCGTTTTGCATGCATAAAAGTTCGGCTCATCATATTATGCAAATGTCAAATTCAAACTCTTTACTTGAATACATGCTCTGTCACATGCCTTGAATTGACTCGTATGCCATGCTAGTAGCCGAGCTTATTACTTGCACGTTGTATGTGTTGCATTAGCCATATCGCATTAATTAGGATCATGCATTTTTTCTAACTATTTACTTTCTTTTGACTCGCCTTCGGACATAAGGTAAGTTTTTATGCTTTAACATATTGCATAAGTGTGATTGCTGTCATATCAAACATACTACCATGAGGCTAAATGCTTACTTGATATACCTATTTGAATGCCTGTGGATGAAGGCTAATCACTTGAATTGGGATACTTTGATTCATGTATATATGAGATCACCATTTTCAGTGATACATATTCAAAATATTTTTTTCAAAACAAACATGAAATCAAACGTTCCAACTTTTCGTGAAATTAGTCCATACTTGTATGTTACATATAGAACAAGAGCATATACTGTACATAAAAACCACATCATGATTAGTAGAGGCCGATCTTTGATCGGGTGAGTGGGGTGTTCAATTATTGACCTTCCCCTCTCATACCTAAGTTCCTGAACCAAGACACTTTGGTAACGACGGACTAATGGCCTTTGGCACGAGTCATAGGTTTTCTAAATTTCCCAAAATAAATATTTAAGTGCTGACTCTGATATCTGGCAAAGCAGTCTATTTTTTGGCATTTGATTCAAACATCGATTTTCCAAAAGAAATTGCCGGATTTGGACTCTTTTTGTGTTTTCACTGTTTCACATTGCACTTGTGAATTCAGAATCAGAACCAACACACAAGTGGAGTCCGAACTGTAAAGGCTATTCATTCTTCCGAAAGGGAGCGCGAAAAGTCGAGCTACACCTGGGTTTCAGAGAATGTATGTATGCCTTGGTGCAATTAGGAGAGGGTTTCTATCTGGTGTGAGACCATTAATTGGATTGGATTCTTATTTTCTAAAAGGACCTTGCCAAGGGCAGTTATTTGCAATTATTGGATGAGATGGAAACAATCAAATGTATCCAATAGCTTATGCTGTAGCTGAGGTAGAGTGTAAGGAGAGTTGGACTTGGTTTTTACATAACTTGTTATAAGATATTGGCCCAATTGAAGAACATGGATGGACATTTATGACTAATCAATAGAAGGTAAATATTTTTATGTATTCCTTATGTTTTGAAATACTCTTATCATTATGTCATTCCTAGAATAATGTTGTCAATTAATTGTTTGGCTATGTTATTTGTTTTTGTTATAAGGACTTGCTCCAAGCTTGAGATTGGTATGCCCTGAAGCCAATCACAGGTTTTGTTTTAGACATTTGTATGCAAACTTCAAGAAGTTGTTTAAAGGGAAAGAGTTGAAGGATTGTGTTTGGAAGGTAGCAAAAGCCGACACAAGGGTTGAATGGGAGAGGCACATGACTAAGCTGCAGGGAGTAGATAGTAAGGTATATGTTTGGATGATGAGAGTGAACCCAGTCCAATGGTCCAG